>QAXD01000197.1:227637-298519 GCA_004335575.1 Haematococcus sp. NG2 | reverse complement strand
GCGGGCGGGCGGGGGGAAAATCCCAAAACCCTGAACCCTAAAACCCTGCACCTCAAACTCTAAACCTCAGATCCTTGACCAAACCACTCACGGTGTGTCCTGCGCCTCCTCCGCAGCCCCCTCCTCCTCCACCCCCTGCGCAAACGCCGCGCTGCCCCCAAACTTGGCGGACGGGACGCCCAGGGAGCCCCGGCCCAGGCTGCGTGTGTGGCCCACGTGCCCAAACGCAGCACTGGTGGACTGGGAACCAAGGGGCCGCATGCTGCGGGCAGAGGCCCCCAGCGGCTGCTGCTGCTGCTCCGCCGCCTGTGCACACAGCAAATGTGCGGTTTGTCTCAGCACTCTATGCCAAGAACGCTAAGCACTCTATGCCAAGAAGCTGCAACACATATGCAAGGTAAGGTTACTGGTTAGTTACTGCAGCACTAACCAGGAACCTTAGTATTCAAGGTTACTGGTTAGCGCTCCAGTAACTCTATTGCTAGTTACTGGAGCATGGGAGCGGCGGGCATCACTAATGCGGTTGCCATGCAGGGTCGGTGCGAGTCATGTGATGTGGTGGCTCGGCCGGGCAGCTGCTGTTGTCATTCTGAGGGCCCAGCGCATGGCCCAGCCAGAGAAAGTGCAGAGCATCAGCGTGCATCACAACACGAAAGCACAGACAGGCACCGCAGTACAGCGCGTTGCAGTGCAGCAGGTTGCAGTGCGGTACAGCAGCACACAGCAGTAGTACAGTTCAGCGGCACAGCGGTGCAACCAAACCAGTGTGTTGTGTTGTGCACACTGATACAAACAAAATACCGTAGTCTAAACTTGTTTCAGCAAGGATTTTCCGCAAGAAACGATGCACGCAGCCAGGGCACCCGCCGCACCTCCAACTGAAAGAAGCGTGCGCCCACAGATGTGCGGCCCAGGATCCCTCCACCCCCACCCTGCACTGAGCCCCGGGCCATGGGCATGCCACTGCCAGGCCCAGACCCTGGTGTCGTCCCTGACGTGGCCCGGCCCACGTAGCCCTCAGGGGGGGCGTCCAAGCTGAACACTGTGTTGTCACCGGCAGCCTCGCCTGCAGCCCATTAATATAAGCATAAGTGAATCAAGTGAATCAGTGAACCAAGTGAACCAGTGAACCAAGTGAATCAGTGAATCAAGCGAATCAGTGAATCAAGCGAATCAGTGAATCGAGCGAATCAGTGAATCGAGCGAATCAGTGAATCGAGCGAATCAGTGAATCGAGCGAATCAGTGAATCAGTGAAGCAAGCGAACCAGTGAATCAAGCGAATCAGGGATTCAGCGAATCAGTGAATTAAGTGAGTCCGTGAATCAGTGAATCAGTAAACCAAGCGAATCAGTAAACCAAGCGAATCAGTGAATCAAGAGAATCAGTGAATCAAGTGAATCAAGCGAACCAGCGAATCAGTGAATCAAGCGAACCAGAGAATCAAGCGAACCAGAGAACCAGCGAATCAATTGGAGGGGGCGTGAGCGGGTGTCTGGCAACACAGCGACAACCACAGAAGTTCACAACCACACTTGGCCACTGCAACTCCGGCAACAGCGTCTCTGGGGGGCTGGGAATGGTTTGGGATGATGGACCATGCTCTTTTTGGGTGTGGAGTCCACATCACACCCACCTCACACTCACATCACACCCACACCAAAACGAACCACCTCTCACCCACATCACACCCACACCAAAACGAACCACCTCTCACCCACATCACATCCACATCACATCCACATCACACCTGCATCACACCCCACGCGGCTCAGCATTTACTTCCATATCAACATCCACAACACCACCCACCGACATACTTGACCTCCTCCGGGGCCTGCAGCGGCTGAGAGCGCTGCGAGAGCGACGCCGAGCGGCCACCCACCGACATCCGCTCCTCCGCCGGGTGCAAGAGTGCGGCCGGGGCGTCCTCCGGAAGAGTGAGAGCGGGCGGGGGGGACGTGAGGGCCGCGTCTGTGGCACGCAGGCCCCGGGCAGGGGTGCTGGTCAGGGAGGTGCGTGCGCCTCGGCCAGCGGTCTGCACGGAGCCCCGCCCCAGCGGCCGCGCCTGCATGCTCATCGTCTGCGGGGGTGGGTGCGCGAGAGGCAGCGGCAGCTGCGTCAGCCGCAACCATCCAAACCGCAAAACCGCAAAAAGGTGTCAGCCGCAACCATTAAAACCGCAAAACCGTAAAAAAATCCATCGTGCGCTCCACCATGCCCAACTGTGTAACGATGATGGTCATGAGCCAGCTGTGTCAGCACTGGGCAGACAGAAGAGGCAGCGACAGCTGCGTCACGATCCAACAAAGGCGAAGCTTGGCCACCACCAGCCAGAGAAAGAGAAACACTATGAGTATATGGAACTAATCAGACAAAGCCACCGGTAGGGGAGTTGCAAAAGAATGCAGAGGTTCTGAGGTCCAAGGCAGGGTGACATTGCAATAAGACTTGCGAAACAAGCCCATAGGTGCCCAGCAAGCAGGGCAGCGATACTTTAAAAACCATGATGTGGCGGTGAGGTGTCATGCGTGTGCGGACCAGGGCACGGAATGCACGGCGCTGCTTCATCGGACTTTACCCTTCGGACTCTGCAGGGCTTCATCAGAATTACCCTTCGGACTGTGCAGCGCTTTAGCACGCCTGCCAACCCACCTGCAGCGTCCCGTCCTGGTTGAACCGTTGCACCCGCAGCACGGGCGCAGGTGTGGGCTGCGTGGGGTCAGGGCCCACGCCTCCCGCAGCCCCTGCTGCTTTGCCCTGCTTCAGCAGGGCGTACTTGGTGGCAGTGCTGCCCACAGCTGCTGCCCCCTTGGTGGCGCCCGCGTGCGCGGTGGGCATGCTCTCTGTTGCCAGAGACCCTGTGCAGTGCCCAGGCCACGAGGGTTTAGGGTTTAGTTTAGGGTTTCGTGTTTAGGTTCGGGTTTAGGGTTTAGGGACACATGCACGTTTGGCTCGCATGGGGATGGGAAGGACCCAACATCGCAGCGTGCAGGCTGCGGTGCTGCAAGCACCATGACGGATGCTGCTTGAGTTTCCATGGCCTACACTGCGGAAGCAACCATGGCCTATGCAGCTCCCACCACCACGGCTCATGCAGCAGGCTTGTTTAAAGCATATGCATTCGCTCAGGAGAGCGTTTAAAGGCTGCGAAACTGTTGGAGGTATGCTGCCAGGCCTCAGCCATTCCTGTGGGCATGAGCGGCTGGACCTGCCTACACACACTGTCATACGCCAGATGTACCAAAGCCCAAGCACACTTCCACCCTTCACAGCGACAGGAGTCAACTGTTCTACTAGATGTGTGGGTTGCAGGAGGACAAGTATGCACAGTTGCACGAGATGAAATAATCAAAAGCCTGTGCGCACCACCACGCTTGTGGTTGCCAGCCCCCTTAGCCTTGATCACCAGCAGCGGATGATGAACCGTGAAAGAGTTAGAAGAGGTGGTGGCGAGGTCTTGATGGCCCGATGCTGTGCGGCTGGCCTGCCGTTGCAGCGTCTGCATGCGGCTCTCCGAGTTTTGCCTGCAAGCAGAGATCCAATGCATGGGCAGGGCCAAGTGTTGCACAATGGCTCAGCATGAAGTGCTGACTACAGACACAATCAGCAGATTAAACAGGTCGAACCAATAGGGTGGCGAGGGCACTGGCAGAAGCTGCTGCCATGCTTGTGATTGGGGAGGCCCTGGGAAAGGTGCAGGCACTGCAGCGTCTGGGCGCACTGCATCCTTGCTGCATGCAGCCGGCGCTTGAGCTGGAATAGCAGGTCGCCATTGGCACATGCACCTGCGCCTGGTTGCTGGATAAACAGTGCAATGCCACTGGAGAACCCCACAAAATCCAATCACGGCATGGTCAGCCGCAGCACAGCACCAACTCTGCAACAGCACTGCACCACCACTGCAACAACTCTGCAACAACCTGCACCAACACCGCACCAACACTGCACCAACACAGCAGCCCCAACTCTGCACCCACACTGCACCCACACTGCACCAACACCGCACCAACTCTGCAGCCCCAACTCTGCACCAACACTGCACCAACACTACGGCCCCAACTCTGCACCAACTCTGCACCAACACTGCACCCACACTGCACCCACACTGCACCCACACTGCACCAACGCTGCACCAACTCTGCACCGACACTGCCCCAACACTGCACCAACTCTGCACCAACACAGCACCCACACTGCACCGACACTGCGGCCCTAACTCTGCACCCACACTGCACCAACACTGCACCATCACTGCACCAACTCTGCACCAACACTGCACCAACACTGCACCCACACTGCACCAACACTACGGCCCCTACACTGCACCAACACTGCACCAACACTGCAGGTGCTGGCCGCACCTGAGCTTGCCCAGGTCCTCCATCACATCTTCCGCCAGCAGGCCCGCCGTTGCCTGCCCAGGCACCCCGCTCGCGGACACAGACGCGGCCTTGCCGGGCCCCACCTCAGACGCGGGGCCTGATGTGGCCCCGGGACCCGGCACTGCTGATGAGCCTGCGACGGCTGGGGTGGACGAGGGCCCGGGGGGTAGCGCGGGGGAGGAGCGCGGGGGAGGGGCGGGGTGGGGCGGCGAAGGGGCTGGTGACCTGTGACACGTGGAATGTCGCCTCGGCTTGCACGCGGGCGGTTGTCGCTGCCACCACCTCGCTCTCCACGCCCCCATCGTCGCCCCCGTCCTGGTCCAGTGCCGCCATCGCTGCCAGAATGGCCTCGTCCCCGCCCAGGCTGTACTTGCTGTCGCGCAGCATGTGGCTGGACGCCTTGCTCGTCCCTCTGCTCAGCGCCTGCTGGCCCTGCATGCTGCCGCCCGGTGCGCGCTGCAGGTGGGGGCTGCCTGCCGGCATGCCCCCGACCTCCCTGCCTGCCCCTGCAGTTCCTGTAGGAGGACAGGGCTCCGGGGACTCGATCGCCTGCAGCGCGGCCAGGTGCCCCATGCTGCCCTTCTTGCTGGCCGCGGACAAGCCAGCAGGGGCCGCCTCCTGGGGTTGGGGTGACAGCAGCGCACCACCGCCTTGGCTCAGCTTGCCACGGGCCTCCAGCCGCCCCGAGCCCCCCATCGACCCAGGCGGTGCTGCTGAGTCAGCGCCCGCGATGGAGGTTGCAGAGGAGGAGTGCTTGAGGCGTGAGGGGGTGGGGGGGACGCCGCCCCGGCCCCCAGCGGAGGGGTTCCGCCGATGACCCGGGCTGGGCGAACCCTCCCCTGAGCCGCCAGGGCCGCCGCCTAGCCCTGAGGCTGCACCTCCTGCTCCAGCACCTGCTGTTGCTGCCCCCGCTGCAGCTGCGCCTCCTGCCACTGCCCCTGCTGCCGCTGCAGCGCCTGCTGCCGCTGCTGTACCTACTGCCGCTGCTGCGCCTGAGGTTGCAGCAGTGGGTGCGTCCCCGGCCGGGTCCGCCACAGTCAGGGCAGGCGGCAGGGGGGAGCCGCTGGCCGCCGGCGCAGTTGCGGGCACAGGAGCTGACGCCTCAGCGATCTGGGCGAGCTGCACAGAGCCACCAGGGGGCGGCTGCGGGGCCGGCTGCGGGCCGCCATGCGCTGGGAGGAGGGAGACGGTGGCGTCGGGTGTCATGGTGCTCGTCATGGTGCTCGTCACAGCCGACTCCTCAGAGGAGTGCATGGGGCGGGCGGGCCCCTGGGGCACGCCCGCGCTCTTGGCGCGCCCCATGTCTGCCCCGGTCTGACCCGCGCCCGGCAGACCGACATGCAGGATCATAGAGGGCCGCAGGAACGGGGATGGCGCGATCGTGCCGCTGCCCCCGGTGCCGCCGCCCCCACCCGGCCCCCCTTTCTTGGCACCCACGATGGGCCCCGGCAGGTCCGGAAGGTTCTTGAACGTCTTGGTCCGCTGCAGCGTGCCCGTCCGCTTCACAGCGGCCATACTCATCTGGGCCAGCTGGGACGGCATGCCACTCCCTGCCCGGGCCAGGCTGCCGCCCGTGGGCAGCGCCCCACTGGACGGGTCCCCAATGACCACGAATGAGGACAGGGGGCCTGATTTGGCAGGCGCCATGCCTGTGACCTTGGCCAGGTCCTTGCTGTCGCCAAATTTGGACGACGACGCCAGGTCCTTCGCGTACTGCAGCAGCAGGCAGCCATAGGCGGTACAAGCAGTACACTGTTGTTAGATAATACAAACAACAACGTGCTGTACTGCCGTGGTCAGGGATCCAAGACCAAGGCGATCTGTGGATCTGTCACCTGACTGGCCTAAACCCTCATGATAAAGCCTCAATGCTCACTGAAGCATTGCGCTTGGGAGGTTGGTGGGCAGCCCATGCGTGCGTGCACCCCCACCCCCAACCCCCAACCCCAACCCCAACCCCAACCCCCAACCTACTTGCTCACCACTTGCCTTAGCCCCTCACCTGGTTGGCATAAACGACACGTATGAACTGCGTGAAGCCCCCACCTGTCAGCGCCGCCCCAGCCATTCCCACGCAACGGTCCCACCACAGCCCCACACACCTTGGCGGCCTTCTGGTGGTACGCAGACGCGCGCTTCAGGTCACCCTTCACCTGGTCGTGCAGCATCTTCAGCCGCTGCTCCTTCCGCGTGTCGTCTGCCCGGCCCGCGGTGTCTCGGTCTGAGCTGGCTGTGTCCTGAGGCCTCAGCGTGCGCGGGCCCACGTCGTCGTCCTGCACCCAAAGTATGGGTATACGCTTATATATGCAGGGTTTAAGGTTTTAGGGTTCTAAGGTTTTAGGGTTTTTAGGTTCTAGGGTTTTAAGCTGAAGGTTGTCAGGGTTCAGGGTTTTAAGGTTCTAGGGTTTTCAGTTTTTAGGTTTTTAGGGTTTAGGGTTTTATGGTTCAGGGTGTCAAGGCATGGCAGCACTTGACTGGCGGTTTAGGGTTTGCGGTTGGGTTTGAAGGCGGGACCAGGGGCGTAAGAGAGGGTAATGCCTAAATACCTCACAAGGCACTTTCAAGATGCCAGGAGGGCGGTGGGAAGGGAGGGCTGGGTTGAGGGTTTAGGAAGGGGGTGGCTTCACAGCACATTGTAACGCCAAGGCCTGAACGGCTAAAGGCAGCATAACAATACACAACCACCCCCGCAAGAGACAGTCATGGGATGCCTCGCATGACCATCACAACCACCCTCATATCTGTGTAACACCAGCACCACCCGCACACGCAGCCACGCCCACCTACACCGGCACCCTTAAACCCCAACACCCTAAACCGGCAACCCTCAGCCGCCAGCCCTAAGCCCTAACTTCCTAAACCCTAACCCAGCATCCCAAAGCCCTAATCTCACCACACACGGTGCGCGCACTCACATCGGGGATGGAATCGCGACCCGATGGTGCACTGATCGCGTTCCGCTCGCGGATCAAGCGGATGTAGCTATAGAAAGGGATCCAGTCAGTCCAGTGCACACATGGCTGCACCTCCGGCAGCTCCTGGTCAAACTCGGCCTTGAAGTTGGTGGCTGCCTCCACCTGCCATTGATGATCATTGTAAAGAAACTCATGTCATCGTCAATCTAGCAATGATGTGACATTATTCATGTCAAGTTTTCATGCTGCAGTAATCCTAGAATCACAATGTAATAAGGAACACACATCGCGCCCATGTGTGGATGCCAGGTGGTGGCGTGACACCCCCGGCCGCGGTGCGGCATGCCCCATGCCAGCTGAGAGTTCCATCATATCAACACACACCGCACGACTCATACAATAGGATAAGCGGTTCGTGTTCCTGGTGTTCATGCTCCTGCTGTTGCTGCACAGAGCAGTACAGGGCAGTACAGCCGCGTAATGATGATGAGGAGGAGGAGGAGGGCAGTACAACGCACACCTGGCCCCAATCCACGCCCTGAAGCATCTCATCATCCTCCTGCTCCGCCTGCAGCTCCTCCAGAGTGGTCAGCGTGAACTTGTCAAACATGCCCTTCACCTGTCCGGCCAGGGTTCAGGGTTTAGGGTTTAGGGTTCAGGGTTTAGGGTTCAGGATTTGGGGTTTCGGGTGCAGCGCGCCAGCGCCAGGTGAACGGCTCATCAGCGGCACCATGGAAAAGCAGGTCATCACAAAGATGACCAATGAAACAGTGGAGAGACGTGATGGTTGAGTCTCGGAGTCAAGCTATGCACTGCGCTCTCCACGCAATGCACCCTGAACACGAAGCTGAAACTGCACGCTGAACAACCGCAGCAGACGGCCCCAGAAACCTTCCCAGCTGTTCCCGCAGCTTCTGGAACAGGCAACTGCCACAATGCAGCAGACGTGCTTGGTTGTAAACGTGCAACGCCCACGCACATGGCCGCGCATGATCAGGACCTCCTCAGAAATGGTGTTCAGGCCCAGGAACGTCATCATGGGTGCCGCCAATGGGGCGTTGATGATCAGGGTCATGATGACATAGCCCGCGGTGTACATAGCAGCCTCGGCTTGCACACGCTGCAATGCAGATCATGACGCAACCAACAAACAGGGGCAGAGCATGAGCAACCAACAAACAAGGGCGACACGTTACACGTATCTACCATAGGGGGGGCGGGCGCATTTACCATAACGCCGCACCTTTTCCTCAGCTCTGACTGCCATGGTGGAGATGGTTTGCGCGAGCACCAGCGATAGGGATCCGCGCAGGCCACCCATCTGCATGTGTGTCCATGAACAGAACAACCGTGTGTTCGTGCATAGAACAAACATGCGTTTGTGAGCAGAACAAAAGGAAGGTCCAGGCCCCCAAGCGATACTTTAGCCCAGCGATAAACCCAAGCGATACTAAACCCTAACCCCTAAATACCCTCAGCCCTAAAACCCATGCTGCGTGCTCGAGCACTCCTACAGCATCATTGCGACGGCGTTGCACAACAGAAACATGCCCAGCCCCCCATGGCGGCACATCATGAGAAGAGCATGCATAGGAGGGCCACGCATCAAGGATCGACTGCACGCAAGCTCTGGACAGGATTGCAACGGCAGGAGACCATGTGAGCCCCCTGCAAGGTTTGGTCGCCTGATGAAATGCTGGAGCACCAGCCCTTCCACACTGCAGTCTTCACAACACCTCGTTGTGTTCACGGCAGAGCCTTACCGTGAGGAAGGTGATCTGCTGCCAGCTGAACTTGCCGCCAAGCTTCAGCCAAGACAGCACCTTGAAGCTGCGGGGACAGACATCAGAGTTCAGGTGTGTTTGGGGCCGGTGGGCGGGCAGGGGTGCAGCGCTTTGGGCCAGGTGATGTGAGCAGCAGACGGGGCATGGCGCTGGTACTCGAAGCATCAAGCGATAGCGCAGTGCGTCCACTTTGCACCTGCTGCAGGTTGAACACAACAGCGAGCACAGCACCAGCCACCCCTGCCCACAGCCATCAAGCGAACCGGGCCCATCCCCCGCCCAGCCGCATTGGCATGCCTGCATGTCTGAGCCATGTAGACCACACACTGGCCACGGCACATCAACTCTCTCCCTCCTGACATCATGTTACAGCATGTAACTCATACTGTGTTTATATATATAACCCATACTGTGTTTCATGGTCTGTGACTGTTTCAGAATACTGTGTGTCATGGTCTGTGACCGAGGCGCTGCATCCTGCATTTCCAACACACACACTCATTCCATGTGTGCTGCAGAACCCGAGGAGAGAACACATCGACCAACCAGCAAACCAACCAACCGATCACCTCCAAAATTTTCCTAAACCCACTCCACCCACTCCACCCACCTACCTCGCACACAAACACGCACCTGATGAACATGAAGCCGCCACGCAGCACGTAGATGGCCACGTAGATGATGGGCAGCTTGTACAGTGACACGCTGACCATCTCCTTGGCCCCACCCTCCCCATACAGGTTGTCCGTGGCCCGGATGGTGAAGTTCACACAGGACGAGCCCACCTGCAAGCCACAAAGTGATGGGCCGTGTGATAGGGACGATGTGATGTGCATGGCGGATGCGAGGTGGATGTGTGCTGGTGCCACATGGTGGAAGGCCACCAAGCATACAGCATGCGTACCCACAGTATGCATGCCGACAGTAGCGCTTTTAATACAGCATGCGTTCCCACAGTATGTGCGCTCCAGGCTGTGTAACAGAGCAGCCGAGAGAACCCTGTGCATAGCTAGGCTGCAGTGAGTCTAGTTGGCTGGCGTGCCGCATGCCTGGACTGTGCGGCATGAAGGGTGATTGAGAGGAGGTTGGAGGGATCGCAGCACCGCCATTGACGAGAAACGCTGTAGCAAGTCACGTCAAATGAGAGACCCCCCACCTAGCTGCTGCCCTCCACACACACTGCACGCCTTGCTCACAGCCACGTGCAGCACCATTCAGTACCGTTGCTGGCAACAAGTGTGCTTGTGTGCACACACATCAGACATCACCCACCCCACAGCAGCGCCCCACCCACTGAACCCCACCCAGCCCAATGCTGTCACTATAACATGTTCAAGGTGGCTTCGCAAGTGCAACAGCCGTGGCCACCAGCACGGGGCGCAGGCCAGGGCCCAAGGCAGCGCATCAGGAGCTGCGCGTGCTTTCAGAATGTGCTTCATCCCAACCATTCCAATCACCATGACCCCATGGGCAGCGTCGCACTCACGTAGAAGAAGATGAGGGCGTTGACGATGAAGGTGATGACGGTCCAGAACTCGTGGAACATGCCGCTCTGCCGTGTCTTGTTGGACATGCCCCACAGCAGCGTGGCTGAGCCATACAAGCCGTACGCCACAGTCCCCACACAGCCTGAGCCGTGGCACCACACCTACAGCGGTAGTACAAGGGATATGATCATATGCACTACAAGTAATATGAATGCCCACGCAGCCTGAGCCGTGGCACCACACCTGGGTCACACCACAGCGGCAGTACAAGGGATATGATCATTGCAGTGCAAGGGATATGATCATTGCAGTGCAAGGGATATGATCATTGCAGTACAAGGGATATGATCGTCGCAGTACAAGGGATATGATCATATGAACTACAAGGGATATGAGCGCCCGAGGTGACGGCGCCGTGCACTGGTTGAATATTAGGCAGAGGAGAGTGTGAGAGGAGAGTGTGAGAGGAGAGTGTGAGAGGAGAGTGTGAGAGGAGAGTGTGATGGAGAGTGGGAAGAGGGGTGTGTGTGTGTGTGTGGGGGGGGGTCCCCACAAGCCTTGCGCACATGAGCAGTGTGAAACTGTTTCCATAATGTGAATCTGTGACCGCATCCACATGCGTCATCAGCTTATGACCCCACGGCATCCATCAAACACAGAGGGCGCTGTACCCACTGGCTGGTTCAGTTCCAGCACCAGGGTAAGCACTGGCATCCCCATGCATCGCTGCCTCTCACACTGCTCCTGTGCGTCACCTTCCGCCGTGCCCCCACTGCCTGTGCTGCTGCATTCCAGCCATACTCCCTGAGTGCAGTCTTGAGCTCACCTGTGAGATGAAGAAGGACAGGTAGGCCCCAGCGACTGAGAAGGCCACCTCGCACATGGACGGCTGGTTGCGCAGCTGCAGCCACACAAACAAGATCCTGCGGAGGGCCAACAAGACCCCAAGAAAAACACGTCAGTAGCAAAAAACTTGGGAAGCAAATCAGAGTGTTGCACCCCTGTGTACGTGCACAGCTCATCAGCATTCACGCGTTGCTCTGCCTCCCTATGACACAGGGCGCAGAAGCACCTGCAATGAGGTGCCCTGTCACCGCCCATGGCCCAGCACGACATGATGAGACATGCCGGGAAATGACGCGTGCAATACAAGCGTGATATGCACTGCAGGGCAGCTTTGCAACCCAGGCAGCAGGAAGTCACCTGTTGAAGATGCCCATGCCCACACCGATGGCGATGCCGACCAGTGCACTGGTGATCGTCTTCTGGACAATCTCCCCGATCTCTTCGCCCAGGGGCTGCAGGATGAGACATGCGTGATGCAGGCAAAGTTCAGCCAGTGCCAGGCAAGATCAGCCAGTGCCAGGCAAGATCAGCCAGTGCCAGGCAAGATCAGCCAGTGCCAGAGTTCAGCAGAAATCAGCAAAGGATGCCATCATGAGCAAAACAGCCCAAGGTACAGCAGCCTCGCAGACACCTTCTGCAGGCCCAGTGGTCCCTATTCACACTTCCCGCTGCTACCAACAGCTCGTTGCAGCACCCTGGACAGCAGCTGTCCATGATGGCCTCTAACACACCCCAGATCTGCAGATCACAGACCTGCAGATCACAGGTGAGAAATCACACACCTTGGCCTCCCTGCTCTCCACCACTTCCTTGAAGATCTCAAACAGCGTGAGGGATGACGCGTCATTGAACAATGACTCTCCCTCCAGCATCACGGACAAGATCTCTGGTGCACCACCCGCGCTGAGAGCTGCGCACACGGCTGCAGCATCTGTGCTGGCAATGGCAGCGCCGAACAGCGCCACATGCCCGCCATTCCATCCTTTCGACCTATAAGACAGCATGTGAGTGGGTACGATTGTGTTGCTACCTGTCAGGACTGCCACATGATTTGCCACATGCTCGCAAGACAGGCATCAAGCCCGCCCACGCCACAATTCCGTACATCAAACAAGCACCAAACAAGCACATCAAACAAGCATCAAACAAGCACATCAAACCCTTGCACTCTGTAGATGCTACATGGTTGCCGCCTACGTGGCCACGATACCTACTTGAGGTCCAGGGCATACAACATGAAGGGCACGAGCGCCAAGCACGTGAAGATAACCATGGTAAAGGCCATAAACATGATGTTCACGATGTTTTTCTTGAGCATGTAGAAGTCGATGCGTACGGCCAGGTCCAGAAGGAAAGGGGGGAGGAAGACAAAGACAAAGATGTCGGCAGGGCGCATACCCAGCCATAGGTTCACCGCATTGCTGCGCAGACACAGTTGATGCACACACGTGCACTTCAACAGCTTGGGCATGCACCCTTGTCGCATGGACTGAGCACTGGCCGCGCGTTGGACACATGTGTAGTTGTGTACGTGCTGTTCAACTGTTGGATTCGGCCTCATTACGTCATAGTAATGCATGCATGGCTGCACATGTCACTGCGCATGCGCCCCAAGCGTGAGTCATCCCTGGGCCGTTCCTTCCGTGCTGTGCTGGCACGCGCACTCCTCACGCGTGCAAGCAGCTTGCCGCTGAATATGTCAAGCCCTGGGAATGCCCCACGCACCTCACGTGCCCAAGGTTGTAGAAATGGACCAGGATCTCATAGATGCCACCAAACAGCAGGGAGGTGAGGGCATCCCATCGTGGGTTCGCCATGCACATGCATGCAATGGCAAGCCCCGCGTAGAACACTGCGCCAGCACCCGAACAGAACACAGCCAATCGAGCTCATGCTAGAAGAACAATGTAGAATGATACACAGGCTGATGCATGCAACACATGGAGGTTGGGGACTGAGCCAGCACAGGGTGTGGCTGAGTCTTGTGCATGGCATTCCCAACAGCTCTGGCTGCACGTTGCCTCTGGTCTGTGCTTGCATGGCTGCTCCCTGACCGCAGCACGCATGCATGGTGAGCCCCTCCCACACACACGCACCTGCATCATAACCACCATCTGCACAGCACAAGGAACGAGACCGGTGATGTGAGCATGCAAAAAGGCAGGCGGCATGGCTTGCGTTTGCTGACTCGGTGGCATATCATGTGGTGGCATATGCTGTGACATGCAGCATGCATGCATGCATGCTTTGTCCCATCCCTCGGCTCCAGGCGCACATGCTGCAGCTGTGTGCGAGCACAGAGCCCATGAACCAGCATTCTCCCATGCAGACCAGCCAGTCAGTACCTTCCCAAACCCACAACCCAGTTATGCGTGCAGCAACAATGTCTGCGCATTCCTTTCCAACCCACCTGGCACCAAGCACCTGCAAAGCAGGGGCGCAGCCAAGAGTTCAGTCAATAGGCACGTGCTCACCTTGAGAGCTGCGTAAACCGCCAGCGACGCATGCAGCAACAGCTGCGTGACTCACCAGTTCCAGTTCTCGGGATCGTCCACGCGATGGTTGTAGCTCACATCCTGTAGGAGGCAGAACGTGTCTGCCTCAGCGGCCAATTCTCCTGATGTTTGCTCTAACATGCTTCAGCCCAGGATATGGCTCAGCGTAGTGGGCAGACCAAATCCATCAGAATCCTTCCGGAAAGTATGCTGAAGCCATTTCCGACGCTCTGCACGATTTCTGAAGTAAATCAGATTTGAGAACTCGGACGTCAGCTGAATCCCACTCTGATGCTGCCAGTGCGGAGGTCGCTTTGTGATGCATGGCAACGCTCTGAATTATGATTCCAGGCGCTGAATCCTTATGCATCTGATCCAGCAGTACTGGCTGGCAGACCCAGTGCGCCTGGCGTTCCAACCGGCACTCTTTTTCTGAATCGTTAGGTTACATAAATCCCTGTTGTATACAGAGATCAGACGCATTACTTGCTGCTGGCCACCTGCTCGTTCATAATTCCCGACTTGAACCCTACCCTGCTGCTGCTGGGCCAACAGGCGCTTAAGCCACTGCTAGGTCCCTGAGCTTGCTGAACTCAGCTGACCAGTCCTGTGGTGGAGCACCTGGGCCGCCTGACACCACCTGCGCCCGCGAATCCATCACGCACAGGGCGGCAGTTTGTCACATGCGCATGCTGCTTGCAAGTCATACAGGCAGACACTGCGACAGACTGGCGGGGCGGTGCACGGATGCCTGAGTCGTGTGGCACAGCCCAGGCCATGCTTGCACGCCACACACATCGCACACCTGGAACACACGCCCCACACCAGCAGGTGGCCGCAGCAGCGCCTGAACCATGACATTCGCCAGATCTTCTCTTGAGACTGCCTTTGAAGGTGCCCCTCCTGCTTGCCCGGGCTGCACCAAGGACAGGGAGGATTGCCCGCCGGGCACGTCTTGCACACTCGCCACACGTACCACACTGTACCGCACGCCAGAGTTGGTCACAGCCGTCTCACGGGAAGGGTCCCGTAGTGCAGCCATGTCACCATCGAACAAAGAGGACAAGAAGCCGGCCTGCTGCTGTGTGCTTGCTGCAGACAGCAGCACGATATGCGCCACGCCTGCTGCCTTGGCTACTTGGGGCAGAGCTCCTGTGATCAACAGGCAGCCAAACCACAAGGCATACGTCACTTATGAGCGCGACAGCCACCATAGAGTGTGACAAAACATGGTGTTATTAGGACGTTTCAAGGACGCACGCACACCTCAGCAGCCATGTGCACTGCCCGCGTGCCCCTTGCATGATGTGCAGTGCAGCTCAACATGCAGTATACGGTAAGCTGGAGCAGCAGTCTGATGCATGTTTCCTTGCAGGGCATACCTGGCCGCCCCAGGCACACCACACTGCCACATCCCTTGAGCGCCCGCTGCAGCAGCTGTGGACTGCTTGTGTCAATGGATATGGGTGTGACATAGGGTCCGTAGCTGTTCTTAGTCGCCACTGTGTCCTTCACCAGCACTTTGATCTCAGCCCTGCGCACAGACCCCCGTGCAGCGTGCACATGCGCAGTTTCACTTAGAGAACACCCAAGAACATCAGACACACACACTGAAATGCAGCAAAGCGCTCATGGCAGAAGGCAAACAACCTGTGGCACACGCACGGCAGGCACTGGCTACACATGCCACAACGGATGCACATGAGGCTGTATACTGGCTCCCACTACAGGTTCCCAGTCTTGAGCCATGCGGCAATTCAAAGCTCTTGTGGCAGGTGCAAGTTTAGGGTTGAGGGTTCAGGGTTCAGGGTTCAGGGTTTAGGGTTGCATCTCACACCCACCGTGCCAGAATCAGCTGCAGCACGACCTGTTCACCAGTTGGTGAGTCTGCGTCCGTGACCAATATTGCACTCCCATCCCCCTCCTCATCCTCTTCCTCCTCTTGCCCTGGTTTCTGCGGCCAGTTGTGGACACACGATGCACCGTAAGCATGAAAGTGCGGGAGAAAACAGTAAGACAAAACCACCGTTTACATCAACAAGACAACAGTGCTTTTCTGCAGCTGACTCTCAGGGATGACTGATCAGTCGCCAGCTAGCAGCACCTGAACAGCAATAGATACAGCAATAGAACAGCAATAGAACAGCAATAGATGTGCTCTGGCGGGTGCAAGCACCGCATCTGCAGATTCTGCACGCATGGTTGCATCTGTCACAGTGTACCTGATCATCACCGCCATCTCGTGGCATGCGCTCCCCTTGCCCATACCATTTGCGCAGCTTTGGGCCAGCTGCAGGTCAGCAAAGCATGGAGGTTTGCATGGTTGCGCATGCACGTGTTGACTGCGACGCTACTGCCGCTGCTGCGGCCGTGGAGCGCACACAGCGCATGGTCTACAGTGCTCGTAATGCATTTTCCCATGACATGCCTTGGTTGACTTCAACAGATGGACACGCTGCATGTCCACATCATGCCCGCATGCAAGCGGCATCAGAACCACAAATCCGCCAGGATGCACGTTGAACACGCAGAAACACAACGTGATGATGCTGCACCCGCCTGTCGCGAAGTCCAGCAGGTCATCCGCCAAGTTGCCTGAGCCAAACTTCCCTTTATCAGCACAGCATAACCAGGTGCCGCTAGGAGCGCCAGAGCCCGATGTAGAGTATGGAGTGCATGGAAATGACAATAATCGTGGCGCACGTTGCGCCGGTGCACTACGCCTAGCTAATCCTGAGCTCCCCGTACTCCCTTTCATAAATAGTGACATGGCGCAGAATGCTTAAATATCGATGCTCTACCAGAAACGTTCAGATCTCGGGAGCCTGAAGGGTTGAGTGATGGCATGAACCCTATGCTACGTGCTTGATCGTTACGATATAAGGTTGCCTCTCCGGTGTTGCCACATTGTTGTATGTCATGATCAGAGCCACAATTATTGCCGCAGACAGCATGAGGGTTTTGTGCAGATAGCCAGGACTGGGCGCTGCCGTTCATCAGCTTCGTCGAAATGAAGTTCAAGCTCGACGGGCTCACTGTATACTTCCCCTATGAGTACATCTACCCAGAGCAGTATCGCTACATGCTGGAGCTCAAGCGGGCTCTGGATGCGCGAGGACACTGCCTGCTGGAGGTGCGTTGCCAGCCCACAGCATGGTGTGCCCAGATCAACATGAATTCACCGTCATGCTGTGCATGCTTCGCCGCTCCCATGGCAGCATACTGCACCGCTGCAGCATGTAGACATGTTGCGGCGCTTATGGGGCACGTATGGGGTTGGCGAGGGGCTTGGAGGGCTCTGCACAGCATGGTGCAGGCCCATCATGGGGCATCCCTCACCTGCCACCTGTACATGATGAGCTGTGCATGTCGCAAGACTGACAGCTAGGGCGGATCTGTGGCATACAGAGCCTGGGTTAGTTTTGTGCATGTGCAAGCATGCATGCATGGCACTGCCTTGATTCTGGCTCTGCACCTCCTGATCGATGGGTTTTGGCTGTCATGGTTTGTGATGCAGATGCCTACAGGCACCGGCAAGACCATCACACTGCTGTCCCTCATCACATCGTACCAGCTGGCACATCCAGAGGTTGGAAAGCTCATCTACTGCACGCGCACTGTTCCAGAGATGGAGAAGGTGATGCTGAGGCGCAGTAGCGGCTGTGGCTTGCCTGCGACCACTGGCGCTTGAACTCCGCAGGAGCAGCTGAGTGTCATGTCTGCCGGTATGGACGAGCAGCAGGACAGACATGCATGCATAACACTGCCAAACATGCTGTTGGGGGAGCGCTTGGCCCATGGGCATGGAAATTGCGCAGGTTCCTCGTTCCTTGCACCCTGTGTGCCTCCCACCTGTCCTCCCTGCAACACACATTCAGCAGCCTGGGGCACAGACACCAGCGCTACGGCAGCCAAACGCCAGGAACAACACATGGTTGGCTGCAACTAACATGCATGCAGTCAAGCATACGCATGGCCAGTTAACCCTCCCATGCCTTGTCAACCGCCGGTTGACCCTTGACCGTGATGATGACGAGGTTGATGGAAACCCATGAGGATGATGCATGGCAGGTGCTGGCTGAGCTGAAGGAGCTGGTGCACTACCGTTCCAAGTACCTAGGAGGGCCAGATGCTGCCCCCATCATGGCCCTGGGGCTGTCCTCACGCAAGAACCTGTGCGTGCACCCCACCGTGGCAGAGGAGGGGTCGCGGGAGAGCGTGGATGCGGGGTGCAGGAAACTCACGGCATCATGGGTCCGCGAGCGTGCGGTGCGTTCAATGTTGTTTGATTTAATGATTTGGTTATCACATGATTGAAAGTTTGAATGTTGAATGTTGAAGTGATGTAGGCACTTTTGCTGCCGCTTGCACCATGCCCTGCACGCGTTGCGGCTCGTGGCAGTGCTTGGGGTTGGCTGTTGGTGGCCTAAGCACTGAGCAGCAGACCACATGAGGGCATGAAACGCCGCCCTCCTGGATATGCCATGCCGTCCTGAGCATCAGCTGTGCATCCCTCATCAGCACAGCTCACTGGCAGTCACTGAGTCTGCAAGTGCACGCACGTGTGCCTGGAGCGGCGGGCAGCCTCCACGGCACGTGGCAGCCTGTACAGCACAGCACAGCCTTGGCTCGCACTTCAAGGTGTTCCTTTGGGAGTGCACGAAACAGCGCGCGTGCGAATGAGGGACACTTAGCTGCACGCATGGCGTCGCCCACGCAGCACGGGCCATAAAGTTGCTGCGGCAGCAGGGGGGCTGAGCCACGGCCATGGGCCTGCATCACTGGTTGCACGTGGTGTGTTATGATCATGCTGCGCAGGTGAGCGATGGCAGTGTCCAGCTGTGCGAGTTCTTCGAGGGCCATGAGCGTGCAGGGTCGGAAGCCCTGCTCCCCCCAGGTGTGTGCCACCTGCTGTTTCCTGCCGTGCACTTCTGTGCACTGCTGTGCCCTGCCGTGCCCTGCTGTGCCCTGCTGTATGTGCTTTGCTGTGCACTGCTGATCTTCTGTACTGCACGCGTTCTCACTGCCTCAGATTGCTGCTTGTGTTCAAACACGTGCTGTGCGGAACTGGGCGTGCACACAGCTCAGGTCCCATTGCTGTGCAGGAGCAGCTGTGCAGGCTTGCTTGCAGCCCGCATTTGAGGCAGGGTCCTGGCAGGCAGTTGCATGACATGGCCCAGCTGCAGCTCACCGATCCATATGATAACAATAGTAATAATAATAACACGGCGTTTCACAGGTATTTCTGCATGCCGGATCCATATGGCCTTGTTGTGATGGGCCTTTGCACGACAGATGTTTCCTGCGATGTCTCCTGCGTGCAGGCGTGTACACTCTTGCAGACCTGCGCACGTACGGCAGGAAGCGTGGCTGGTGCCCCTACTTCCTTGCGCGCCACATGATGGCCTTCGCCAACGTGGTCGTGTACAACTACCAGTACATGATCGACCCCAAAGTGTCGCAGATGGTGCGAGGGCGACATGACATGTTCTCATGGCTGCAGCGATTATGTCATGGCGACATGCGTGCGATGGTGACCTGCTTGGTGCCGAGCTGGCCCCCCTCCCTTGTGTTGCTCTGCCCCTTTGGCCTGGCGGGCTGTAAGAGTTTTGTGTGTGCAATACCGTGATGCAATTACTGTACATGTGGCATGCGTGTGATGCGTGTGATGCATGGGTGGATGCGTGTGATGCGTGTGATGCGTGTGGGTGGATGCGTGTGGGTGGATGTGTGTGATGCGTGTGACACATGTTGCGTGTGATGCATCCTGGGTGGACCGTGATGCACCGCTGTGCGTACCGCACCCGTACTGTACCATGCGGTACCGCACTGTGTTGTACCGCACCAGTACTGTACCATGCTGTACCGCCCTGTGTTGTACCGCACCGTTTGGCACCGCACCATGTTGTACCGCACCGCGTTGTACTGCAGGTGTCCCGCGAGCTCGAGAAGGAGTGTGTGGTGGTGTTTGATGAGGCGCACAACATCGACAACGTGAGTGGCAGCAGCTGGATGGAGTGCACTGGGTGCTCACGAGCTGACGTGCATTCCACCTCAGCTCGTCGGGAAACCTAGCCCACAGTGAAAAGCTCAGCACAGCTGGAGGACCCGTGGCTGGTGCACACGGTGGCATGGCTGCGCCCATGTGCTCGTTGTTTGGAAGTGGCCAGGGCCGGACAGGGCCAGGGCCGCATGTGGACAGGGCCACATGTGTAGTGGACAGGGCCACATGTGTATGCCACAATACAGGGCCCCACCCCACCCCACAGTGTCGTTGCTGCCACATCCTTGAGATGTTTGTACCAACATGTCCGTACCTTGTGGTTGGACTTTATGCTGATTCTTCATACTTCTCTATACTTTACGCTAATTATGAATCAATGTCCACCCTGGCACTCAAACCGGACGCAGGTGTGCATTGAGGCACTGAGTGTGAGCCTGCGGCAGCAAACACTGGACGCGGCTGGTCGTAATCTTGGGAAGCTTGATTCAGTAGGTGTTCATTCGCTCTTCTCAAGCGCCCCGCCTTGAAGTACCGTATCACACTTCCTAAGTTGTACTTCCCAGCTGTTTGGTCCTCGTGCTGGCAAGCACCTTCCAGCCCCTCATGACAGTCCATACAGCTGCTTCAGCTGCAGCAGCTTTATGAACTGTTATGGGGGGCTGTGTTGCTGTTTGTCCACCTTGGGTGATAAGCCACACGTGCACAGGGCACGGTCCATGCCATACACTGCACAGTGCACAGTCCATGCCATACACTGTAGCGCACAGCCCATGCCACACACTGTAGCGCACAGCCAATGCCACACACTGTAGCGCACAGCCAATGCCATGCACTGTAGCGCACAGCCCATGCCATACACTGTAGCGCACAGCCCTCAACCCTCAACCCTCAACCCTCAACCCTCAACCCTAACCCTAAACCCTAAACCCTAAAACCCCATACACCGTGTGTTGCTCCTGCGCAGGCAATCCGGCGGGTGAAAGAAACAGACGCGGGGCGGTTACGAGAGGAGTACAACAGGCTGGTGCAGGTGTGTGGCTGTGGCCTGCGGCACCGACATCACGCTACACGTTATGATCTTTATAATAAAGAGATTATTAAAACATAATCTCTTGCCATGCAGCAATCCTTGTTTTTCAACGTGCTATGCCTGGGAGGATGCTCATGTCTGTTCCCGTAGCGGCACGTGACGCACTCGGTGCGCTCCGGGGGGCCACTCTGGGGGGTTGCAGCAATGGCATTGGTGCGCCAGCACCAGGTCACTGGGCTGGTCACCCACAGAGATCATCTGATAAGCTATCATAGGATATGCTTCTGGATATGCTTACATAGCGGTGGTTGTTGCTGTGGTGGTGCTGTTGTGGTGTGGATGGGGGTGGTGCTGTTGCACGTGCGTATACTGTGAACGCCACCTGCCCTGCTTCCCTTGTGGTGCCCCAACCTGTCACGCAGCAGCTGTGTGGTGAACATGCTGACATGCGCACTTGTCACCGCGTTCGCAATCCGACATCATCGCATGCATCAGGTGTACAGTTCCTCACACACCATCGCATGAAACCTCTCACACACCATTGCATGAAATCACTCACACACCATTGCATGATTGAAGCAAAGCCGTGCAACGATGATGACCATCGCATGGGAAAACCTCGCACATCGTCGCATGAAAACACTGACACACCATCGCATGTGAAACAACTCACACACCATCGCATGAAGCAAACCCGTGTCATGATGATGACCATAGATTTTATGAACAAACCGCGCTCCTCGTCGTACGCAGGGCCTTGTGGCGCAGGGCACGCTGCCGGCACGTGCCGCAGGGGCTCATGGGATGGCAGGGGGCGAGGACTGGTTGGCAAACCCCGCCCTGCCCGAAGACATCCTGCAGGAGACCGTGCCGGGCAACATCCGGCGCGCGGAGCACTTTGTGACGTTCATGCGGCGGCTGGTGTCGTACCTGAGGGAGCGGCTGCGGTCGCCGCAGGTGGTGCACGAGATGCTTGAACCAGCTCAGGCACAGTTGAAATAACTGATCTGGAGCTTATGCAACCAACATGCTTACATGCAATGCCCCTGATGCTAGATGCTGTAAGGCACGCTATGGAGCGTGCGATGCTGATCAGCCCGTGGCTGGCTGAAGGCTCGTGCAACATGAACATGAACCGCAGGTGGTGCACGAGACGCCGCCCGTGTTCTTGCAAGGGCTGGCGGACCGGGTTCACGTGGACGCTAAGACTCTCAAGTGAGCTGCGGGAGATGGGTGCGCGCAGCAGTGCCTAAACCCTAAACCCTAACCGCTAAACCCTAAACCCTAAGCCCTAAACCCTGAAGCCCTTGATTTGATGTCCTTGGCTTGCGCTGCTTGCCCTTCTCTTGACAACCTGCATGGCCGCCCCACCCCCGTTGGTGCTGTGCCACACCCATCCGGGAGGGCAGGTGCTCCCTTCAACCCATGTTACTATCATAACATGAGGAATCAGCGGCGTGTCACAGCTGTCAGCTGCATGCTGGAGCCTGACAGGAAGAGCCAGAGAGCCAACTGTTGGTTCACAATCACCCACCTCTCGTTATAATGCAGGTTGCAATCCAGGCTTATAATCCAGGTGTTTATTGTTGTGCACCCGGGTGCAACAAAACGTGGGCCGCAGGTTCTGCTACGACCGTCTGTCCAGTCTGCTCAAGACCCTGGAGATAACCGACACTGATGAGTTCACCCCCATCCAGCTAGTGGCTGATTTTGCCACCCTGGTGGGCACGTATGCCAAGGGCTTCGCACTCATCATTGAGCCCTTCGACTCCCGACTGCCCAACATCCCCGACCCAGTCATCCAGGTGGGTCGGAACGGAGTGGCAGGGGGAGGGCCACTCAAGCCATTGTTTTCGGCGGAGCCCCCCTCTCGGGGGCGCAGCCCCCAGGTTCACCATGGTGTCTGTTAGTTAGTCTGTCCGTCCATGGGATGTTTGTACCGCCCGCACGCCAGGGGCTGGGCTCGCGGCTACAGCTCTAAATTAGTGTCCAGACGATGCCTGAAAAGTTATGGGAGCTTTGCTTCGGCGGGTGGGCGGGTCGGTGGATGTTTCTGGTTGGGGCCCGGTTGGGGCCACAACTCTGCCGGGCGCTTGGAAGCTTTCTTTGGGGCTCGGGGACGGGGTTTGGGGTGCGGGCGTGGGCCCTGGACTGGGTCATTGCTCGGTCAACCCTAGCAAGACCAAAGCCGCAGGCCGTAAGAACGACGTAGAATATGTTAGAATAGGTTCAACGTATCAAATTGAGCGATTGACCAAGGAATGAGGGCATGTGGGCTGGCAGCTGGGCGATCCAGTGCCTCCTGTTGGTAAGGATACGAAAACCTAAATTTGCGAGATTTGTTGTGGCCGGGGTTGACGGGGTTCTGGGCGCCGATGCTGCAGGCATCATGGGCACACCTGCCAGCACGCACACACAGCGTGCAGGGTCTGTGGGCAGCCTGGCCACAATGCAAGGTCCTGCCCCTTGCAAGCTTTGCAGAGGGATGAGGGTGCTCTGGGGCAGGCCCATCAGGGTGGTGGGGGACCTGCATGTTGTTCCCTACGTACGCGCCACCTCAAGCACTCAATCCAGCGGCAGGGCCCCATCCATGCAGCAGCAGCATCGCACAGTGCGGGCGGATGAGCCAGCGCATAGAGTCCACCGCCGGGGCAAGCCCCCGAGGGGGGGCTCCGCCGTTTTCCCGTGTGGTTTACCACACAAAATTTATCACAGCCTTGAACTGTCATAACCCTGAACCCTAAAATCACTTCTCACAAACGTCAGCTGTCACACCCCTAAACCGAAACACATCCCTCTTCTGCTGTGTTATTGCATCCACTCCTGTGCGCAGCACGCAAATGCACTTCCCACAACCGTGAATCGTCGGTACCCTAAACCCTAAATGCACTTCTCACAACCGTGAGCTGTGGTATCCCTAAACCCTAAACGCACTTCCCACAACCGTGAACCGCCGTACCCCTAAACCCTAAATGCACCTCCCACAACCGTGAACCGTCGTACTCCCCTAAACCCTAAAGTGCACTTCTCACAACCGTGCACCTCTCACAGCGACATCGACCCTGCATTGTATCTGAAACTGCCACCCACGGCCCACCACCTCTCACCATTGGGTGCAACATCACACTGTCTCCACGCCAAACATTGTCTCCGCGCAAAAACCTCCTCTCTACACCTTTGACATGTGACCCAGGCTGACTTCACAACTGGCATGTTGTGCGCAGCGACATTGACTACATGTCGGCGCGCCGCGTGTTCACGTTTGACGCGCGAAGCTACCCGGAGCCTGTCATGCAGCACCTGGTGGACGGGTGGGTGTGCCTTTCATTTAGGGTTAAGGGTTTTGAGTATTGGGTTTAGGGTTTAGGGATACGTTCACTTACTTTTGTGCATGGTGTTGTTTTTGTTTATGGTGTTGCTTTTGTGTATGGTGTTGCCAATGTAATGTTGCAACATTTGTTTTAACATCAAACATGTACACCTACCTGGTGGACGGGTGGGTGTGCCTTTTTTGTGTAGGGTTGAGGGTTTTGGGTATGGGGTTCAGGGTTTAGGGGTACGTTCACTTCCTTTTCTGTACGGTATTGCCAGTACTTTGTTGAAGCATCAAACATGTGATGGGCGCACCTGGTAGAATGGGTGGGTGTGCCTCTTCACATTCACTTTCCCCTTTGTTCGACTGTCGTATGAGATGGCTACATCGTTCTGTTGCTTTGAGAATGCAATACGTGTAGTGGTGGACAGGTGGGTGTGACGGGTCATCAACATGTTCCTGTAATAACGACACATCCGACTGTATGTTTGAGTTACGTATGATATGTTACCTCAACAGTATAGATTTGATAGGCTGGCATGACGTGTGCGTTTTCCCTGCGTTCTGTGCGCAGGCTGCACGAGCAGCGCGTGGCGTGGGTGCCTATTCTGGACCCCGCGGTGGCGGCCGACCGCGGGTGGCAGGTGTGAGGGGGGGTGTCAGGTGTGAGGGGCGGGGGTGAGGTATGAGAGGGAAATGTTTCGGGAGTTTGGGGTTTGAGGTGTGTGAGGTGTGGCATGGGGTGTGCCAGGGGGAAGAGGTGTGTGAGGGGGGTTGTCAGGTGAGGGGGGGTGTGGCGGGNNCCAACCACCACCGGACATCTAAAACCGGACCGGCAATAATGTATCCCATACTGACCTCATGTGTTCACGTGCGCGTTGTGCTGTGTCCTCAACTTCACTCAGCATCCTCAACTTCAACCCCGTGGCTATCCAATCCTTCTCCATGACCCTACCCCGGGACTGCATCTGCCCAGTGGTGGTCACGCGCGGGGCGGACCAGGTGCGCCTCTATACGCACTGTTGACCCTGTTTTTCTCCCATCCATACACACAAAGGAAACTTCCCGTCTCCGTCTGTGTGTGTGTGTGGGGGGGAACTGGTGGGTTGGGGTGGAGCTGTCACCCTCTCGGCTGCATGAGCCCCCCAGCTTTTGCTGTTGCTGGGATCCGTGGGATCTGTCTGTTTTCTTTACCAACCATCCCACCACCCGCCCGGCTTTCTGCGCCCGGCCTGCACGTGCCCCCCCAGATGCCTGTGAGCACCAAGTATGAGATGCGTGGGGACCCGGGCGTGGTGCGCAACTACGGGCGGCTGCTGGTGGAGCTGGCGGCAGTGGTGCCGGATGGCCTGGTGGGTGCTCCCCTAAACCCTAGAACCCCAAACCCTCAAACCCTAAACACTGAACCCTGAACCCTAAACCCTGAGCCCTAAACCCTGAGCCCTAAAACCTAAGCCCTAACCCCTAAGCCCTGAGCCCTAAGCCCCAATCCTAAACCCTCAACATTGAGACCTAACCTTATGGCGCCTGATGCAGCGTGTTGCCTGATCAGGCTCTTACCAACGCTGATCATGCCCCGAGTAAGGACCTCCCTAGTAACACCCTCACCCTCTACCCTCTACCTACGCATGGATTGTGTAGAGCTTGCTGCGCATCACGCATCTGTCAATCGCGTCGGTGAACATGTAGGGGGCTGAGTGCCGCCTGCGCTGCGGTCGGGCGGCATGACAGCTACCGTCAGCCAGCAGCCCCACCACATATCCAGTTCATGCACTACTGCTGCATGGGCGTTGATGCCAGGTCTGACACAATCCCCAGCTGCAGTTTTCCCTGCGACAGCTGCCGTGTTATTATTATTATCAGCTGCATCTGATGACCACTGGTGTGTGCCACCCTAGGCCTCCCGGTGGCCCCCGCTCACCCCACCGCCCTTCAAACACGCACACATCAGCCCTCGCACCTGCCCGTTTCAGCATCCCTGGCTGCAGCTTGTCATTGTCCTGTGAGATGAGGTGGCGCGTGCAGAAAAGGCTGCATCTTCTCAACGTGCTGCCTGTGTCTTAGGCAGCATCTTCTTGACGGGGTGCCTGTGGCTTGGGCAGCATCTTCTCGACGTGGTGCCTGTGTCTTGGGCACACTCCTCCCTTTCCCTCCAGTGTAACGACCTTCATTCTTGGGCTTTGAGCTGCACAGGTGTGCTTCTTTGTGTCCTACCTGTACATGGACTCGATCATCTCCAAGTGGCACGACATGGGCATCCTGCAGGAGCTTATGGCCCACAAGCTGGTGTTCATCGAGACACAGGTATTAATAATGAGATCAGAAACCCGTATGGCCATCCTATGCAGAAGATTTGGCGTCCATTCGTTAAGTCCGTGACATTTGGCGAGTGTTTAAAGCTACTGGGTGTCACAGTTATCCACGACCTCCTATATGTATGGATGATAGGTGAATATGGTTAACCACATCAAGACATCATGCTACCGGTATTGAATACCACAGCGTCCACAAGGCGTGTACCAGGGGTCACATGGCGGATGTCCAGATGTGGTTCTGGGTGTGGTCAGTCATATCCGGACATCCCCCATGTGACCCATGGTGCACCCCCCTTACCCATTGCCCACGTTGCCTGCGTTGACCATGTGCTCAGGACGTGGTGGAGACGACCCTGGCGCTGGACAACTTCCGGCGCGCATGTGACAGCGGCCGCGGTGCCGTGTTCCTGTCGGTCGCGCGTGGCAAGGTCAGGGTTCAGGGCTTAGGGCTTAGGGTTTAGGGTTTAGGGTTTAGGGTTTAGGGCCGGGGTTTGGGGTTTAGGGTTTGGGAGCTGGCATGCAGCGCATGACCTGCTGTGATCGTATGAGGATGTATATTGATGTATTATGCCTGCATCAAATACATTCATACTGCAACAGCCTGATGAAGGTCATACTGCACATGGCTTGCGCCACGTCGACATGCCTTGGGTGCGCCATGTCACATGCTGCATGTGAAAGGAGCGCCAGGCTGCCATGTGGCTTGCTGCGGTTGGCACAGCCGGCGGCCCTGGTCCATGATTACCATGAACCATGCCATGGCACATGGGTCGGTGCTTGTAACCCCTCATGCGCCAACCACCTTGTCACCTGTCATGCGCCAACCACCTGGCTCATCCCGCTGCTGAGACTGCCATGGGTTTAGGGTTTAGGGTTTAGGGTTTAGGGTTTAGGGTTTAGGGTTTAGGGTCGTGAGGTGCACCTCTTGGGGCGGTTGCTGAGTCGTGCCTGTCGTGCTCTCTCAAGTTTAACACCCCTTACCCTCACCTCTTGTGTGCACAGGTGGCAGAGGGCATTGACTTTGACCGGCACTACGGACGGTGTGTGGTCATGTATGGGGTGCCTTACCAGTACACTCTGTCACGCATCCTGCGTGCGCGGCTGGACTACCTTCGGGAGACCTTCCACATCAAGGTGAGCAGCTGTATGAATGAAGGTCGTTACACTGGAGGGAAAGGGAGGGGTGGGTACCTCCTGCACCGCCAAGCAACAAAGGACTGGACAGGGGGAACATGAACATGAACATGAACATGAACATGAACATGAACATGAACATGAGCAGCTGGCCACCTGTTTCGCCGCGTCTCGCACTGGGAGCTGTGCCAGGCGGCATGGTATTGCTCGGATACTTACAGTGACTGTGGTGTGGCCTGTCTGGGAGGCACATGACGTGTCGTGCGCGCCGTCCGCTGTGCACACTGTGCTGCTTCAGCCTGCGTGATATCTGATATGGAGCTGCAGCTCTGGCGTGCGACAGCAAAACGTAAGGTTTCCCCGTGGACACCACCCCATAGCACCATCCTGAGGGGAAACCGTGGGGGGGTGCCACACGTTTGCAAGGAGCTTGGTTGGAGGTGCTAAGCAGAGCCTGTGATCCCGTGCTCGTGTTTGATAATGTGAGACAAGCTGACGGACTATGCTGATCCTCGATGCTCATGGGGCCTCCCATGCTCCCTCTGGTGGTCACACTGTTAGTGTAATAACCTCTGGTGGTCCCACTGTATCATATAGTAACCTCTGGTGGTCACACTGTATCACATTTATCTGATCGTGTTGTACTGCGCTCACAGGAGGATGACTACCTGGCATTTGATGCAGTACGTCAGGCGGCCCAGTGTGTGGGGCGTGTGATCCGCTCCAAGGCAGACTATGGTGCGTTGTGTTGGTGTGCTTGGAAAGGCATGGCTGCCTGTGATGCTGCACATCTATTTTCAACAAGCCGTATCAGGCTGGACAACAGGCACTCCGGAGATGTTCAGGATTATGGCGCTCCTGTCATACATCCTAACAAGCTAACCCTGCCGCTGGAGTGTAGTGTGTGCCCATGTGGGATGTGTCACATCCGCCTTTGATCCGGGTCCCACCTCCGTGCAATGGGGTTGACCCATCACAAAAAAAACCACCATGCAAGGGATGTTGCATGCCTGCAGGCATTGTTGAAAACTGGAACCCCTGTAACAAGTCAAGTGCCGACGTGTGAAATCTACGTCCACAAGTATAGGGTTTAGAGTTTTAGGTTTCAGGGTTTACCAACCCATGCCCCAAACTCATACTGTACGCCGCTGTTTTGTCTGCGCCAGGCACACGGTGTCCAATGCTGTAGGGTCATGGGTCAAGCATATGCACCGGGATGCTCACGCCGTGCATGCGTTGCTCGTGTGCGCCTCATGCCGTCATGCGCCATGCCTCCTGCTGGCCGGGGCGCAGGCATGATGGTGTTTGCGGATAAGCGGTATCAGCGGCATGACAAGCGGGACAAGTTGCCAGGCTGGATCACACGCCACTTGAAGGAGGCCCACCTGAACCTGTCCACAGGTGAGGCTGCTGTTGCTAAGCACACGTCAGCTTGAAAGGGAGCAGTATTTGTGTGGATGTGCTGCAGCGCTCAGCGTTTGGACTTGGGTGGTCCGGCAGCTGTGTTTGCCTGCTCTTGAACGCTTGGGCTTGTGTGGAACCCATTGGCATGCGTGATCGCAGACATGCTGCTGACAGTCACACGGGACTTCATGCGTTCCATGGCACAGCCATTTGACCGGGGCGAGGTGGGCAAGCTGCTGCTGAGTGAAGCACAGGTGCAGATGTTGGAACAGTCAGGCGGGCTATAAATGCACAGCCCGTCAGGCGAGCTGCAATGCACAGATCATTGCAGCACACACAACGAGCTCTGCAGGCTGTGCATAGAAGGTGTTGTAGCCGCTTATGGGCATGAGCTCAAGTGCTCGCTGGGTGCTGTGAGCGGCTGGCCTACAGCAGGGGTGGTCATGCTTGCATAACCCTTGGCCTGAAGCGTTGCGAGTTTGGCATGCTGGCGCATTAGTTACAGGGAATACGGCTATGATTGAATGGCAGCGGCACCATGAAGAAGCTGGAGAAGAGTCACTCAAGAAAGTTGTGTCATCAGCAGTGGTTAGCAGTTAGGCAGAATATAAAGCCTGCAGCACAACATCGAGAGCGCGCATTTTTTGGGTCATTAACCTGGGGGCCTCAATTTCATCATGCTTACACCAGACATGGGGATTGTAAGCTGCCATAGATAGCAGGTGCGCGCTCGGGTGTGGCGTGATGATGGCGGAAATTACGATACAGATACCTTTTCGTCCTGTCTTGCGCATCATCAGGCTTGACGACACTGGGGCAACGATGGGTGTTGCGCGTGTGAACAGCCTCTTTTACGAACCCGGCTGTGGCAAGCTGACTGACCATGCCTCACCATGCTTCTGACGGGCCTTTCCCGCAGTGCACACGCCTCGCCAGTCTTGGGTCAATACGATCAAGGCAGCACCGTCACTTCCGCGGCAGCCACGCATCTGTACAGCTTCACAGCGGAGTTAAGCACTGCGCATCAAGATGGTGGAGGTGAAAGGCGGCAAGGTCAAGAAGTTCCTCGTCAAGCAGTTCCTGCCGCTGGGTGCGTCCCGGCAGCCAAGGTCATAGCACAGCATGCTGTGGGCATGTGCACTCACTCATGCAGCTTGCATGAGTGGCAGAAGCATGCATGGTGGCATTCTGCTCATCAGCACCACCTACACGTCACTTGTGCACAGGTTTTGCAGTCGCCGTTTGCTGGGCGTTGATTTGGTACCAGCCAGGCAAATGGTGCTACACGCGCTATGTGAGTGCAGTGGACTGTTCAGCTACCCTGTATTCATCGATGGTGCAGGGCCGTGCCACACAGTGGTGCTGCAGCCGCACACAGCTGACATTGCTTGAATCATGCCGTGACTGTGGCTCCCAGTGCACGGATACAGCAGCCATCACAGTGCCATCATACTCACAGTATTACGACTTTCATTCATTCACAGTGTCCGTGCATGCACACACTGCAATGTAAACATATGGATCCTGGAGCGACTTGGCAGCTGCGATGGCTTCTCACATGTATGCAGGTGGGGCACTGGAAGATCATTTCAACGTTGAACATCATGATCATCTTCCTGATCTTTGGCTTAACCCTGGAGACAAGTGAGCTGAAGCAGGCACTAAAGTCAGTTAAGGCATGGATGACCGGCTTAATCAGCATCCTGGTAATCTGCTCCTTGTGGGGCTTTGCCTTTGTGAATATGGGCTTTGAGCCTCGGGAGTTTGGCGTGGGCCTGGCCATCTTTGCTTGCGCCCCAACAGCCTTGTCATCAGGCATCGCGCTCGTGATTGCCAGCTATGGCAACGGCGCGCTCTCACTGCTGCTGACTGTGGTCTCCAACCTCCTGGGCATTGTTGTCCCACCCATCTTTGTGTCGCTGGTGCTGGGCCCGCTCGGCAACATTGACAAGCTGGACCTGCTGATCAAGCTGCTGGTGCAAATCCTGGCCCCCCTGGTGGTTGGCAAGCTGCTGCGCGAGCTGGTGCCGCCTGTACTTCACTTTGCCAAGAAGTACAAGGTGCCACTGTACCTGCTCAACAACTTCCAGATCATTTTGATCGTGTGGCAAACGCTGAGCGCATCACGCAACAAGCTGCTCAACCAGAAGTTGTACGACATCATCCTTGCCATCATGGGCGCCATTGGCCAGCACTTCCTGTTCCTGGTTCAGAACTTCATCATCGCGTTCATCATGCGGTTTAAGGAGGCAGAGCGCAAAGCGTTCATCATCTCCGCATCACAGAAGTCACTCCCCACAGCAGCTGTGATCATTGAATCCATCAGAATCGACAAATCAGACCCAGATGCACTGGATGCTGGTCTGATCACCATCCCATGCATGGTGTTCTACGTGATGCAGCTGTTCATCGATTCGTTCATCGCAAATGCATGGGCTGGCAAATACGAGCGCGCCGACATGCTGCGCGCCAAGTTTGCGGATGAGCTGGCGGAGCTGTACAAGATCGATGATCCGGAGTCCACCTTCCTCCTGCACACGCCCACGCCCCACGCATCAACTGCCGACGTTGCGGCCGTGGCAGGCGCAGCCGCCACTGCTGCAGATGGCACTGCAGCCATCAAGCCTCCTCCCTATGAGGAGAAGATGGGTCTGCTCTCAAGCACCTCCCACTGAGTGGCTTGTCAGCTCGAGGCACAGCCCCGGGCACTGCAGGCAGGGGTGGCGGCAGCAAAAGGTGTGAGATCTGCAGCTCTGGGACGTTAAGTGACTGGTGTGGTGGGGCAAGGCAGCCCACCTCCCTCAGCAGGCTGCGCCTTTGTCCATGGCGGCTTCTTGGTTCCGACCAGCCTGCAGCGCTGAAGCCCCCTCCCACAAGGGGGCATAGGTCTGCCCTCAGGCAACTCCCGATGAGTGAGGGTGTGCTGCCCCAGCAGCTTGTCAGTTGCAGGTAGTATGCATACATGTTATAATAAGCAGGAGACACTATGTGAGCATTAAGGATCAGTGAGCCCGCGCACGATGCCTGCAATATGGTCGTATGGGGACAGGGCGTAAGGCAAGCAACCTTGTTTTCGTGTGATCCATCGCATGCCTCAATGACAATAACTCATGCTGTGTCATGCGCATTTATGCAAGCCGCTGGGACATTGTGTATCTCCTGCGTGGTCCCCAACACATGAAGCAACAACAGCGGCACGCAAACCTTGGTTTGCAACAGTGCAGCATGTGCTCTTTCACAGGCTGCACAGGCTGCTGCTGATGCCGAGCATGCCATATGCATGCTGGGACAGCTGTTCAGCTTCCCAAAGGTGATCATATGACTTCATGTGCGGGGTCCCATGTGGACATTGTAGGTACTACTGGGAGGGACCAGTTTGACCAGGCATCAGCTGCTGCTGAGAGCAGTTGTGTTGCTTGTGAAGAGATGCTTGCATGACCTTGCAGGTGGCCATCAAGCTAGCTGGTATGCACTGCAGCAGCATTGTGAAGGGATGCTGGATCATCACGGCATGTCGCTGTGAGCGATAGAAACCAACGGGTTTGCTTGATGAACCCTCCTCACACTCGTCCCTTGAATTGCCCCTGAGTTCTTGCGGGCCTTTCATTGCCTTTCGTGATCATAGTCAGCCAATCCTGCAGCGGCTGGCATTGTAGGACTGCGTAGCTACTCAACCCCAAGGTCTTGGGTTTGGGGCGATTGTGTCATCGCACCATCTTAATGTGTTGGTGCGTGCCTCGGGGCGGAGCGATGGGGCTGCACGTGTGCAATTGATACAGATGCTTCCAAAGGGCCCTGCGTGGTTGGGGCATTGTTGGTTTTTGGACAGCAGCTTGATGCTTGGACATTCTTTCATGACCACAGCCACCGCTAGGCGCCAACTTGCTGCGCTAGACGCCCACCCAAAATTGCGGGGACACCTGTTGCGCGCAGTGCACGCGTCCGGCCCACTCAACGTTAGTCAGCCGACGAGCGTTGTGGAATTGGCAGCAGCCACAATCTTGTACCACCTGCTGCGCTCAAGTCCTCATCTGAGGCTCGTGCACTGAAATGGTGGACGTGCAAGGCGGCAAGCTCAAGAAGTTTTTCGTGAAGCAGTTCCTGCCCGTGGGTGAGTTCAAGCATTGGCTGGGGCATTGACCATGACCATGCATGCAGCCATACACGTACCTGATGCATGCGCAACCATGCAAACTGACCATAATAGCGTGGATGTGGCCCTGACTTATGTGCAGGCTTCACATTTGCTGTGTTGTGGGCGTTAATCTGGTACCAGCCAGGCAAATGGTGCTACACGCGATATGTGAGTGGCTTGGGTGGCGGCATCAGGCCATGTTACGATCAATGCTGCAGCTGTGAGACAAGGCACCTTACACACACAGCGACACAGTGACAGTGGCCACAGCAGCTTGATTTTTTTTCATGCGTCCACTTGGGCAAGCCGTGGCACAGGCCTCCATGTGTCTCATCCTCGTGCACGTTGTGCAGGTGGGACATTGGAAGATCATATCAACATTAAACATCATGATCATCTTCCTGATCTTCGGCTTGACAACGGAGACAAGTGAAATCAAGCAGGCGCTGAAATCCGTCAAGGCGTGGTCGATGGGCCTGATCACCATTCTTGGGCTCACCTCCCTGTGGGGCTTTGCGTTCAAGAGCATGGGCTTTCAGCCTAGGGAGTTCGGCGTGGGCCTGGCCATCTTTGCATGCTCCCCCACCTCCCTATCACAGAGCATCTCAGTGGTAATCGCTGGGTATGGCAACGGCGCGCTCTCACTGCTGCTGACTGTGGCGTCCAACTTGCTGGGCATCATCATCTCGCCCCTCTTCGTGTCGCTGGTGCTGGGACCAGTGGGCAACATTGACAAGCTGGACCTGCTGATCAAGCTGCTGGTGCAGATTCTGGCCCCTCTGGTGGTTGGCAAGCTGCTGCGCGAGTATGTACCGCCTGTGCTGAAGTTCGCCAAGAAGTACAAGGTGCCGCTGTACCTGTTCAGCAACTTCCAGATCATTATGATTGTGTGGCAGACACTGAGCGCATCACGCAACAACCTGCTGCAGCAAAAGCTGTACGACATCATCCTTGCCATCATGGGGTCCATTGGCCAGCACTTCCTCTTCCTTGTCATGGGCTTCATCATCGCGTTCATCATGCGGTTCAAGGAGGCGGAGCGCAAGGCATACATCATCTCCTCATCACAGAAGTCACTCCCCACGGCGGCTGTGATCATCGAGTCAATCAAGATTGACAAGTCCGACCCAGACGCCATGGACGCTGGTCTGATCACCATCCCATGCATGGTGTTCTACGTGATGCAGCTGTTCATCGATTCGTTCATCGCAAATGCATGGGCTGGCAAATACGAGCGCGCCGACATGCTGCGCGCCAAGTTTGCGGATGAGCTGGCGGAGCTGTACAAGATCGATGATCCGGAGTCCACCTTCCTCCTGCACACGCCCACGCCCCACGCATCAACTGCCGACGTTGCGGCCGTGGCAGGCGCAGCCGCCACTGCTGCAGATGGCACTGCAGCCATCAAGCCTCCTCCCTATGAGGAGAAGATGGGTCTGCTCTCAGGCAACTCACACTAAGTGGGTGTGGATAGCTCTGGCAGCTTGTCAGCTTCAAGTGCTGCACAGACAGCATGCAAGCACATCTGCTGCTGCTGCAGTGGTGGTTGCTGCAGCGGCAGGCACGAGTTCTGCAGCTCTGGGACGTCGAGCAATCAGAGTGGTGGGGCGGGCACGTGATGCATGATCCTTTGTGTGGGCGGAAAGAATGCACAGAACAAAGCATGAAGAAGCACGGGGCGTCTGATCATGACACTGAGCACTAGGCATGCTTGCATGCACAGAGCGTGATCACAGAGCGGGCGTTATTCTTTGCAGTCCTTAGTGTCTACGTTTGGGGAACGGTATACCTGCTATGTCAATGAGCTTAAACAACGAATTTCTCAAATTGATGGAGAGTATCGTTTACTGCGTGCGTGGTCATCAGCCAGCGAAGGGCAATGTAATAGGGCATGCATACTGCAGACTGTAACTGCCAAACATTCAGCACAATGTTCATGTTCAGCACAATCAAGCGCATTGTCACTGAATTCACACCACCACAGCTGTACAGCAATACACCAATACATCGGTGCTAGGTCCCACAGGACTGAGACCAGGACTGCAGGCTGGATGGAAGCAGCGACTATGGCAGCAGAAACGCAGGAAGCCAGCAAGGAGGGCGGTAATGAAATCCTCTTGGTTGTGCAGAGGCGCCTCCGCAATGCGAAAAAGAAGCTTGTAAAAATCACGGAGCTGGAGCAGCAGGCAGCCGCTGGCAAGGTCTTGAACACCGACCAGGTCTGTCTCAGATCATGGACAATGTGAACTGGAGCAATGCTCGCTAGTCGGATGACTTACTAGGTTTAATGAGCTGGTACAATGCGACTGCACAACGACAGCGTGCGCCCACAACCCCAACACCTCGCAGCAAAACACCCTTGCGCAAAAAGCGACCACGCAAGCAGCAATTGAGGAGTTGGTGAAGGTTGAGGAGGCGCTGCGCGATGCAGTCAAGGATCTGGAAACCAAGGCGCGAGATCAAGCCAAGGAGCATGCCAAGGAGCTGAGGCAGAAGGATCAAGAGCATAGGAAGGAGTTAGACGGCGTGAAGAAGGCGCACGAGCAGGAGCTCGCAGATCTTAAGGATGAACTGGAAGCCAAGGTGCAGGAGGCACAGCAGGAGGCTGCACAGGCCAAGGCGGCACCCAGCGAGGAGCAGCTGAGGGAGCCCATCGAGAAGCTGCTCCGCTTGGTGTATTATGCCAATGTGCGAGCCCATGCCTTATGCATGTGATGTGCATGCTTGTTGTGTCAGGTTCATGCACATCCCAGACCAGCCATGCCACAAACTGCAGTTCGCCAGATGTTGTCCTCATGACTGTTCTCCTTGTGCACACCTCGCTCGCAGGTGTTTGACCCCCAGCGCAGCTTCACGGTGCGTGGCGGGGTCATTCTAGTTGTGATCTGCAGAATTCTGGTCATTATTGCAAACCATGCTTCATGCATGATACCTGTGCTGAGCTCATCTGTCGCTACACATGATGCATGCTGCGCGCAGGCAATGCAGGAGAGCATGGCATGCCTGGGGTATGACAAGCGCCTCGGAGCCAGCGCGGTGAGTAGACCACTGAGTAGACCACCGCAAACCAGCAGACACTCGTGCTTGCAGGGCCTCCAGCAGGAGCGGCAGCTCTGCAGATGGGGATGTGGTGCTTGTGTGCTTGGAAGGCGTAGGGACCATGACCCTTTAAGGTCCGGGCCAGCAGCGTGCATGTGCATCTGGCCACCACCGTTGAAGCCTGATCCCGGTGGCAGTGAAACCTGGTGTGTGCAGTACCGTACCGAATTCACTTGTTGGCTTTTTGGATACCCGCAGCCTGAGCCTTTGCTGGAGCAGGCAGACCTTGGACAGCTGGCATTCTTTGGCCACATCATGCTGGACCGCCAGAGCGCCGGCAACGGTGCCTCCCACAAGGTGAAGGGCATGCAAGTTAGGGGTGGCAGTGGGGGCGCTGTTGCGATTGTAGACATGGTGCTTTGGTCTTGTGGGGTTATGGGGATGATGGGTGCTGACAGCAAGGGGATGCGCATTCCAGCTGCACAGGTATGCAGGTACGGTATGCACAATGAGTGTGCACTGCACATGGGTGTGACTGCGCACGTGCAGCAGTGCAGTGGCAGCTTGGCACACGGCACATGCGCACACACAGATCATTGATGCATGTGGCGGCCGCTGTTGTCCATGTTGGATGGCGTTGCCTGCATGGGATGTGTCACAGGAGGCGCTAGACCGCGCAGTGGACCTGGCACTCAAGTGGCTGCTGTCCCCTGAGGCTGTCGCCATCCCTGCACCTCCTGCGCCCGCGAACGTGACGAGTGAGTTCCCCCGTTCTTGCACATCCTGCTACAGAACCCCGCTACTCTGTGCGCTTGCTTGCTCAGAGGGAGCTGGTGGCATCTGCCATCAGTGCAGTGTCCTGCGCTGCAGTTGTAAGCACTTGTTGGTGTTGTTGCAGACATGCCGTTGCTGCTGGTCATGTGCATGGCTTCTCCGGGGCGGCACGCATGTCGTGTGCTGCATAATGGTACAGTCAAGGAGGGTACAGCCAGTCCCACACCTCGCCGTCCATCATTTTCACCTCACACTGCCCAACCCCCCCTGTTGCGCACTGCTCAAACCCCTGTTGCGCACTGCTCAAACCCCTGTTGCGTACTGCTCAACCCCCTGTTGCGTACTGCCCAACCCCTTGTTGCACACTGCTCAAACCCCTGTTGCGTACTGCTGCCTGCTGTACTGCGTACTACTGCAGTGGCGCAGCTGCAGCGCACACTCGAGCGCATCACGGCGTCCGAGTTCCACACCATGGCAGCGACCACCTCCCCCCTGGAGCCCCCCCCTGGCCTGGTGGCCCCCCCAGGTCTGGCCCCACTCGCACCCCCCCCAGGCTTGGCGCCACCGCCCGCGCCCATCGCACCCCCGTCCGCAGCCGCCCTGGCGCCGCTCAGCCACGACCCTGCGGTGCCACCCCCCGCACCTATGGGCCTGGGGTCGGCGCCCGTGGTGGGGGCACCTGTTGTGGGCCCAGTGGTGGGGGCGCCCATCGCAGCCCCCCAGCCAACCACCCCCCAGCTGCCAAGCTCCTTGGATGATGTCACCCCGCCTGCGCCCACGGTCATCCATGGCGTGTTCTCAGCAGGCGCTGGGGGCACCCTGACGGCCAGCCACGGTATGCTGCCGCCCCGGCCCCCCACCACGAACTCGGGCTCAGCGCTGACGCCCGCTGCGCTGCCGTTTGTGCCGTCAGCAGGCTATGGCGCTGCCGGGAACCTGCCAGTCAGCGCCAGCGGTGGCGGCCTGCCCTTCCACCCGCCGCCTGGCAGTGAAGCAGGTACGAAGAGGTCTCTTGCAGCTCCGGGGCGCCGTTGTGTGGGAGGTAGTGCAGTGATGATGACTGTTTGTCACGCACTTCAGTCATGGTTCAGCCGTGGCTTGAGGACGGTGCCATGTGTACGGAGCTGAGCATGCTGTTGTGGTGGTGCCACCTGTGCTTGGGGTGCCGCCTTTCAAGGCAGATGCAAGCACACGCAGCATCCAACACTCACCTATGACTGTTAATGTGCATGGTCACCCCAGCTTTCTGCTGCGCGATCCCTGCCAGTGACCCTTTTCCTCACAGCATACTGACAGCGTGTGCGCATTTATGCTGCCTGCCACCCCACCACCCCGCAGTGAGCAATGAGGCACTGCTGCCGGATAGCCTGGCAGAGGGCCCAACCGGCCTGCAGGCTCAGGGCGATGCAGACACTGGTGTCAGCAGCAGCGGCGCGCCTGGTCCAGACAGGTGCGGGCATGTGTTGTGCGCGCCAGGCTGCGGGCTGCTGAAGGACTGACATCAGCGCTGCAGCGCTCATCAGGGGTGTGATGCTGCAGTGCTTATCGGGGTCTGATGCAACTGAGGGCTAAGGCTTGGGACCACAGGCTGCACATGCGGTGGCCTCAGTGCGACGCTCTATGCAACAGTGTGGACTACTGGGGGTTCTGGTGCTGTGTGGGCCGCACCCCGTTGTACGAATTGGCATTTGTGAAGCTGGTGTGCTGCCGCATGCTGTAGATGTGCTGCCACAGGAAGCTGTGTGCTGTTGCCTGCCATGTGGGTGCAGGGGCGGCCACAGGCCGCGCGGCCCCCGTGGCGCCAACGGCAGTGGCAGCGGCGGCAGCGGTGGCGGCGGCCCGGCGGGGAGCAATCAGCGCGGGTACCGTGGCGGGGGCGGCCGCGGGTATGGCGGTCAGCGTGGCGGGGGCCGCGGCTATGGTGGGCGTGGACCACGGGATGCTGCCTGGGCAGCCGCGGACTACAGCGGGCAGGTGCCTATGCAGGCGATGTAGGCTGCGGCATGGGAGGCGGGGAGGCGAGAGATGTTGGTGTTGTTTTGCAAGGAAGTGGAGCGATGGCTGCCCTGTTGGCGTGTGGGTGTTGCTGTGCGCAGTGGCGTCAGCATGCCCAGGAGTGCAGGCAAGGGTAGCACTGTGCAGCTTGTGCGGAAGCACTCGAGCTGTCTTGAATGTTGACGTGTGCACCATGCTGCAAGGCATGCGTGCTCAGACGTGGTGTTTATTTTCGATGCACAGCGCGCACTGTGTTGTAAGCCGATATGCTGCATCCTGGCAGCCTGCCGTATGCAGCTGTGTCAGTGCGATCGTCCCTCACTTGCAGCCCTGCCAGTCCTGACAGCAATCACCGCTCCAACCAAGCGTGCAGTTGCATTGATATGGTGGACTAACACGTTACAGCTGGCAAATCCACATGGGCACTGGTGACACTGATGGCTTTTCATCGCATCCCCACTGCACCTGTATGTAAATATCTGATGTTGTATACCCGGCAAGGGGCATTTGCAACAACAGCTGGCGTGACCGTTGGACTCCAAAGATTTATCTACATGCTGTGATGGTGGCACGGACGTGACGAGTTACTCATTCAGATCTATCATTACAGGCAGCGCCAGGAGGGGGCAGCGGTCTAAGGCGATTCGAATCCCAGCGATAGCTCTTGATTGATTAATGTTTTATAAGATCATGTGGGGCCAGTGGCAAGCTCACAATCTTTCTGCCAGCTCAGGAGGTTTCGCCTGCACCATGGCCACTTGTGGATGATTGAGCGCTATGTAACAAGGTACGGGCACGTCTAACAACAACAAAACTACAACTGCAGTTTGTCTCATTCTCAGGGTCTGTGTGATGCACTTGCTTGCCCGTTGTTCTTCTGAAGAAGCACATTGCTGTTCCAAGAGAGCAGACCGGCGACCTGCTCAACTTTTTTTTCAACCAAGCTTCCTGTCAAAGCAAACTAGGTGCAACCAGCGCAGATGGCCACTGAGCGTGAGCTCGCTCTGTACTCCGCCAAGCTCTCCGAGCAGGCGGAGCGCTACCCTGACATGTGAGTAGGCACGGTCGCTTCAAACAGCTCTGGGAACGATCGGGGCGCTGGGGACCAGGAGAGCGTGGCATCGACAGCAGGTCTAGTAGCAGGCTCTGATCAGTGCGGGCGCAGCTGGCTGCAGTGGCGCGAGGTCCCAGACCATTTTGATGGTGCACCTCTTGCACTCCGGGGTGTTGCCCAGGGGCAGCATGGTGGTGCCCAATGAGTGCAAGCCATTTAGTAGAGGGCGCGGGGCATGTTCCAGCAGCCCTCCTGATCACCGTGAAGGTGTTTGGCATGGCCCATTGCGTGGAAGCCAAGCACTTCTTCGCGGGCGCAGCCCAGCAGGGATACGTACCAACTTGTTCAGCCGTGCAGAGCTGTGGGCCAGCAGCAGCTGGAGCATCACCATCACATGCAGTTTGGGCAGGGCTTCTTCCCAGCAATCCAAGGACTGCAGCGATGCGTGCATTAGAGCTGCAGCTGCGTGAAGAGCGGCATTACTGCCAAGGAGCTTCTTCTCAAGATGCCAGCACAGCGCACAAGCCCCAGTTTCAATATGGTTGCAACATCCCCTCCGGAACGTGGCATTCCACAGCTGGGACAATTATCTGGGCCCTGCAGCAACATAGGGGCAGCGAGTCTTGCCCGAGTGCCCTTCGATCAACATCGGTCAAAGGTGGCATACAGGCAGGATACCTTGGGTTGACGCTCACGGGTGCATGCTCCATACTGCTTGCTGTTTACAGGGTGGCGGAGATGAAGAAGATCGCCACTGGCGCAATTGAGCAGGAGCTGAGCGTGGAGGAGCGCAACCTGCTTTCTGTGGCATACAAGAACCTTGTTGGCGCACGCCGTGCGTCATGGCGCATCCTGCAAAGCGTGGAGCAGGTGGGTTCACGTTGATCGGCATCTTCGCGCATGGTCTGCATGGCCTTGCATGGGGCAACAAGGTACTGCCTTGGCGTGCCAGCCACGTCCCCACCTGGGCTGCTTGATGGTACTCGCAGCTGTTAATTGCATACCGTGCATGCTGGCACACAGAGCGAGTTGGCCAAGGGCAACGAGAAGCGTGTGAAGCTGATCCAGAAGTACCGCACCGTTGTGGAGAAGGAGCTGGACGAAGTGTGTGGCGAGATCCTGAGCCTGCTGGACAAGTACCTCATCCCATCCGCCTCTTCCATTGAGGCCTCCGTGTTCTATCTGAAGATGAAGGCCGACTACCACCGTTACCTGGCAGAGTTCAAGGTGCGATCGACTGGACGACGCAGCGCATTGGATGCGGTCGGTTTGACGAGGCGGGCTCGCATGCTGTACTGCCCATGCTGCTGAGCCATGCATGCATGCATCGGATCGTGTTGGGTGAACTGCGTGGGCAGGCTGGGCTATGCAGCTGTTCAATGCACCTGTCAAAAGGCGGTGCATACAACTGAGGTTACTGCGGCGTGCACTGTGCAGGTTGATGAGGACCGCAAGACTGCTGCTGACAGCACCCTGGCTGCCTACAAGGCTGCCCAGGACAAGGCCACAAATGAGCTGCCCTCCACCAACCCCATCCGCCTGGGTCTGGCACTCAACTTCTCTGTGTTCTACTATGAGGTCCTCAACCAGCCTGAGCAGGCCTGCTCCCTGGCAAAGCAGGTGCGCGAATGGAATGGGGTGTGCGTGCCACACAGATGGCCAGCAGCGATGAGCACAGCAAGTCAAAGCAGTTACGTGACAAACAGCAATGGTGGGCAACAAGGTGTGCAACATGCCGACACTGTGATGACCACGACACACAAGCTTGGTGACAGCTTGCCATGGGGTGCAGCTGGCAGCACTGCTGCTCGTGCACAGTTGCAGTTCAGTGTCAGTTTCTGGGTCATGCATGTTGCGCCAATTGCATGGCTTCAAGCATCTATCCTTGATCGCCCCGTCCACCGTCATGTTGCGTTGCGCACTGTGCATGAACCTGTGCACCCTGGGCTGTCTGCAGGCATTCGACGAGGCCATCTCAGACCTGGACACGCTGGGCGAGGACTCCTACAAGGACAGCGCACTCATCATGCAGCTGCTGAGGGACAACCTGACCCTGTGGACGTCCGAGATGCAGGACTCCAAGCCCACCGACCCTTGAGCACAGCATGCACGTGCACTGATGGTGTGCCTGCGGGGGGGCGGTCTCACATCGTCCAGTCAACCCCGTGTGGCTGGAGGCACTTGCCAACTCGGCCCTTGTGCTGAGCAACGGTTGGGGTGGGGTTTCCTGAGGAGTAACCATGGGGTGGGGGTGGGGTGCATAATGGGAGGGAGGGGAATCTGCTTGTTTGGCCATGATTTACGTTATTTAGGAAGCCGATTTGTTTTTCCTTGAGACTTCACATTGCACGCAGCCTGCTGCCCGTGTGCACACACCCACACATCACGGCGTGATCGAGGCCAACAGTACTGCCAAGGTGCAATTCTGTAACCGACCCAGTTTCTAGCCATGTGCTTTTATTCACACGTGAGCTGTTTGCCCCAGAGGAGTTGATGCCCTCCATACCAATCAGACCATGCTGCGCAGTCCTTGATCCCAAAGAAGGTGCAGCAGACTTCAGAGACAAGTCAGGCAATGTGCAAGCGCAGCTGCAGAAGCTACAACGTGGAAGAACGAAGGGTTGTCAGGTTCCCCATGAATTGACGGCTTTGATGCCGAGGGCTTGCATTCACTGCTCATGCCTTGGGTATGCCAGCAGCTCCTCTAACAGCCGCTCTTGCTCTGCAGCTGCTGCGATGGCCTCCGCGTCGACGATCCCTGCCCGGAGCTGGGATGCCATGATGGAGAGAACACTGGCTACCAAGATCATCAAGGTGCACAGCAACAGTACAGAGATCGCGGGTCGTCTGCTGCTGCCAGCAACAGCAACAGCCGCAGTCAGCTGTGGGCCATACTGAGCAGGCTCCGAATGTTTGCTGCCACCACTGGTGCTGGTGTGTTGGCTGCTGGGTGCATTTCCTGTCAGTTCCTTGGATGCAGGCCCTGTTGCCACCGTCTCCTCAGCTTGGTTAGGACTCACCTGCTGCGCAGAACATGCACAGTTGCCAAATCAAGGTACAGGGCTCTTGCATGTCTGACTCACCTGGTGCTGCATGTGTTCACAGCATCCTCCAAGGTGCATCCCCAGGTGCATGCACCCTTGAGCGGTCGAGCGTGATGTGCTGATGTCCAACATCCTAGAAATGGAACGCTGCAAGGGTTAGCTATAGTAGGCCCTGAATAGGCATGGCCACGGATACTGTGTGGCGTGCAGAGGTTGTGCTCATGCTCTGCACTTCATGCATGCGCGTGTCGCAGCTTCCAGCATCATGGGCAGTTGTGCACTCTGTGCATTTCTGTGTGCATATAGGCAGGATATGGTGGCCACACCTTCCTGGCTCCTACATTGCTCCCTGCCTCTGTCTTGCTGGGTGCGCATGCTAAGTCTTCATCCCCCATACCTAAAGCAACAATGCCCAACAGTGGAGGTGTATGCACCAGTAGGTATTTTCACAACAAAGATATGGAGCATAACAAAACAAACTGACCCAGCTCATCACACACACATAATGTACATCATGTGATCGTACTTACTTACGTGATCTTCGTCAGTCGCCCAAGCTGCAAACCAGATAATGCGTGCACCAAATACTGGGGGCGGCGTGCAGCATCAATGTCGGACGCAGGTGCATTTCTGCCGTGGGTCGCTGAGCTGTCTGCGTTGTCCCTCGGCAGTGGTTAAATGTATGTCGTGGAAGATTATTATGAGGAAGCTTCTTACGGTGACTCAACCTTTGCCAGTGTTTGGCATGACTGCTCTGAGGTACAGAGCTGCAAGAGGAGGAGCTTCAAGTGCTGGAGAGTATCTATGGGGAGGACTGCGTGATAGACCGGGAAAGCAAATCCATCCAAGTGAGCGATGGCTGGGGCCCCCCGCTTGCGCACTGCATGCTGCATGGAGCCCGTATTGTATGCGGAGGCACTTGGCCCTCAATCAGCTCTTAATCCTGCAGATTCAGCTCTTAATACTAGAGCCTGATGAGCGCACCTGCCTTGAACTTCAATGTTGACACGCACCATGCACATGCGCAGCTCTACATCCCAAACGCGAGCCATGTGCCCCGTGTGGTCGTGCAAGTGCACCTGCCCGAGACCTACCCGTCAGCATCACCCCCCATAGTGGAGCTGGTGGCTGGGCACCTGTCATCTGATCTATTATCATCTGCAGCAGAATCGTTGGAGCAGCAGTTCGTGCCAGGTGAGTGCAGGTGGTGGGCGCGACTCCGCACCAAACACGCAGCACGCAGCACGGCTGCGCACAACATGACAGTCGCGTGTTTGTTTGTTTGTTTTTTGTTTGTTTACAGCCGCATATCACAGCTTTCGGTTGCTTGCCGGAACATGGCTTCGAATGGCGTTTGCATTGCATGCCACACCGTAGATGTTCACGGCAATGTTCATCTACGGGGCAGGGCCCATTCTTTTCCAAACGCTCAGCTGCTGCTCTTGTGAGGGTTTAGGGTTTAGGGCTTATGCTTTGGGGTTTAGGGCTTAGGTTTTGGCCTGCGCACCGCCGCAACGCATGTCACACAAGACACAACGCATGGCGCACACATACGCAGTTTACACACACTGCGGAACACAAACATGCAGTGCTTGTTTCATGCCGCTGCCTTGCATGTATGGCTACACAGGTGAGGTCGTGATCTACAACTGGGTGGAGTGGCTCAGGGAGCAGTCACACTTGTATGACCTAGCCCAGCTCACAGGGGCACAGGAAAAGAAGGGGTCCGAGCCACACAGAGATGAGGGGAGGGGGGCCAGCAGCAGTGGGGGGGATGGGGGGGGCAGGAGAGAGGAGGGAGGGAGACCTAGACGCTCCATGCGTAAGACACAGGGCAGCGGTGGAGCAAGGGTGGGGGAGGAAGGTGGGGTGGCCGGCCACTTGGCACGTGCAATACACGAGCTGGAGCTTCAGGCAGCAGCCGGGGAGTTTGATGACGACGAGGAGTACGACTGGGAGGTGAGTGACCTGTGTGTGACTAGGTTGTGTGACCTCCATGCGTGTGGGGATACGCCCTGTCATGCAGGCCCCTTGGCTCTTGCACATGGCCGTGCTAAGCCTATGACGGCTTGCAACGACAATTTCTCGTCACCCAGCAAGCCACACTTTCCAAGGTCGAACAGGCCATCCGCGATTTTCTGTGTGGCAGGAAATTTTTGTAGTTGCAAGGCTCCTTAATAAGTGGACAGCCCCCCATCATTCCATGACAACCATGCAGGATTAGAACACACACCCATGTGGACTCCCCATGTGCCTTGCCTTGCTGTGCGCCCGCAATGGCAGCTGCTTGTGACCAGCTCGTTCCATGCTTGCGCCTTCCTATGACCGGTCATCTCTCTTATCCATGGTGCCTGAAGCTGCCTGTGTGCTGTATGAGCGCACCATATGAGAACACAGATCAGGTTGTGTCAGTGGTGGCTTTCAGGGTGACGAGGAGGAGGATGAGGAGGAGACAGATGAAGAGGGGAGCTGGTATGAAGACAGTGAGGAGGATGAGGAGGGTGGGGAGGAGGCGGCAGTACAGGTGTGTTGTGACGGCAGTACAGGTGTGATGTGATGGCAGTACAGGTGTGATGTGATGGCAGTACAGGTGCACTGTGGGCCTGTTGGTGGGGTGGTGTGTGTGGGGTAGGGCAGGGGCGGGGGCGGAGGCTCCGCCTGTCTGATGAACCAGTTGTTGCCCTGATGCATTGCTGTGGCTGGCTTGCTTTGGCCTGACCTCTGGTGTGCACCACATCCACATCTGTCCCCTCCCTTCCCCCCCCTGCCTGCTCATAGTAAATCATAGTACCGTAGTCACAACAACTTACAATAACCGCAAGTCATAACAACTTACAATAGCTGCTGCGGCTCCTGCTGTGTGCACTGCAGTCAGCGCAAGCGCGCATGGGTTCGCGGGGTGCGGCCGCAGGTGCAGCAGATGCAGCGTTGCGCGACTCTGTGCGCACTCGGATTGTGTCAGCCGAGCCATACACTGAGCGGAAGAGCACATTCCAGGTGGGATGCTGTTGTTTGGGGTTGTGGGATGCTGCTGTTCAGGACTGGAGGTGCTGGGAGTGAGTTCTGGTAACTTGCGCTGCGCCGTGCGCTCCTTGTGCAACTGTGCATGTTGCCTTCATGCAGCTGTGCCTATCTATCCCATCGTCAGGGGACCAGCCAGAGAGGTCATCATGGTCACACCACTCTCACGTTGCACGCTCGCTGCCACGTCACAGCCTGCCCTGACACATCATCGCAGCATGCTATGACGCCTATGAGCGACCTCCGCTGCCATGCCCTTCCCCCATACAGGCGCATGTGTGCCCAGTAACCAGTGTGGAGGAGGTGGGAGCTGTGGTGGAGGTGCTGCTGGAAAATAACAAGATCAGGAACGCGACACACAACATCATGGTGCGCCATGCGTACGCGCAAGGAAAAAGTGCTCTCACACACACACTAATGGTGGCATGCGTCAAGCACAAGGGCTGTTGCGTCTTGCTGCCAGCTGCACCAGGATGCGCAGTGTCTGACTGTCTGTCCTGCAGCCACCATGTGTGCGACCAGGCATGCGGCATGTGCCACCCTGCCATGCTCCTGCCCCGCCAACATGCATGCATTGCCCACACTGGTGCCAACCACCCTGCCAGCCAAGCAGCTTCTTGTAGACAGCTTCATGTCCCAGCAGCAGCCTGACGTGATGTGTTTAGGGTTAGGGTTTAGGGTTTAGGGTTTAGGGTTTGGGGTTTGGGGTTTAGGGTTTAGGGTGTCATGCGCTGACGTGGCGCCACGTCGCGTACTGCCGGCAGGCGTATCGCATCTACATGCCAGACAAGGCAACGTTTGCCCAGGACTGCGACGACGATGGGGAGGATGCGGCAGGTGGGCGGCTGCTGCACCTGCTGCAAGCCGCAGACGCGCGCGACGTGGTGGTGGTCGTGTCAAGGTGAGGTCCAGTGGCTGCGTTTTTTTGTTTTTTTGCGGTGCGTGCATTAGGATCACAGCAGGTGAAACTGCTGTACCAACAGCGATTGTCAGCAGCAGGTGGGCGTGTCAAGGTGAGGCCCAGCGGCTGTGTTACGGTGTGTGCGTTAGGATCACAGCAGGTGAAACTGCAGTACCAACAGCAACCTTCAGCAGCTGCTGCCACCCATAGCATTTGCTTGTGGCTGCAGACTTGAGTGGCTTTTGAGTGTTTGTGGATATGTACCGTAATGGGTTATCAGAAGGTACACATGTCAACGCCTTGCAAGCAGCGCACGTGTTGCGATTCGTTGTGTTTGCTCAGCGGCAGGTAACGCCTCGTCATGCATCAACTTGACATCTGTGAAACGCCGTGTTATTATCATTATGCATCAACTTGAGCCAGATAATACCTTGCGTCCCTACCACGGTGGGTGCAGGTGGTTTGGCGGTGTGCTACTGGGGCCCTCAAGGTTCAGCCTCATCAACAACACTGCACGCGCCGCGCTGGAAGCACTGGTGTGTGCTGGGCACCTGTGCTGCACCCGCCGTTGCCTGTTGCCTGTTGCCATGCCTGTAGCGTATCGCTCCGGATTCATGTACTGGGTACGCCCTGCTATGTGCAATCTGGCTTTCAGGGATTCGTTACAATGCCAACCAGCTGCATGACTGCCATCCACTGCACGACTTGGATTGCATGTGCACTGTCGTGTCATGGGGCATGCTAAGGGTCTACTATCCAGCTACTCAGATATGTCGTCTCTGTCAAGCTGCCTAACTCCAATGCTGTTATGAACATGCGTGATGTGGTTGCAACGTGGGCATGCGGTCTGACTCAACCTTCATGTGGAAGTCACAGTGCTATCTATGTTATGCACAGTGCTATCTATGTTACGCACAGAGCTATCTGTGTTATGCACAGCGCTGCCGCCCCATCATGTGCGCTGGAAGCTCTGACAACCTGAGTGTGTGCGTTGTGCCGGGTATTCTGTAATAATAATAATAATAATAATAATAATAATAATAATAANNGGCATGACATTTGGTTCACATGGCGCAGAGTTACAGCCCGATATGCACAATAACTCATGTTGTGCGTGCACATGCACATGCCCAAGCAGGGGGGTGCAAGACGCGAGGCCATGTCGCCCACGTAAGGTAATGGGTGTCACACTTGAGAGAGCGTGCCCATGTGTGCAGGGATCATTCAGGCGGTGGCCCTGCCTTTTTCTTTTGTGATGGGTCAACCCCATCGCACGGAGGTGGGACCCGGATCGAAGGCCGGGAGAAGGCACGAGACAGGGGAAGGCGGGGCCACTCTCAACAGCCCAGCAGACAGGTACCACCACCCCAGATCCGGGACAGTATCCGCTGCCTCCACGCCCTGGACTGGCTTACCGTGTAACAACAAGAACAACAAAGAGGAAGTGAGGCAGTGGTGTCGGGGCTGAAGCTGCCAGCCGCGCCCTGAGGGATGTACTGCTGCTATGCTTTTTCAGCCGTGACTGGCTGAAGGCTCGTGTAACATGAACATGAACATATACTGTCCCAGCATGCGAGATATCATGCTGCTGAACTCATTAGTCAGCTGCACTTGACAGTTACTCGGCAAAGACGCAGTTAAGATGGTACAGAACTATGTGGTGCAGCTGAACCTTACACACTGTATGCCGTGTGTCTGGGGTGCACACCTCGATTGTCAAGGTATATAGTCAGATCAGTCACCAGCGCTGGCAAGTGCAGTTTGCATACAGCAGCAGCGACTGCCCTGCGTCAGTGCACCTCTCGCCAATTCCACGCACGCCATGCAACATCAGGCGTGAGGGCGATGCTTCAGATGGTGATGTACTTGCGTACTGCTTCATGTTCGCATCGCAGCAGTACAACACATGCGCAGCCCTGCCAGCTACCCTGCAGCTTCGTAGGCAGTGCATGCACCCTCGTGTACATCCACTCGCAAGTTGATGGGCAGCCGATCACGCCACTCCAAGTGTTCATTAAAGTCATGAAACCAAGCCATGCATTGGGGCACACACAAGAACGGCACCATGTACATCCTCCCATGCAGCAATCCTGAGTCCGTACCAACCAAGCGTGCTTGCATGCATACCTAGTAGCACGCAGCGCAGCGAACCCTGCACCCCAGCCCCAAAACCGAATCTCGGCCGTCAATCACGGGCCACTGATCCTGGTGCAACGAGCACCCCCGGCTGAGCTAGCACGGCAGCAGGAGCACGCGGCACCCTCCCTCTTTCCTCACACACCCTCTCTCCATCTCGTCACGCACAGGCGCTGTGCAGTGACGTGTGGGGCTGCAGAGAGCTGAAGGTTCATGTAACATGAACGTGTGGGGCTGCAGAGGGCAGAGTGGGAGTGAGAAAGAGAGGGAGGGGGGCACCCAGCACCTCAAAGCCCTCATGGTCCGGGCCACTGCAAGCACCCCCCTGTGCCGCCCAACACTCCGAACAAATGAACATGGATAACAGCACACACGGTGACACACACTCTCAAGAGACCAATGTGCTCTCGCCCATCAATCCGGCTTAAGTCCGGGCCATTACGAATGCGAACACATGCGTGATCATGCGCTACACCCACATGCACACACGCCATGCATGCCACATGCACAAATGCAAGCCCCCAGAGGCAGATCACACAGTGAATGCATGGCCATCAGTGCATTGCATGCCATGCAGCATCAAGCACGTGCCAAAACACACAAGTCGTAGGTTGCACAGCCCCCATCTTATGCCATCAGGTCCTGGCTTTTTTGGTTTTGTGGGGTTTTGAGGCGACGAGCGCCGCGCACTCACACACAGACGTGCACATACACGCCACACAGAAAATACATGCATACTTGTTGCCTCCGGGATCATTCCATGCACAGCCAATAATTCCGGTCAAACTGCACCAAACCATGCACCGCACACCGCTCATCATGACACCCTCGTATCATAAGGTGCCTCCCGCTCTCATGTACAGAAGTCGAATCGTACAGCCACAATACAACAGCACATCCATGCAAAAAAACAGGTAAGAATTTTTTGGAGCTTTTGGTCCCACCAGCTGCTGCTGCTGGGGTTGGATGGTGGAGGATGTGCAGGACCACAGGTCAGCAATCTAATCTACAAAACTCCCCGCAAGTTAGCGGGGAACACTGCCGAGTGTGCTCCGAGGTGGCAGTAGCAAACCCTTGAAACATGCAAGCACGCCTCAGGTGAGTCCAGGCTGAGGTGGACTCAGTCTTGGACAAGCTCCTCAGGCTCAACGACGCTCCAGTCTTCTAGACCTGTCACCTGCACCCATTCGCTGTCCTCCCCGGCCTCTTCCGGGCTCGCTTCCTCAGAAGTTGCAACAAGGGTTTCGCAGTTCCGGGCTGCCTTGGCTAGGTGCCTCCCTACGATGACGCGCATTGCTTCAGGGTTCCCAATTGCATCGCTGAGAAGCGCGTCGCAGATGCAGCTGTCTGCCATGTGGTTGGGGTGCTGTGTGATGGACGTAGCCGGGGTCAAAGTGGCCTGCTCGCGCCCCAGCTCCCGAACCAGTTTGCGGTGAGCCTTCATCTTCCTCTGCGAGTACGTTTACGTGAGGGCCTTAGGACCTTGTTAACTGGTGCCCACTTGCAAACAACACCGCACCTTCTGTGAGCGAGTCATCTTAGAGCTGGAGAGGGACGCGGAGGAGACGCACAGGCTCGCCATCTCGAGGGACTTGCAGAGTCAGATGGACTTGTGTGCTTCAGTTCGAGGTACGCTTTAGCGTTTCGAGGTTCTGCAATGCGCAATTGATGCTCTTGTGGTATGGAGCAAGGTAGGGTTCTTCGGTCAGATTTTTCGACCGCATGGATGAGAAGATGTGGGTCATGTGACAGCATGGCCAGTGGTCAAATACATAAAAGCTGCATGGTGGTGCACCTGGCAGCGAATGCAGACTGTGTAGTTGCAACAGACCGCCGCAACACAGCCCCAGCGCACATCAGCAGCACCAACACGGAAATTGCGCACAGAAACTCAACTGGTGGCATCACACAGGAACTGGCACAATCACCACCAGTAACACACACAATCCGCACACAATCACTGGACAATTAGCACACAATCACCAGACAATGCGCACACATCTGACACAATGCGCACCCCATACACCGCACATACGCCGCACATACACCGCGCATACACCGCACATACACCGCCCATACACTGCGCACACACCCAGACACTGAACACACGCTCCCCGCCCATCACTTCCACACTCCCTTCTGATCCCCAGGCGTTTCACGCACAGAATGTCCACAACATTTAGTACGGCAACAAGACCTTGCACTTGCATCCCACCAGAAAGGTCAGTGGACTGCTGTTGGTGGACAAGCAGTGCCTTAGCAGTGGCTGTCAACGGCTGGGATGTGTTGCGACTCGTTGCTACCTTGTGCGCTTACCCATGCCTTTTGTGCCAGGCTCCTGCCTGCCAGCAATATCACAGATACACCGAAGCTGCTGCCGCTGTTGTGATCTTGTTGTCGTGCACTCTGCACTGGTATTTTTGCTCGCTGCCAACCAGGTGCTTACATGGGAGCATATCTTTCTGCATACATGCATGCAAGCATTCAGCACGCCAGTGTGTGATAACGAGCTACGTGGCCGTGACCACTCTCACCACCACTCATTCTCACTCATCCCCACATCTATGTCACACCCCTCACACCCGCATCCTGCTGGCCACTCAACCAAAAAACTGCAGCTCGATCTGCACCCCCTCCAAAAAAAACTGCGCGCCCCGTTGCGCCTCTCAGTTCTGCTCCCGCGCACACACTCATTGGAAAGACGGCACAAGCAATTGAGTCCAGACAAGGCACGCCCCAACTCATTCACAGTCACTCAAAACGCGGTGTTGTTGCTGTTGCTGTCCGCGCCTTGCTGTCCAAGCATATTGGTGGTGTGCCATAGGCTCACAACAGCAAGGGCTTGTCAGGGCAATGCAAGCGACCGCAGACAAACCATGGGAAAAAGGCCTTCATCATCGATTGGCCGCAGCACTTTTCAAATCATTTTCCTTGCATGCCTGCCCTCAAACAGTACGAAGGAGCAGCCTGTACATGTGAGCAAAAGCAGCGCCACTAATGGCTACAGCTTCGTCCTCACTCCTCACAGCTCCACTCTAGTGGCAGGACTGTCTCACCCCTTGTCTTCCCTGCCCATTCTACCAAGAGTGCTGGAGCCCAGCCACTGAATCCATCCAAACAATTCCACACCAGCCACCCTCACAGCGCATGGCGCAGTTCCCAGCTCGCAGCTCCAAAATCATCAAGCGATGCCCCAAAGCATACAAGGGCGCGTACATCACTCCTGCTAAGTGCTTCCTGTAGCAGCAGCCGTGGCCGCTGACGCTGCTGAACTCACGGCAAGGACCTGCGAACAAGTGAGTTCCAGGTGAAGGCAGCTGAGGGCAGGGTGCAGCACAGTACCCAGCTCCAACCAAGGTACGTTATCGTTGGATACTCGTTTTCCACACCAGCCAGCCAAGCCCATGATTGATAAGAAACGGGGTGCACAGGTCTGTGCAGGACGGGCGTGACACTAAAATGCATGTGCTCGTGTGCACTTGTTCCCAGTGCCCATAGTGCCCAGCCATCCGCCTGCATACGCAGCTGCCGTGTCATGTTTTGCCAACCATAGACGCCAACTCATGTTATTACTCGTATTGCTACACGATCCACGCAGTCATACTGATATATGACGGTCATACTGTTTGAGTCATGACTCATAGTCACATTGTTTTGATGTTCATGTTGTTACCATATAACAGATGTCGTCCATCCATCCTTGGTGTCACAAGCCTTCACACACACCTTTGTCACACACACCTTTGAGATGGCAACTGCACAGGTCACACACACCTTTGAGATGGCATCTGCCAGGCGGTCCTTGAGCACAGGTTTGGACAGGAAGCCATCCATGCCAGCAGCCTCACACTCATCACGGTCCTGTGATGTGATGCGAGGCACAGATCCACTCAAAGCCGGATCTAATCAAGGGATCTAATCAAGTCACTGATCGCACTAATGCATTCACTGTGGGTCGCACTCGTCACTGAACCTTCTGCCAGGATCAAGGTCCATGATGCAAAGGCCCCCAAAGGCCCCCCCAAAGGTTCAAACTCCACAGCCCCAAAGGCCCCCCCGAACAGGCCCCCCCTCAAGAGACAGGGCCCCCCCCCAACAGGCCCCCCCACCCCCTCACCTTGTCTGACGCGTTGGCGGTCATGGCCAGGATGGGCGTGCGCACACCCAGCGCGCGGATGGCGCGCGTGGCGTCCACACCGCCCATCACAGGCATCATCATGTCCATGAGGATCACGTCGTACGTACTGCCCGTACCGCCTGTACCGCCGCCGGCCGCCTTTTCAACCGCCGAAACCGCCTCCAGGCCGTTGGACGCCACCTCACACTGAAGGCCCAGGCCAGCCAGCATCTTGCGCGCCACCGTCTGGTTGATGAGGTTGTCTTCCACCAGCAGCACCTTCCTGCCTCTCAGCGCTGCCACGTGGGGGGGCACCTGAGGCGGGGAGGTGCCGCCCATGGAGATGGGCAGGCCCCCGACGGACGCGTGCAGGGTGGGGGTGCAGCTGGTGCCCACACTGCTGGTCCCGGGGCTGAGCGCAGCCAGCAACGTGCTGTAGTGCGTGCTCAGCACAGTGCCCTGTGGGGAGAGCATGGAGGACATGAGGCCCGCGCACATGCTGCTGCTGTTGGTCACCGAGCCGTGGGCCATGCTGGACATGTGGGTGCCAATGGAGCCCTGGAAGGACATGTGCATCCGGTCCATCTGCATCCGGTCCGAGGTGCCCTGCATCCCTGGCCCAGGGCTCTGCAGCACGCCGTGGCAGGCCTCCCCCCCTTGCCCCCGCATGTCTACCAGCGTGGGCGCCGCGTGGATGGCTGTGCTGTGTGCGGAGGTGACACAGGAGGTGCCCATGGGAAGCGTGTGGAACCCGGCTGACACATCCCCTGCGTACAGGGGCATACTGGGGGACGCCAAGGGCCCCGCAGCCAGGGAGGCGCCCGACAGCTGCCTGGACAGGGTGCACGCGCTGATCGCGGTCGCCGCGCGCTGCTGCAGAAGGTGTGTGAGTGGTGGCTGCGACATGTTCATCTTGAAGTGGGGTGGCACGGGGCCAGCCGCGCCCAGCTCGATGGAGGCGGAGCGGGAGGACACGCACACAGGGGGTGGCGGCGCCAGCTGCTGCTGCTGCTGTTGGTGCTGGTGCTGGTGCAGTGGCTGCGCACTCCCCGTCACTGGCTCCTGCAAGCTGGACCTTTCAAGCCCGAAGGCGCCGTCTACCGCCGGTGCAGCCGCAGCCGCTGGTGCAGCTGCAGGCGCAGCTGGAGCGCCTGCGCCCCCGCCGTCGCTGCCCCCACCCACACTCCCCTCTGAGGCTGCCAGCGCCATCTTCTGCTGCTGCACAGCCAGCACACCCACGTCAATGCTGCCCCGCGGCCTGGGGGCACCCAGGGGGGGGCTGGGGCAAGCATCGGAGCCGATGGACTGCATCACAGGCACCCCGGGGGGCATGGAGGTGTTGGGCGACCAGGCCGACTTGACAGACTGGGGCGGGGTGAGCGCGTGCAGCGCGACGCCGTGCACCTGCGCACTCCCCCCTCCACTGGAGCTCACATTACTTGCCGAGGAGGCGGCAGCACACAGCCCCCCACTAGACCCCCGCCGGGTGCGCGCCCCTGCCCCCAGGCCTGCACCAGGGGCACCGCTGAAGGAGTCGAACGCGTGCCCCGCAGGCCCAGGGGGACCGCCCGTGGGCGACGTAGCCAGCCGGCCAGTGGTGCCGAGCTCCATGAGGTACCGGCCACTGGCAGCACCTGCAGCCTCACTCCCCAAGGCGACGGTGGCCAGCCCTGCACCGCCTGCATGGCTGGGCCCCCGCGGCCCCGGCAAGCTGCCGCTGCTGCCGGCCGTCGCGCTGCTGTCCAGCTGTGTGATCGCCGTGTTGGCGGGGGCCAGGAAGAAGGGCCCGTTGGAGTCAATGGCCAGCAGCGGCGGCCCAAACAGGTCATGGCCCAAGGGGTTGGCTGTCCCAGTGCTGCTGCTCCCCGGCCCAAAAGCCTTGGGCGGCCCAGGGGAGGGGAGCCCGGAGTTGGAGGCCCCCCGCGCCTGGGCCGCACCAGCGCCAAGGGGTGCAAGCCCTGCCTCAGCCAGGCTGTTGCCCCGCCGCATGCCCGCTGCCTGCAGCTGCGCAGGCAGCAGCAGCCCTTGCGCGGACGGGGGCGCGACAGGTGCTGGCAGCAGCGCCCCGGCCGTGCCTAGGCCCTGCAGCCCCCCCGCTGCAGCCGCGGGCCCAAACATCGCGCCCAGGCTGCACGCCCCGCTGTTGCCCTGCAAGGGGGATGAGGGCATGGTGTGCGGGGTGTGCGCCTCAGGGGAGGGCGTGGCTGAGGGGCTGTACCCCTGACCATCCCCCTCCATGTGGCCTGCTGGCTGCAGCAGCTGCTGATGGGCCGGCAGCTGCTTGACGAGCTGCGCTGGGACTGGGATGAAGTTCTGCGTGGGGCTGGTGGCGAGGCTCGCGGCTGCAGGCTGCTGCTGCGCCCCCCTCATCCCCTGCTGCTGCCTCTGCAGGCTGAAGAACTCCTGGGAGGCGAGGGGGGAGGCTGGGGGGGACATGGCCGTGGCGTTGCTGTGCGCGGTGACAATGTTGGAATGGGTGGACATGGACACAGGTGGCTCAGCTGCAATGATGGGCACCATAAACCAAAAGACGGAGCCCTGGCCGGGCGCTGAGTAGGCGCCGATCCGCCCACCCAGCACTGCCACCTGCTTGGAGCAGATGGACAGCCCCAGGCCCGTTCCCCCTTTGGACCGCGGCTTCTTCATCTCATCATCCGTGCCTTGGACGTACTCTTTGAACAGCGAGTGCAGCCCCTCCCGAGCGATGCCCACCCCCGTGTCCATCACCTCAAACAGCAGCCACCGGTGTGCGGCCTGCTGCGGCTGCAACGCCCCAGGCGCTGCTGCGTGGGTGGTGGCTGCGCCTGCGTGCCCTGGACCCCCTGCAGCAGGTGGCACAGGCGCAGGCCCCGCCCCAGCTGCAGCCCCCGACACTGCTGTGCCAGTTACATCAGGCCCGGACACTGCTGTGCCTGGTGCTGCGGCCTCCACATCAGGCGCATGGTGGCCGTTCGCGACCGCGCGTGCCCCATGTGGCAGGGGAGCCCCGCTGCCTGGCTGTGACGGCCCTGGCATGAGATCTGGGCCTGTCGAGCTGCCAGTGCTGGTGGGCACTTGGGCCTGCAGCAGGGCCTCCTGAGGGGCCGCCACGCCCATGTGCGGCCATGCAGTGGTGCTGTGAGCTACACCCTGAGGCGTGCCAATGACCCCTTCCTCATCCTCATCCACTGAGGAGATCGCATCTGGGGGTGTGAGCTCACCCGACCGCAGCCCACTGGAGCCGTCACACACCACCACCACACCCCCCTCGCCCCGGGGGCCCCCCTTCCCCAGCTTTACAGCCTCCACAGAGGCCAGAGCCTTGGGTGTCAAGGCAGCAGCCACCACGGCGTGCTTGCCGCGCAAGGACGCGGCTTCGTCCGCCGCTTCTTGCGTGCCAATCGACAGGGGGCTGTCTTCGTGCACTGTGGACAGGTGCTGGCTGCCGTTGCCTGTTGAGGCAGGTGCCCCTGGTGCAGGACTGCCTGCGCCAGCCACGTTGCCTGTGCTGGCACCCTCGGCCGTGCGTGCAGCCGCCTCCTTGCCAGCCTCGGCAACCGCAGCGGATGCTTCCGCCTGCTTCTGCACCGGCTGCTGCTGCAGCTGCTGGCGCGGCTGGTAGGCAGGGGTGACCGTGACAGAGAAGTAGCCTGGCTCCGGCGTGGGCTGGTAGTCCTCGCAGACCTCCTGCACCTTCAGCCCGATGTGGCCCACCTTGGTGAATTTCGCCGCGTTGGTGTACAGGTTGAGCAGGATGCCGCGGACGCGGTCCGGGTCGCACACGATGTGCTGCAGCTCTGGGGAGACAGAGAGCTCCGGGTGCAGCAGCCGCACCTCCCCAGACCGCCCCACCATCGCATCAATGATGCAGTGCACGTCGCTCACCAGCTGCACCAGGTCCACCTCCGAGCGCACAATGTCCAGCGCCTTGCCGGCCTCCATCTGCACCCACAACACGCGTGGCAGCAGAGCAGCACAGCGCACGGACGTCAGGCGTGCCTGGTGGGTGCTTGCTCTAAACCCTAAACCCTTAACCCTAAACGTCAGGCGTGCCTGGTGGGCCGGGCAGGTCATGCTGCCGGATTCTGTGCTGTGCGGGTGTGCGCCTTATGGCAAGTGTGCGGCACTTGAGCCCCAGATGGCAGGTCCTGCAGCGTGCAGCACATGCTCTCATACCCTATGAACCACATACTCATACCCTGTGAACCACCAGCAAGTGCAATGCACTTATAAATTACTACTTGTGTAATAAGAAGAGGGTTTAAGCACCTTGAAAAAGTCCAGGAAGTTGGACACGGTGGACAGGAGGATGGAGCCGGACACCCGGATGGTGTTGGCCAGCTCGCGCTGCTCCGCGGCCAGCTCTGTCTCCAGCAGCATCTCCGCACTGGCCAGGCAGCCGTTCAGGGGGGTGCGCACCTGCACGTGTGCACGCGCCGCACAAGAGCATCATGTGCCGCATGTCCCGAACACATGGTAGCATGGGTCGTGCAGCAGGATGTGTCATAGAGCACATGGCACGTGTCGGAGCATGGCCCAAGGATGGGTCATGCAGCACACAGTAGGGGTCGTGCAGAAGACAGCATGGGTCACAGCATAGGCCGTGCAGCACACATCATAGGTCATAAGCGCGCGACGCCACGCAGACTCCCAAATGACATGCCACCGCATGGGTTGCTGAGCTCAGGCTGTGAGGGTGTGGCATCCACACCCTGGCATGCAGATGCTGCTTTCTCCACCTCATGTCATGGAACCAGGAACAGGTAGCGTCACCCACCATCCCTCTTCTCTGTCACAGCTGTACAGCACCCGCCTTCTGCCATGCCCCAGGCTACACGTCGTCCCCCCAACACCCACCCTTCACGCAGCCCATCAAGGCACCCCCCGCCGCACCTCGTCACTTCCCAACACCTGCTCACCACTTCTCAACCCCTTCACCATGCAGCTCACTCAGGCACCCCACACCCCACCTCGTCACTCCCAACACCAACTCTGCACCCTGCAGCCCATGAAGGCACCCCCCGCCCCACCTCGTGGCACCCCGCACCGCACCTCGTGGCACATGAGCGACATGAACTCGCTCTTCGCCTCGTTGGCCGCCTTCTCCCGCGCCACGCTCAGCGCCCGCTGCGCCGCCTGCGCCTGCGCGGCCGCCAGCTGGCGCTGCACACGGATCCGCGCCTGCGCCTCCAGCAGCTCCTTCTCATGTGCTGCCTGTGCCAGCAGCTGGCTGGAGAACACCTGCCGCCTGTACCACTCCGCCAGGTACGCCATGAGGCCCCCAACTGCCCAGGCCACCATGATGTGGATCACTGCGTCCTGGGGCAGCAGCTCCAGCCGCTTGCCACGCTGCCAAAAGTTGGCGAGGGCGGTGGGTGTCGCAAGAATGAGGGTTCCCACCCACCACCTGCGAGGCGCACCATCACGCGGCGCAGGCCAGGACCTTAAGGCTCTACCCTTAAGGCTCCGTAAAGCTAGCTCCTCCTTAACTGTACAGCTGCAGGAATTATGTGGAGCCAGCTCCAGGTGGAAACACCGGTCCAGGACACCTCAGGAGCATGCAGACATGCCGTCAAGCAGCTGCACATGGTTGGTGTGTGAGCACATCGGCATGGCCCCCGTCCCTCCCCGCCCCGGCCCCCCAAAATTGTGCGGTGCCTTTGCTGAGCTGGTGTGCCCGGCTCCGCCACTCCTCACCTGATTTTCAAGAACGAGGAGGTGCAGATGAGGAAGAAGGCGACATACACGTACTCGTGTGCATTCTCCGGCCCCAGGCTCGCAAGCAGGTTGCAGATGGCGACAGCCATGCAGGTGGACAGCAGCACCTCCTCCTGCATGCACCGCGATGGACCAGCATGTGCGTGCATGAGGAACTAGCAGACGCCATGCATGCCAGCAAGTCATCCAGATGGTGCATGACCGCATGTCATGCATGCGAGGCAGATGCTGGAACTGCAGGGGCCTCCCACAAAACTGCAGTCAACAGAGGGTGCAAGGCGCCTGTCTGTGCATGCGTTCAGCCTCGTCCATCATGAGGAGGCGCCACAGGCACGACTATGGGTGCGTCCGGCTCCCAGCTGTGTGCAGCTGCTGCACACCACCGCGTTCCCCACCTGCCGGGCAGCTGAGTCCCCATGTGTGCGGCTGCGCCTGTTCAGCAGCCCGATGAACATCCACAGCAGCGCCATGTTGGCCAGCTGAGGGCCCATCTCCCGCACCACATCCATGCTGCCGACCATGACCCCCACGTGGCCTGCAGCATCACACTCGCACCAGAGTGAGCATGGGACGGAGGACATTGTGCACAGCTGACCGTGCAGTGGGGCGGGCACGCTGGTGGCACCCCTGTGCTAACGCACGTGTGCATGTTGGGCAGTGCGCATGGGCGGGGCCATGCGTAACTTATCGAGTGCTGGTACATGCATGCCCACTGGGCTTGTCTGCTCCCTGCTCCACCCATAACCTATGCGGGCATGCTGTTCCAGCATGGTGCCGGGTCAACCCCAGGCCCCGTGCACTGCGCGCGTTCTGCACCTCACCTTGCACCAGGTGCACCTTCACCACCTTGGCCACGAACCGGAACAAGTAACACGCGATGTCAAAGAAGAAAATAACCAGTAACACGCGGAGCCTGGAGCGTGCAACCTCGGCCAGGTACTGGCCCTCGACCCCTGTGGCACGAGTGCATACATGGCACCGCACCACCTTCTGTCCCCGAAATGCCCTTAGTATTTGTGGTATGCCAGTGCTGTTCAGGCATTGGGTATTCCATCATGGCTCATCAAGCCTCCCATCCACTAGCCACAGATGTCGAGCCGCAGCGCTGGTAGACACAAGGGGTTGCTGAATTCATGTCATAAACACCATATACTACTGAAGACGCACGGCGATGAGTTCCCCTACTGCGATGGAGGGTAGTTCACCCACACCGCTGCCGTCGGCCCCCGACCTTCAATTGTCCATATGTGGCAGCGTACCTGGTACCCTGAAGGTGAGCAGCACAGGGCGCATGGACAAGCCCGCTGCATCCTCAAGCGTCTTGCCAAGACTGCTGCCCCGTCCCTGCAGCGCCGAGCTGCCCTTGCCTTCCATTCTAATGGTTTCTTTATGGCCCTTCGGCCTGGCCTCTTGTCAGCCCATGAGTAGTGGTGTCTCAAGCTCAATCCTAATCTGCCCACGAGTGGGCGTTCAGTTTATCTCCATGCACTGTCTGCTCGCCAAAATTAGTTCGAGGTACCACGCTGCACGCACATGCAGATATTTTCCCACACACCTATCTCTTTTGCGGGTTTCTACCACTTTTCCCGCTGCAAGCCTCTTGGTAAACCGAATATGGCACGGCCTTACTACCTGGCAAGGACAAGAACTGAGCCCTAGAGGATTTAGGGCTTGGTCAAGGGCTAAGGTGCTCTGCAAGCCCCCTTAACTAACATCAAATAGATCTGCATACATACTTCAACGGCTGGCGCAGACACCAGTGTCACAGCATCGCAGCCGGTAGCAGCCAACCTTTAATGTGTTATTAATTCGTCGTTCATTGTTGATAGAACTGAAACCCGTGTAGAACAATGCTGCCGCTGTCTTTGTTGAAGACCGCCCAAGGGCACGCAGTGGTGAGACTGCGACCGCCCATGGCGCAGTGTCTTAACACCAGTTGCAGTGATGATAAGTTGGGACATTTGCTATAGATCACGTCAAATTCAGCTGTACGTTTGTTTGCATGCGGCACGCAGCTGGTTGAGCTGAAAACGGGAGAGACTTACAATGGGCATATGGTGATGTGCGACACGTGGATGAACATCCATTTGCGGGAGGTGATCTGCACATCTAAAGTGAGGAGCACCACAAACAACGGCAGCCAATTTGCTCCAGTTGCAGCGCTGATGCAGCAGCTGCAGGAGCACATGTGGACATGCAGTTGGTCGCATGGTGCCCATGCTACCACTTCAAGCAGTATGCATGCAACACACGACACAGCATGAAGCAGACTACATGACGCTGTGTTCTCTCATACAGGACGGGGATCGCTTCTGGCGCATGCCTGAAGCCTACATCCGTGGCAACACAATCAAGTACATTCGTGTGCCAGAGGAGGTGAGGGCAGGTGGTTGGGCAAGACGCGCAGCAGCAGCCAGGATTATCTGCATACACTGTGCAAGCGTGCATCAGTCAGCAGTGCTGACCATGAATGCCTCAATCTTGTGTATCTGCTGCAGGTGATTGACAAGGTGCAGGAGGAGAACCTCAGGAGGGATGGTGCGTTGGGAGCTCATGACATGGGATTTGCAGCTGCCGAACATCTGGGCATGAGCGCTGACAGCAACCTGCGGCTTGTGGCTTGTAGTCAGTGTAATGCATGCTTCGCGCTTGGTGCGACCTGGGCCCCCTTTTTCCTTCCCACACAACTTGCCCCATACTGCGCATGGGCGCGTGCTGGGTGTGCTGCGCAGAGAAACGGCCAGCCAGTGGTGGGCGTGGCCGCGGCGGTCGCGGTTGGGCAGTCGGGGGGCGCGGGGAGGGCGGGCGCGGGCGAGGCGAGGGTGGCCGTGGGCAACCTGCCGGGCGCGGTGAGTGCCCTGCACCAGCATATGATGACATGAACTATCATGAATTTCATGATTTATTGCGCGGATCATGGGCCAGCATAGCTCGAAACTGGCAGCGCATCTTTGTCTTGAACAATCTTCGCAATCGGAGTAACGCAAACTTGGTGCGTTCGATACTGGTGCTCACGTCCTGTGTGTGCATCTGTCGTGCTTCCAGGTGGCCGTGGCCGGGGGTGATGCTTGGAGCAGCCAGGCACGCCAGCCTATCGGACATGCCAGCTTTCTTATGAATGGGTGGTATCCAGTGCAGCTGGATGAGCATACACGTGTTGGGGGAGGTGGTAGCAGCAGCGGCCACCAGCAGCCTTACTTCAGGGAGCTGCAGATGGAATGTGTATTGAAGGGAAAATGTCGGGGACCAAGGTGCATGTTTGCTGACGATGTTGTGGTCAATGTAGCAGGCTGTCTCCTGCTTGGCTGGACCATGTGTAGTGCAATCACTTCCAAGAGCCTGTGCCTGCACATGCTGCCAGCTTGTATCCAACACGACAATCAGTCAGGTGATCGCAGGTCATCACATCATATATGGCTTGTTTGTGGGGCGGCAGCTGAGGTGCCTTGGGGGATATGCATGTGTTCTGCGTGCGCGTGAGTGTGCATGCGCTTGCATCATCCCTCAGCCCTTGCATGTTGTATACAGCATTCCAGCCAATAATTCAGCCAAGGGATCATCTCGCGGTGACGCTTGGTGTACGATGCTGCTAGGCCCCGCCAGTCCCCCCGCCACAAATCGGACGGATGATGTGTGAGGGGACGAGATACTTCTGGACCACCAAACCACTTAAAGGCCACCTTGAAAACCGGCTGCGTGAAAATTTACCGCAAGCACTGCTGTTGAGTTCGTGTGTTGTCTTTGTGTCGCATCACAGCCAACATGCAGACCAGGCAGAATGCCAAGCTGGGCAGCGCTCGTTCGGTGCGTGGCGCGCCCCTCGTGGGCAAGGCCACCACCAGCCGGAAGGCTGTGTCCAGGAGCGCGATGAACATTCGCGCTGAGAAGGCGAGTCAGGGGCTGGAGGGATGCCGATGGTGTGCACATTGGTGCAGTTGTGTTCAATTGCTTTCAGCAGCGATGACGCAACCACGACAGAGGCCTTGTCTCGATCTGGGTCGACGTTGGGGGTCATGTGGTCATGCCCGTCACGCAGCAACGGCTCAGCCACACTGCGTTTGTTGTCGTTGCAGGTGGTGGGCATCGATCTGGGAACCACCAACTCCGCTGTGGCAGCCATGGAGGGTGGCAAGCCCACTATCATCACCAACGCTGAGGGTGGCCGCACCACGCCCTCCGTTGTGGCCTTCACCAAGACCGGCGATCGCCTGGTCGGCCAGGTGCGGCGGATTGGGCTGGGTTCAGGGTGGAGGTTTGAGCGTACCTCCATGTGGGTGGCTGCCATGCCGAGGAGTTGCCAAGTACCTTCGTCTGGCCGGCACGCGCTGCATGCTTCCGCAGATCGCCAAGCGTCAGGCCGTGGTGAACCCCGAGAACACCTTTTTCTCCGTCAAGCGCTTCATTGGCCGCAAGATGGAGGAGGTGAAGGATGAGTCCAAGCAGGTCCCCTATGCGGTGAGCGATGCACGCACGCGCCCGTGGTGCTTGTGTGGCTGGTGATGTGGCTGCACTGTACTCTGATCCGCTGCTTGCAATGCTGCCCTGGCCAGTGTTGCCCTGGCGTGTGCTGCCCTGGCCAGTGTTGCCCTGGGGGAGCTGTTGTGTGCTTGTGCAAAACACACAACAGCTTCACCAGGGCAACACTGGCCAGGCAGCACCAGGCAGCTGACATGCCACAACCACCTGCCAAGCTCACCTCCATTGCTGCTCACTGCAGCAGCAGTACCTGGCTTGCTGGCGCCTCACCATGACGTGCATTTGCATTTTATGCTCTAGGTGATTGAGGACAGCAACCGCAACGTGAAGATCCGCTCCACCAACGCTGGTAAGGAGTTCGCCCCTGAGGAGATCAGCGCCCAGGTGCTGCGCAAGCTGGTGGCTGACGCTGCCAAGTTCCTGAACGACAAGGTGGAGAAGGCGGTCATCACTGTGCCTGCCTACTTCAACGACTCCCAGCGCCAGGTATGTTGTGCAGCTACACATGAGCAGGCAGCTGGGATGCATACATGTGGGTTATGTGGCTTGGGCAGCGACCGATGTTCTCAAGTGGCTGGTTTGTGCGTACATGTGTGTATGTGCCTTCCAGTGTGCAGTCTGTGTGTTTTCATGTGTACTCAGCATGCGGTGTTGTCTTGTGGTCATGTGACCCATCTGAAGGACATGGGCATGATCCTCACACAGCCCACTCATGTCCAGGTGCACTGTGGCCAAGCAAGGGCTGTACACACACACATGATGCCCGCCCACACAGAGTGGCCCTGTTCGTTGTGTTTGTGGGGCTGTGCTGATGTAATTCCCCACCTTTGCTCTGCAGGCCACCAAGGATGCTGGCAAGATTGCTGGCCTGGACGTGCTGCGCATCATCAACGAGCCCACTGCCGCCTCCCTGGCGTATGGCTTCGACAAGAAGGCCAATGAGACCATCCTGGTGTTTGACCTGGGCGGAGGCACCTTTGATGTGTCCGTGCTGGAGGTGCGATGAGTGTTTGGTGCTGTGCATGATGGGCGTGTGATTGTTGCATGACGGGCGTTGCGTGTAGGTTGCATTTCAAGTACTAGGTTTGGCTTCCACAAACAAGTACTAGGTTCGGCTTCCACAAATGATGAGTGGTTGGTTGAGTGGGCTGTGGTATGCATGCTGTGCATGGAGGTGATGTGTCCAACAGGAAACTGCAGCCCAGTGAAGAACTGCAGCCCATTAGGCATGGCAGGGCAATTGCGCGATGGGGCCAACTGCATACACTACATGCACTTGTCCACTGCACAGGTCGGTGATGGTGTGTTTGAGGTGCTGTCCACCTCTGGTGACACCCACCTGGGCGGTGATGACTTTGATAAGCGCATCGTGGACTTCCTGGCCGACGAGTTCCAGAGGACCGAGGGCATTGACCTGCGCAAGGACCGCCAGGCGCTGCAGCGGTGCGTGGGAGCAGCCTGCCAGCCGTAGGCCTGAGTGTGGGGCGTCGTCTGTGGGTCCGTAACATGCTGCAAGCAGCTGCAGGCATGCAGCAGTGGTCTAGCCAGGTGTTGTTACAGGGATTACCCATAACAAACGGGATCACCGTAGATGGATGGCACTCGTCCAGGCCTAGCTGTGATTCCAAACATGAATGGATTATGCATTCATGCTTGCGTGCTGCTGCTGCTCCCTTCCGCGCGCGCAGCCTGACCGAGGCCGCTGAGAAGGCCAAGATTGAGCTGTCCGCGCTGACCCAGACCTCCATCAACCTGCCCTTCATCACCGCCACCGCCGACGGGCCCAAGCACATCGACACCAGCCTCACGCGCGCCAAGTTTGAGGAGATGTGCTCCGACCTGCTCACCCGCTGCCGCGTGCCCGTGGAGCAGGCGCTCAAGGATGCCAAGCTGTCCATGTCAGACATCCAGGAGGTGATTCTGGTGGGCGGCTCCACGCGCATCCCCGCCGTGCAGGACATCGTGCGCAAGCTGGCCGGCAAGGAGCCCAACGTGACAGTGAACCCCGATGAGGTGGTGGCGCTGGGCGCGGCCGTCCAGGCCGGTGTGCTGGCGGGCGAGGTGTCTGACATTGTGCTGCTGGACGTCACGCCCCTGTCCCTGGGCCTGGAGACCCTGGGCGGCGTCATGACGCGCCTCATCCCCCGCAACACCACGCTGCCCACCTCCAAGTCCGAGGTGTTCTCCACGGCGGCGGACGGCCAGACGTCTGTGGAGATCAACGTGCTGCAGGGCGAGCGCGAGTTTGCGCGCGACAACAAGTCGCTGGGCACCTTCCGCCTGGATGGCATCCCCCCTGCTCCCCGTGGTGTGCCCCAGATCGAGGTCAAGTTTGACATTGACGCCAACGGCATCCTGTCCGTGACCGCCACCGACAAGGGCACCGGCAAGAAGCAGGACATCAAGATCACAGGGGCCTCCACGCTGGCCAAGGTGGGTTGAGAGCATTCTTGAGGTGGCCGTGCGGGGGTGACGTGCATGTGAGCGCACGGCTGGTTGCGGTTGGGGGAAGCGTGCTGCTGCGGGTGGGAAGGCGAAGCTCTGTGCATCCCAGGGCTCAGGTCAGGCCGCCAAGCTGAGCAGCCCCGCTGTTCCTGCACGGCCTGGTCACCAAGACGCACGCGTTTAGGGTTTGAACAAGGAGTGCTGAGGTTGGGACGACGCTCTCATGCTCCCTGTGTGTTTAATGTGTTTCCTTTGTCACGCCTCACCTGCCTGACCGTGTGTGCTGACAACACGCTATGACATACACACAGGATGATGTGGAGCGCATGGTGAAGGAGGCGGAGAAGTTTGCTGGCGAGGACAAGAAGAAGCGTGAGGCAGTGGACACCAAGAACCAGGCCGAATCCATGATCTACCAGACAGAGAAGCAGCTGAAGGAGTTTGAGGGCAAGGTGCCCGCTGATGTCAAGGTGTGTGTGTGTGTGTGGGGGGGCGGGGGCGGGGTGACAGTGTGGGTTGTGCTGGTGCCCTAGCAGCGCTGTGGCATGGTCAGGGTGCTGGTTCTTTTCGTGTGCCTGCTTCATTGAACAGCTGGTACGGGCTTCCGTTCAGACGTGTGTTGGGGCGGGAAGTCATATCCTTTCACCCAAGCAAGGATCTCCACGTTTGGTGCTTCGCCCCAGCCCAGCTGCGTGTCGCCTTGCGCCTGATTGTGCGCTCTGTGCCCTGTTTTTTTATTGTCCTCCCCACAGAGCTCAATCGAGGCTAAGGTGGCGACGCTGCGTGAGTCCGTGGGCAAGGACGACGTGGATGGCATGAAGAAGGGCATGGAGGCGCTGCAGGCAGAGGTCATCAAGATGGGGCAGGCGATGTACCAGCAGCCTGGGGCAGCGGGCGGTGCGCCAGGTGCTGAGGGGCCTGGGGCGGGGCCAGCGGGCGGCGAGAAGAAGGGCGGGGACGACGTGATTGACGCGGTACGTGCCCATGTATCTTGTGTGCCTGCGCAGCGGCTTGGGCATGTGCGCATTTTAGTGCTTGTGTGCACACCTGGCTTGTGGGGGCATTTGCGCATTTCAGTGCTTGTGTGCACACCTGGCTTGTGGCGTGTGAGTTGATTTGTTTGCTGTGCAAGTGCATGCATGCTCCCGCATGTTGTGAGTTGTTCGTGCGGGCCAGCACTGATGCGGTGTCATGCTGTGGTCGCTTGCTACCTTCAGGAGTTCAAGGAGACCAAGTAAGCAGCTTTTGTTGCACGTCCTCCTCCCGCCGGAGCCACTGGTGTATCGTGGGGCTCTCAGGCCTCAGCGTGCACTGGTGGTGAACATGTCAGATGGACCACTTATGTCAGCGCCATTGGCAAAACTGGGGTTGTGGGGGATGTCAGAGGGTGAGGGAGAGATGATTCCTGTGAGCGAAGAGTGAAGCTGAGCGTTCTGAAGCCTAGTATTTTTAATGATGCCGTCACATTATTGGGGTTTCCCTGCATGTTGAGGGTGCTCCTGCATGGGTGTTGAGGTGTCAGTCATTCGTTGGCCCATCCTGCCTGGCATGGGGAAAGCTGTGTCTAATGGCGCTGTAAACCTTGCGCTGATCTGCAACACTCGCACTGCATGGTGGCAGCTGTGATAGGTCAGTGGTTAGTTCAGCAGGCACCCCACATCTCAAAAGCTTGGTTGTTGTCACAAGAGGAAGGCCCCACTCAATACCTCACTCATGCCATCAGTACCATTGTGCATGAGGAAACACGATTCTGTAAAGATCGCTGCTACGATTTACGCTCAGGTTCAACTGTGGTTTTGTGATTTGTGCTGCTAACTGGACTGTTAGGAGATGGAGGCCAGCACCAGCTGCAGGTGATGAATCGAGCTATTATTATATTAAATAGCTGCAGTTGTCGCCTATGTTTGAGGTAGAGCTTGGTCCATGAATTTATCTTCATCTGCAGGTGCATGCCTGCATCCTCTCGTTTGACGGGCTACTCAGGCCGAATGCAATTGGCAGGGGGCAGATGTGCCGTGCCAGTGCTGCCAAAGGTGAGGCTGCTGCAGTGCCCTCAAGAAGCAGGCTGGCCCTGGATGCATAATGTTTTGCGCCCAGTGAATATCCTGGCAGATCTGGAGGTGTGGCTGGTGGTGCGGTTGTAAATTGCACCCTCATAATGGACTTTGCGCCTGACCATTTGCTCGTCGCCCCAGGCGGCACGCCGCGTGATTAACAAACGCGCACTTCGGGTGTTAGCCAGCGCTGCGTCAATCAGCGCTGGGGGTGATGGGTCTGCTGGTCACCAGCCAGAGGTTTCATGGGGCCGCAAGCTGACCAGCTTTGCAGAGGCATTCTGGAAGTTCCTGCGCCCGCACACCATCAGAGGCACGGTGCGTTCGAGGCGGGGTGTGCCAGGGATGCTGTGAGGAGCAAGCACACGTCAGCATTCTGCAAGCATGATCAGAGGGCATGGCGTATGCGTGTGATGCAACTAGGTGTGCAAGCTTAGACGCTGAACAAGTCAAGCAATGCAGTGCGCTGCTGGGATGCGTGGTGGGCTGCCCTACCTGCACGACAGTACAACACAAGAATGCTTTGTGGAGGGGCTGGGCCCGTGGTGTATGCCCAGTATCTTGTGTTGGCAGCCTCAGCACACACGTCCAAGACCTGTGTGTCTTAACACAGCAACCACGCCAGGCCACAAGCCGCAGCGTGCTGTTCTGCTTCTCATGCATTGGGCCACTGCATGCGTCCGTGCAGATCCTGGGCTCAGCGGCTGTGACATCACGTGCACTGCTGGAGAACCCAGCCCTCATTGACTGGACCCTGCTGCCGAAGGTGCGGCCACAGCAGCTGCACACGTACAATAACAGTTGAAAAACCAACATAACAGTTACACACTGAACACAACAGTTGCACGCCTGGAGCCAGCAGATGTGAGCATGACGTAGCATGTGTGACAGCAGCGTACCGGCAGACTGCTGGCATGCACACTGCTGATGCGAGCCGCGGCTCGGTGTTGCTGCGAGCTGAGGGCTCATGGCATCAAGTGTGCTCGCGGTGGGGTGGGCGGCACGCCTAGCACATCCGGCCACTGTGTGCATGTCCATCATCCAGCTCTCTGTTGCGTCATGTCATCATCATCATCATCATTACACGGCTTTGCGCGGTTAAACCCGCGATGCTGCGGTTTGACACATTTCCCGTCATGTCATTTATCGTCATTGTTTCAGGCCGTGTTATTAATATTATCATCAACACTATATTTATGCCCGCAGGAGCTTAGGGCACCCATCGTATGTGTTCCGAAGCGCGTCTCTGTTTAAGCCCGGGTTTGGGAGCTGTGCCGATGCAAACCCATGCCCCAACCCCATCCCATGTGGCTATTATGGCATTTATCTCATTGTTGTGTGTGTCTGTGGGTGCATGGCCTGTGCCACACAGGCCCTAATGGGTGTGCTAGCCCTGCTGTGTGGGAACGGCTACATCGTGGGGATCAACCAGATCTATGACGTCAGCATTGATGTGGTCAACAAGCCGTTCCTGCCGGTGGCTTCAGGTATGAGTGGGCCTTCCGCACCTGAGGTGGGGGCATGTCGGGTATGAAGTTTGCAAGGTTTAGGGTTTTAGGGTTTTGAGGTTCAGGAACAGAGCACCGGCTCAGTGGGGTGTGCTGACCGTGGAGGTGCCTTCAAAAACATACGAGGTGAAGTGTTGATTTGCAAGGAGGCACACCCCCAGCCAGGACCCGCAGCCCAACATCTCAGCGCAGCCTTTGGGGCTGGTGTCCCGATGCTGTGCTCTGCACGGAACTGGACCATGATCCACGAACGCGCGCCTGAAAAACACCCACAAACACGCACCACCAGCCCATGATCCAAGAACGCACACCGACCCTCAACCCTAAACCCTGAACCCTACACCCTACACCCTAAACCTGTTGCAGGTGAGCTGTCGCCTGCTATGGCGTGGGTGCTGTGCCTCACCCTCGCGTCTGCGGGTGTGGGCATTGTGGCCTCCAACTTTGGCACCCTCATCACCTCCCTCTACACCTTTGGCCTGTTCCTGGGCACCGTCTACTCCATCCCCCCGCTCCGGTGAGGCAGTGACTGGCGTTCTCTTGCTGCTCTAAGTCAAATTGAGCCCCAATAGCGACGCTACTTCACGTACCAGCTGCTGCTGCTTGCTTGCACTGCTGCTGCTGCTGCTGCTTGCTTGCACTGCTGCTGCGGTCGCTTCTGCTGCTGCCTTGTGCTGCTGCCTTGTACCGCTGTCGCCATGCGTGCTCACGCAACCAGTGCTTATCAAAAGCAGCAGGACAGGCTGTTCCGCTGCTTATTGTTAAGCACTGGTGGCGTGTGCCTCAGCTTTGCCTTTATGCATGTGCAGGCTTATTGTTTGGATGAAGGCCCCGGGCTTGCGGTGTGGGCAGGTGGTTGAACCAAGGAGCATGATCATGTGCACCACCTGTGGCACCCCCTGAAGGCCGCACTGTTGCCATTCGTTACACCGCGCACCGGACCTTGCCTGTGCAGGCTCAAGCGCTTTGCGGTGCCCGCGTTTATGATCATCGCGTGTGTCCGCGGCTTCTTGCTCAATTTTGGCGTCTACTACGCCACACGCGCTGCGCTGGGCGTGGGCTTCCAATGGAACCCGGCCATCACGTAAGTACTTCTGCCTGGGAGTGCCTGCCCTGGAAAATGAGCTTGATCGCCGGTGCTGCCTGGCTCACTGGCTTGCTATCTACAGCACTACAGAATCCAACACTGGCGCAACCAGAGCACACCAGCACTGAGCATTTCAGCACAGATCTGCAGCAGTACAGCGCGCTGGACAAACCGCACGAGGTTGACAGCAGCAGCGGTAGCGGCAGGAAGCCATGGGTGCGGAAGTTGTGGCATGCCACCATGAAAAAAGGGACAGCGTGAGCATGACAGAAGCCACAGGGGGGGGGG
>QAXD01000197.1:187313-226027 GCA_004335575.1 Haematococcus sp. NG2 | reverse complement strand
GGACTGGGTACCTCCCGCACCGCCAAGCAACAAAGAACTGGACAGGGGAAGCCGACGTACCTGCAAAGGACAAGAGCCCGAACCACAGCTGAGGGCCTCCACTTGATCACACGGCTAGCATGTGAATGAATGAAAGTCGTTACACTGGAGCGGAAGGGAGGAGCATGTGTCTTGTGAGGTTCTGAGGCCGCTGAGCAGCCCGTGCCTGGCTGAAGGTGTAATCATCATCGCCATCATTGATCACACATTTGCCATGGGAGTGACAGGAGTGAGAGGGGAGCTGCTGGGCCTGGCAGGGATCGTGTACATGTGTGATCGGGTCCTGGGCCATGGGAATGCAAGCGCTGCTGCGGTGTGGTGATGCAGAGGGCGTGCAGGCTTATGAGTATGGAGTGCATACTAGAGAACCCTGGAACAAATAATAGAGGGGCTGAGGTGGTGGGACTGGATGGAGTCTGCACCCAGATTGCTGGTCGGACGGGATTGCTGGTAGGGCTGGTTTGAGACTGCACCCAGAGACCTGCAGCTCACTGCCACAGGCATCAGCGTCTGATGTGTGGCTTGCAGGCCCCCAGTCACACTGGACATGGTACAGGTGGATGTTGCCACTTTTCAACGCCTGTTACACGTGCCTTCACTTGATGCACAACCGACTCCTGGTCGTGCCGTAGCAGCTGGATCTGCATCACACTGTGTTCCTTGGCACATGCCACTGCAGCTTTCATGCCTGATTTTCATGGACGGCACTACCGCTGAAATCAGCTGTAGAGCGTCCCAGATGTTTTCATCATCATGGGGTAAATAAGCCAGATCAAAGTGAGTGTGCCAGCATGGGGAATGACACACTCTGATACTCATGCTGCACCCTATGAAAATCATGCTGCATGCTGCATAGCAAGCGTTGCAGGTGAGGGATACATGTTCATGTCCATGTTACACGAGCCTTCAGCCAGTCACGGGCTGATCAGCATTGCACGTTCCAGGTGAGGTGAACAACCACACTGGAGCCCACTGGCGACCGCAGAGCTCCCGTAGCCAAGCAGTCAAGCACCCAAGGAGACATCGTACTCTAGGGGTTCTGTGCCAGGCACCTGGGAGCTAGGATACCAAAGCAATGTGAAGGCTCAGCCGCAGCAGCGGACTGTGCGGCCGACCTCAACCTGGTGTAGGCAGAGCAATATGCTGGCAACCCACGGACCATTTCAGGCTGAAGTTCAGGCTTGCAGGTCTCAGTCTGTGGTTGGCAGCATACTTGTACCGCAAGGTCACATGCGGGACAACCCTTGGGGTTTCAACCCGGGTCTCCCATCGCGCCAAGGACGATGTATGAGGTTTTGTAAGCATCTAAAGACTGTCGGCAAGGGTGGCAAACCCCAAGCCGTTCTCCGGCGTCCGAGGTGTCAGGGGTCGTAGATAGCGGAAGTCAAAATGAGCGATTCAGACTCGGACATGCCGTTGATTGCCAGGAAACCCCCAGCACCAACTGCACAGAGCAAGCCCAGCAAGCCCGAGCCCAAGCCAGCTGCAGCCCCCAAGGCAGAGCCCAAGCCAGCGGCTCCTAAGCCCATTAAGGAAGAGGAGGACAGTTCAGGCAAGTTCTTTCCAAACCTTGAATTCCGCAACCCAGCTGCGCTCCCCTACTTACGGTGCCAATTAATTGTTTTATCTGCTGCAGACGACGATGTGCCCCTCGCCGCAAAGAAGGTGCGGTCCTGCACCATCTGCCAGTCCACGTACCGTGCACAGATCTGCGATCCCAGAGATTGACGTGTTACTTATTATTTGATCTCTGCAGAAGGCAGCCCCTGCCCCCAAGGTCAAAGAAGAGAAGAAGGACGCACCAGTCAAGAAAGAGGCGAATGCAAAGCCAAAGGATGACAAAGAAGCCGTGACCAAAGACGACAAGAAGGAGAAGCCCGCAGCAAAGGAGGACAAGAAGCCTGTGAAGGAGGACAAGAAGGCAGCGGCGAAGAAGGAGGCCAAGGATGTGGACAAGCCAACGCGCGAGAAGAAGGTGTTCGACATGCCAGGCCAGACGAGGGACACACCCTCAGAGGTACGTGCCATGAGGCGCATGGGCACGCCATGGCAGCATGCAGCATGCAAGCATGCGGCACGCTTTTGAAGGCACATCCAACTGGGTTTGTGCCTGCCCTGCTACTGCAGACGGACCCCCTGCGCAAGTTCTACACATCGCTGCTAGAGCAGCGGCCAGACAGTGAAATGGCAAAGAAATGGTGCGGGCGCAGCTGTTGCAGCCACAGCAGCACCGCAGCTCAGAAGCGAGTTGGCAGCATGCCTGCAGGCTCGTTCGCATGGCAGAAGCGCAGGGAATGAAAGGGCATGCAGCTGGGCTCATTTGGCTGTTGTTTGGGCTACCAGGGGTGCAGAACTTCCATGATGCGAGCAGTTGCGAGCCATGTGCAGTGCATCACGCTATGCAGGCAGTCGCAGGCATGCGAGTGTGGCATCCATGTCGTATTCAATGCAGCATGCTATGCACGCATGTGCAGGCAGCATGCGTGCCTCATGTGCGCCCCGAGAGGGCCCCTCGTGTTCACGTGTGATGTGCAGGTGCCTGCAGCATGGCCTGCTGGAGCGAGATGAGGCAGAGGATGTGATGAAGGAGCTCGCAGCCAAGAAGGGCACCAGCATCAAGTGCGTGTGTGGTGCATGTGTGGGATTGAATCTGGGGGTGTTATCAAACGTTGCAGGTACCAGCATGCTCAGGTGTTTCTGCTCTCGCAGCCTGGAGCAGCAGCAACAGCAGGAGCAGCAGGCAGCAGCCAGTCATGCAGCTTTGTGGTTGGCAGCAGATGCTGGCATGGGCGGGGGCTAAACACCACAATACCGTATGCACACGACAGCAGTCACCAGAACTGGCCAGAAGGGCTTGTTTGTTGCGTTTGAGTTGTGCACAGGTCGCCTGCTAAGCCAGCCCCCGCGCGCAGGACAACCAGTAGCGCAAAGCCAGCCAACAAGCGGAAAGCAGCAGCTTCCAGTGAGGATGAGGAGAGTGAGGATGACAAGCCGCTGGCTAAGAAGAAGGCAGCTGCTGCGCCAGGTGTGTGCAGCTGCTCTGGGTGGGCACAGTTGTTGTGTATGTGCGCACACACGCTCGACTGTGCGCATATTCACATACTTGGTTACAGGGGTGGTGGGTTGGGCGGGTGGGGGTAACGCAGTGTGCACTGTGCTGCGTGCTGTCGAGTGAGGGGTGCGGGGAGCTGTTTGCAGCGGCAGACATGTCTGAGGAGGCAATGGGTGTGGATGGAAGCTCTGTGCTTGGGGGTTTTGCAGTCAGGTGGCAAAACCATGCACGTGTTGCCGTCTTGGGCTGTGCAGCTGACACAGTCATGCCGCTACAGGCAGTCACTACCCTCAACGGTTGGGACCCGCGCACTGTTTGTGCCTTGTGAGCTGCGCAGCCAAGAAGGGTGTGGCACAGCCGGCCAAGCGGCAGCGCACCAAGGTGGTGTATGAGGAGGCACAGAGCGACGATGACAGCGAGGACGGGGTGCGTCACACGCAGTGCTTGTGTGACTGAATTTGAGTGAATTTGAATTTGTGTGATTGAATATATGTCCCGTGATGCTCTTGACACGATCCCTCTAAAGAGGGATCGTGTCAAGAGGGCGGTGCGGGGCCCAAGGCCACAAGCATGGCTTGCGCCCTGATTGCAGACACTGCTTGCACCCTGCTGCTGACATGCTCCCATGGTGCTGTGCTCTGCACCTGCACTTGTGTGCTGAGCCGATTCGGGGCTCATACTGTTTCTTGCGCACACAGTCCTCAGATGATGGCAAGGCCAAGAAGCCTGCAGCCAAGAAGCCACAGAGCAAGCCATCACTGAAGCAGCCACTGCACAAACGGGTGTGTGCTGTCACAGTGCTCTGCGGCGCAGATGACTAAATGATAGGGACACTTGCTGAAGGGCAGGCGGGTGGTATGAACAGCTCTGGTGGCACAGCTGCTGTGAGCACAGCCATTCGTGCAGCTCCAGCATCATGATGGCGGGCTGGCCCTATCTTAGATGAGGGATGTATTTGAGGCACAGACCAGGCGGTGGGTGGTGCAAGTCCTGGGGTCCACCTCACACCCATGGCATGCTGTGCTTATCATTGCTACGTGCTACGTATATCAATGCTGTGCACCAGGACAAGGCGTTCTTGGACGATGGGTCAGACAGTGATGATGACAAGCCACTGGGGGCGCGCGCTAAGCCTGCGGCGGCGCCCGCGCCTGCTAAGGTGCGGTTGGGTGCCTGGCTGGGAGGAACAGGTGCAGCTGCAGGCATCAGGCAGTGTTGTATGTAGCATGTGGACCTTCAGTTGGCATGTGTAAAGTGCAGCGGTAGGGTCAGGTGCATGGCCTTCAACCTGTGGTGGATCACGCATCGTCTTGTCTGAGAATGATTGAGGTTATGCTTGGTGGTGACGGCCGCTGGTGCTTTGTGACGGTGGCAAAGCTGGGAAGGGCTGGAGTGTGAAGATATGTGGTGGGGTTGTCATTGTTGTTGCTGTTGTTGTTACACCGTAAGCCGGTCAAGGGCTCATAGGCGGCATATCATTTCATATGTGGTGGGGTTGTGGATGTGCTCATGACTGCTCGCAGGCGGCAGAGGTGAAGGAGGAAGAGGCGGCCGCTCCCATGGAGGTGGATCCCAAGCCAGCGGAGGCTGCAGAAGCAGCACCTGCGCCTGCAGCAGCTGAGGCGGCCGCGTGAGGCCACCTGCCTGGATGCTATGACGATTCCTCCATGGGGTTCGGGACATGTCCGTGATTGAGAGGCAGCGTTTGGGTGGCATGCTGAGCTTGAGGTAGCAGACACCATACGAGGCGAGGTGCACAGCCAGACGGCGTCAGCACGACACATGCAAGTGACGGCATAGAGACACACTGATTGGGGTCGGGTTCTGGGAAGATGTTGAGCCAGCGATGCACACAAAACTGGGGCATATATGTGGATGAGCAGTTGCATGCACACAGGCTTGGGTCTCGGGTGGCATCTGAGACGGAGCATACCCTTCAACACGAACCAATCACTTCAATTTTTTCAGTGCCCATGCACAACCTTTGTGCATGTGTCGTCCTGCAACCCATTCTTCCTTTGAGGCACTCTCTCAAACCAAAACAGCAGGCAGCACAGATAGGCGGTCAAACTTTGACGTATGAGACGTCATGTGACCGACACGTGACCCTGGATAGTTTTCCATGTCCATACTAGAATCAGGGCAATGAATTTTAAGAATGGGTTGTGGTGTGTCTCGGCCTGCCGGTTCGCGGCTACTGCCAGCTGCAGACACATCCGCACGGCAATCGACCATCCAGGAAGCGAATTCACCGAAATCAGTACATCCTGAAGCTTTGAGTGTGTATCACAAAGTTGACTTAGATGAGAAGAGCTACCAACAACCGATATCCGTGCTGCAGCGGGAGCCGTCAAACAAGGAGTCGCTTGAGCGTGTACACGGAGGGTCTGCGTGGGACGGCATCAATGGGGCACGGCATCCACATGGTACACAAGCCCATGTGTATCCACATGGTCTGCATAGTGCAGACAGAGCCAGCGAGCAACAGGGCGCAGCTGCTGCATTTCCTGAGGGATCACCAAAACTAGAGCCTGGTGGTGAACAAGGTGCCTTGCCTGCTGGTCCAGAAGGACCAAGCAGCTGACCCTGAGGAGTCGGGGTGGGGCGGGGTGGGGTGGGCATAAGGGTGGGGTGGGCATACGGGGTGGGGTGGGCATAAAGGGGGCTGTGGTGCTGCATGCGAGTGCGTGTAAATGGTCATAACTTACGTACCGGCCCGGTTATGAAGGGGTGCAGTACAACCGCATGCGTGCCAGTGCTCCTGCTGGGCAGGGATGTACGTGGATTTATGTGGATTTATCTTGCACAGGCTTCCAGTTGCAATAATGGTGTGAGGAGCTGCATGGGCCAAAGGGGGTACGGGGAGGTTCAGGGTACCCTGGCTTGAAGGGGGTTAAGGCGTGCATGGCAGATGCATGGCAGCATGTGTGTGTAGTCGTGTGTGGTGTTGTCGGGGTACGGGAAGGGGACACGAAGAAAGCATGGCATGGCATGGTTCAGACATGCAGCATGGGGGACATCTTGACCAGTTAGGATCACATACATGTCGTCATTCGGCGTGCATCATCATGGTCGATGTGGAGTACCACAGTTACCACCAGTATGTATGAGCCCCAGCAACATGAGGACTGAGCATTTCTTACGCCAGTGCCTCCCGACTTAACTGCACAAAACAACTGCAACTGCGCAGCAAAACAGTTTAAGAATGACCTCTCAGCGCCTTGCATCTGGTTCATGAACGCGAACATAATGAGAAGTGGCAATGAGCCCTCCTACAGCAGCTGTCAACAGAGTGGTGACCGGCAACCAGCAGGACTGAGAGGAGTGTTGTTGTTGTTGTTGTTGTTGTTGTTGTTGTTGTTGTTGTTGTTGTTACTGTTGTTACGCCGGAAGGACTGAGAGGAGTGAGATCCTTGTGCTGCTCTGCTGCGCAAGGGGCTCATGCAGCTGCTGTGGGCATGCGGCCGCATGATCGCCAAGCAGCTGGTGGATGTGGCAAGCTGTGATACTGTGGCAAGGTGTGAGCTATGTGTAACAGTAGAAATTATTGGCAGATCGTGGAAGTATATTATGGCAGTATCTGGCTGCATCCCCCAACCCTGCCTTGAAGAGGAGCCACTAGCACTCATTGCGGCACGGCCTACGCGCATCAACACCACTGACCAGTGACCACCCATTAACACTTCAAGGGAACACGCAGCTGCAGCCCGGGGGTGGGTGGGTGGGTGGGCGCGGGCAACTTGCCTTTGCCTTGGCCTCCTCCGCCTGCCAAGCCTCTTGCAGCTTCCCTGTATGCCCATGCTCTCCCCAGTGTCACGCAGCCTCATGCAGCTTCATGCTTCATGCTGCAGGCTCATGCTTCCCCCCCCTGTATTATTGGCATTGTTGTTACAGAAGCCGTAGGCGCCAGTAAGCAGCCCATCCAGCTTGACGGCGCTCAGCGGTGCAGCAATTCCCACACACACCCTCATCCACACTCCCTCTGCTGCCCCTCTGCCCGTCTTCCTGTTGTTACACATCTGCACTGCCTCTGCTTTTCCCGCCAAGGCGCCTTTGCCTCCACCCCTCCCCACGACCTTGCCCTTTGCCATTGCCCTCTTCCGTTCCCTCTGCCCTCGCTCTAGGTCTGTCGCCCACACCTCTACTGCTGTGCCGCCACCGCTGCTGCCGCATCAACGGCGCGCAGCTGCGTGGAGCTGAGCTTGTGTGCGGGGTCAGGGCTGCCAATCACCGGCACCACCAGCACGGTCAGCGGTGTGAAGCCACGTGCCACACGGCCCTTGTTGATGTGCAGGGCACCAGGGAGTGTCTCCTCACTCACTACAATGGCCTCCATCAGGGGGTCCAGCTCAGCCTGGGTGGGCTCCTGCACGTGGGTTTTTGGGGTTTAGGGTTTAGGGTTTAAGGTTTAAGGTTTAATGTTTACGGTATAGGGTTTAGGGTTTAGGGTTTAGGGTTTTAAGGTTTATGGTTCAGGATCTAGGGTTTGGGGTTTAGGGTATGTGTGTACGTGTGGCATGGTGCACCAGCAAAGATGGCATGCGAGAGTACGGGGTGCTGACAAAACAGTGATGAGTAAACATCACGATTGTGCCAGCCGGCCACCCCCTGCCCTGCACCTCATACAGGGACAGTGTGATCCATTGTGCACGCCTGTTAACTGACTGCCAGCGTGTGGGCTGGCAGTACACATCCAAGGAGTGCGTGTGTGCACTAACAGTACCCATACGCAACCCACACACAACCAAGCACAAACTCGCACTGGTTCACACTTCCGTGCCAGGCGCCTCACACATCCAAAGCTGTGATACACCCTGTCACGGTTCGTACTTGTGTAATCCCACACTCATCACACACTTGAGGGTCACTGAGGGCGCCAGACTCCACTTGGATGTATGGGTTGACTGCCGCCAAGTATTGCTCAGCTGCTGCAGCCCTCACATCATACGGCTGCACCAGCTCACGCCACTTCTTGGAGGCCAGCAGCTTGTCAGCTGCATGGGAGCACGCCCAAACAGGCACGTGCCAATCATGTGCGGGGCGCACACATGCCTAATATGGAGGGAGGTGTGACAACGCGCACACATCATGGAGCAAGGTGTGACCAAGAAGGTTGAGAGAGCTGGAACATGTGAGTAGGTGGGGCACGCTTCAACGCGATTGAGAGCCCCCAGGGCTACCTAGGGCCGCGGTGCAGCAAGGAGGTAAGTTCACCAACCTCCCAGCGCAACCTCCTACCTCTGAAGTATAATTGGCAAGCTGTAAAGTTATTACATACAAGCTGTCAAGCTATAACATACAATATTTATGTCTAAGTAAGCTGCAGTTAATACTATTAGTCACTATTAATAATACAGTACTACTGTGATTACTATTATTAAGCTGCAGGCCGGCGGCTCACCTGTGACCCCCACATACACCTTCTCAGACGCGATGAGAGCAGTGGCAGCCAGCAGCAGCTCGTGCCCTGCATGCAGCCGGTCAAACGTACCGCCAACCGCCACGCGCGGGAACCTCAACCGCGGTACGGTGTGACCTGTACTGCTGCCCCCTCCGGGCCCATCACGTGTACTGCCGGTGGTTGTGGTGGTTGGGGAGGTGGTTGTGGTGGTTGGGCCGCTGCCGTTGGTGGTTAAGTCTGCTGCTTCTCCAGAGGGGAGCAAGATGCGCGGCAGCTTGATCCACTCCACTGTGGATGTGGGCGGCTGCGTTGAGCCCCCGCCTGCAGCGGTGCTGCCGGTGTGTGCCGCAGGTGTTGGTGTTTGTGTCGGTGCAGCCGCATGTGTGCCCCCCGGCAGGTGCTCCGTACTGCTGTGCCGTACAACATGTACTGCTTGTACTGCGTCTGTCGCGAGATGTACGGTGTCCACAGGCGGTACGCCTGCTGCGGTGCGTGCAGCCACCACTTGGTGGTAGGCAGTGCAGGCGGCTGGGGTGCGGCTGGGAGCCAGCAGCGCAATCTCGGGGACCGCGGCCATGGCCTCTGCAAGGCGTGTGCATGTGCGTGCATGTGTGTGGGGGGTGTAGTGAGGCGTGTGCATGTGTGGTGGGGGTGTAGTGAGGTGAGGCGTGTGTATGTGTGGTGGGGGGCGTAGGGAGGCGTGTGCGTGTGTGTGTGTGTGGAGAATTTAGTGAGGTGTTAACTACCTGGGCTTCCAGGTATGCATGGCATGAGAGGTGTGAAATGGACAAATGGTGAAGCAGGCGTGTTTGCATGTGAGAGATCAGCCGTGCAAGAGGTGGTGCTGACGCTGGCCGGGGCCCATGATTCGAGTGGGCGCAAGGCCCCACCCAAACTGCCTGCTTCAGACACTACCACAAGTACAACGCAGCAGTGATAATCATGCTGAGCCTGCTGGTCAAACTGCAGTCACGAGTTTAGATGTCATGGTGGTGTCACCTCAGCAACACACACCTGCGCCCCATCCTGCACTTGGCACCAAAGGCACTGCAACCTTCCGGGGATCCAGTGCAGCGAGTGCATCAAACAGGACGCCCAGGGCGCGGAACAGGTGTGGTGTAGCTGCGCCATTCTGCACCATCTCCGGCCCTGCACAGAGCACATTGCGCGCGCAGCACGGTCTGGCCAGTTGCTGCATGCAGCGGCCAAGCTTGCACACCACCTCTGCAGTGTCTAAGCGCACTGCATGGCCGGCCTGCGCTGGATGCACATGCATGCTGCACCCATGTGCTGTGCCTACTGCATGTGCGCATCACTTCCGATACCCCACCGTCGAAATGCATGTAGATGCGGCCTGGCGTTGCCTTTGCGAGCTGAATTACAAAGTCCCGTAGGCTGCCATCGTCCAGCGGGATGGCGTCAGCAAATGAGAGCGTTGCCAAGCCTGGGGGCTCCATCCGCTTTGGAAGCTGCAGATGTTCTCTATTGATGATGCGCAGCACCGCACGCCTATTCAATTGAGCCCTTCTTCCTGAACGATACGCCCGGGTGCCCAACGCTCCCTTGAGATGCATGAGATCAGAGCATTGGGCCTGGTCACCGCGGGGCCGATGCCAGAGACACTTGATCATGCAAAGGGCTTAACGCCCTCACCCTGTAGTGTGAGCGTTCCTAGACGCTCGCTTCGTCAGGAGCTGCAAGCCGAAAGCAGGGCGCAGCAACGTGGGTATCGGCTGCCAATTGACGGAAGGTGCGGCATACTAGGGTTCATGCCCAGCAGATTCTACAGCATTCATACACCATGCAAGGGATCCATTCGATAGAAGCACAACAATGCTGATGCCAAAGCTAATACTTGGGCCATGCACCTAAAGCAGCCACCGTGCCACGACAGCTCTCGACCGAACGTATCTGGTGGATCTTTCACAACCAGCCCCGGCATCTCTTCTCTCCTGCGCCTCTCATCTCTCTTCCTGACACTCCTTAGAGGACTACACTGCTAACAAACCCAAACCTCTGCGAGCACGCCGCTGCAAACATCATGCACTCCGCGGCGCCGCACATCCACAACTGCACAACAATCAACCTAGTATGGGGCTCCCTGGCAGCCATCAGGTCCACACAGTGGCTGCAAGGACCTGGTAGCTAGTCAGACAGCGTGGTTGCCTCTGCCGCTGCCCATCGGCGACCCCTACACCACACCCCCGCGCCATCTCAGGGCTCGTGGCTCAGGGCTCGTAGTTGAGCATCGTGGCCAGCCACCGCTCCGCCACCTTCACATCCATCTTCTTGCGCATCGCATAGTCCTGCACCTGCTCCTGCGTGATCTTGCCCACTGCAAAGTACTGCGACATCTTGCCACCAAAGTACAGGCCGGACACCGACGCCGCGGGCATCATGGCCAGTGACTCAGTCAGCTGGATGCCCGTGGACGCCTCCATATCCATCACCTCCCACATCGTGCTCTTCTCCGTGTGGTCCGGCTGGGAGGGGTAGCCGGGGGCGGGGCGGATGCCCTGCGGCAGACGCGTGTGCACATACACACGTGTAATAATGATGATGATGATACACACGCACCATGTGTACACATACATGCACATACACACCATGTGTACACGCCCCCAACCACTCCCCCATACCGACTCTATATCATACCAAACATATACTACCTGTTGGGTAGCACACAGTGAAATAGTGAACTTGACAATAATAACAATAATAACACGGCTTTCCACAGACGTTTCTAGTAATAGTGAACTTGAGAACCCGCAATCATCTGCCGCAACAGGGAGAGGGCTCCTCCAGCTGTGGCTGTGTGTACGCCAGTGGGAATCAACCCCGAGAGAACTGCAAAGTGGAGTGGGGGGATGCAGTATGCTGGACCCTCTTTGTGCAGTATGCTGGACCCTCTTTATGCCAGGCAGTGCGGTCGCATTGCCAAGCACAAAGAGGGCCCAGCATACTGCATCCCCTCACTCACCGCACTGCCTGGCACAAAGAGGGTCCAGCATGTCGCCACCCACCCACTCCACCCTTCAGTTCTCTCTCACACACTCCACCCTTCAGTTCTCTCTCACACAGCCCCCACACACCCCACGCCCCAGGCCATCATCCAGCACCCTGTATCCCCCGCACGCTTTGCTGCCCCCACCTGATGCACACCCACCAGCCCATCACGTGCCCTACCCTCACAAGTATGGGATAAACCCCTAAACCCTAGACCCTAACGATATGCCTCAACCTCACTCATCCAGCTCACTCATGCCCCACCTGGTACTTGACCTTGAGCAGGTCATCCACCCCCAGCTTCTCCTCAGGCGCGTAGCCCCAGTACTCGCGGCGCACCAGCTCATGCAGCTTCTCAGCAAACGCCTCAGCCAGCCGGTCGGCCAGCGCCTCCGCCATGATGTAGCTGTAGTCGTCGCCCGCCTGCGCACAGATGATTCAGGGTTTGATAGGTTCAGGGGTTTGAAAGGTTCAGGGGTGTGAAAGGTTCAGGGGTTTGGGGTTTGGGGTTTGGTTTCAGGGTTAGGGTTAGGGGTTTGGTTTAGGGTTTAGGGTTTGGTTTCAGGGTTTAGGGTTTTAGGGGTTTTCGGTGTGTGCATGCGCATGAGGTGGCACGCAGCTGGCTCGCCGCGTTCCTCTGGTTCTTAGGGTTTAGGGTTTAGGTTTAGGGTTCCCTGGTTCCAGGCAGGCGGCAACATGGTGATGCACATACTGTCTTCGCATACCACTAGCCCCTGTACTGCTGTACATCGATCGCAATGCATATGCTCCGACTTGCATTGCACGCGACATGTGCGCAGCAATGTGTTGGTGTGTGGAATCTACACAACGCAGATGAACTGCACCCAAGCGCTTGCTGCAGCAAGCCTAGAAGATCCTTGCCCTTTCGCTGCGGCACCCAGCAAACTACCATATCCAAAAGTTTACTAGTGTATTTTTAAGTTTATATACTTTACTTATTTATTCCGTACCTCCTTGTACTGTGCCACCACCTCCTCCAGCCCATGCCCAGCACTGCACGCAAACATGCCGATGTAGTCATCCACCCCGCTACCCTTGGGCGCCACAAAGTCAGACAGGCAGTAGTAGGGCTCGTTGCTGTCCTTCTCCGCCTGCAGCGCACACCCAGAACAGTGCCAGGGCAGCGTGCGGTCAGAGGGTGCAACAAGAAGCAGAGGGTGTGGCACCCGCCGCCCCACCACCCCTGGCGTCCCCTGGCGTCAGCACAGCTGCAAGACCCTGTTCTGATCCATGTTCAAGGGTGTGCCTCAAGGCCTGCCATCCAGCCGTTCCTTGGCTCACGGATGGGACAGCGCCTGCCACACCCTGCCACATCCAGTTCCAGCGTCTGCGTGCACTGACCCCAGCAGCACAGCAGCCGGCCTTCGCAGGCACTCTGAGGCTACAGGCATCCATAGCCACTATGAGACTACAGGCATCAAGCACCCCGCGGCCACACCTGCTGGCGCAGGCCGAAGAACTTGGCCTTGGGCGCGCCGGCGCGAGCGGCAGCCGTGTCCTCGGCATAGATCTCAACGTCGTCGCCCACCGCGTTGGCGGCAAACAGGCCGACCGCCGCGTTCAGCCGCACGCGCTTGCGCGCCATGAAGTCCTGTGGCCAGTAACCATCACGGGTGTTGGCCGTGGCACATGATGGTATTTTTTACAGGTGGTGTTTTTTTACAGGTGGTGTCTTTTACAGGTGGTGTTTTTTACAGGTGGTGTTTTTTTACAGGTGGTGTTTTTTACATGGTGGTGCTGGTCAGCAGGGCATTTGACTTCAAGACTTTCAACATCTCAATGGCGTACGGTATCACAGGCCTTGACAGCGGACAACGTGACAGTGAACGCGACAGCACACCTCCCACCAACTGAGCTGTGCAGGGGCGCCCACACGCAGAGCACACAAGCAACCCTGAGCACCACAGGCCCATGTCCCCCACGTCTGTCTGGCCGCGTGCATGCCCCACGTCTGTCTGACCGCGTGCATGATCTGTACGTTGCAGGCAATCAGGCAGCAGGCGCGCTGGCTGTGCGCCGACCCGCCTGCAGCATCGCCTGCGCCTCATCAAACAGCTTCTTGGCCTCGGCGCCCACGGTGGCATCGTTGAAGATCTTGGGGTAGCCGCGGTTGGGGTACCTGCCGCGCAGCTGCCACACCTGGAAGAAGGGGTTCCAGTCAATGTAGTCCACCACATCCTCGATGGGGTAGTCCTTCAGCACCTTCACGCCCAGCATGTTGGGCTTGAACGGCTTGTTCACAGGCAGCGACCAGTCGATCTTCAGCCCCCGCTTCTGGGCCTCAGCCAGCGGCAGGTACCTGCAGGAGTGAGGTGGGGTGGAGGTGGATGCATGTCTCAGGCATCGTGGACGTGATATGCCCAGGTGCTCAGCCTCAAGCTGGCATCTCCTAGCCTCCGCCCATTGCCCTGTCCGGCAGCACAGCTCAGGAACGCGTTTCCCTGATTGCCCGCGCTCTGAGGATGAGCACACAGCAGGGCCAGGAGCCGAAGCCACGGTGCCACAAGCCAGCCATCGACAGTGCGACATCCCAGGAGCAGAAAAACCAATGCAGACCGTCCCAAACCATGGCACGTGCATGTTGTGCGAGTTGTGCAATGGGCAACCCTAAACCCTAAACCCTAACCCTAAACCCTAAACCCCACGCACTTGCGGTCCTCTAGGCTGGCGAAGAACTCCTCACGCAGCTCCGCGTACTGCTCCTTGATCTCGTCGATGAACTCCTGCCGCTGCTGCTGGTTCTTGTCCACCAGCGCCTGAGCCACGGGCACACCGCGCGACGCGTCCAGCACGTACACCACCGGACCTGCAGGTGGTTGGCGTCGGTGGTTGGCATCGGTGGTTGGCATTGGTGGTTGGCATTGGTGATTGGCATTGGTGGTTAGTATCGCCGGCCGGTTGTGAGCACACCTGGCAGCTGGCCATGACATGGGTTGGGGTGGGTTGGGGGCCCGGGGAAGCACACGCATGAGGCGCTTGGACATTAGACATTGGACCCCTCAGCACCAGGGATGCAGGACAGCTGCACCCAGGTGGGCCCCCACCCAGCATGCCACTAGGGGCCAGTTTGCAGTCAAGGGCCCAGCGCACAGTACCAGGGGCGGCCAACAGACCGGCCAACAGGCATGGCAGCATGCAGCCAGCGGTTGTGTTGTGAGCGCACCAGAGTATGCAGGTGCGATCTTCACGGCCGTGTGCATCTTGGAGGTGGTGGCTCCACCAATCAGCAGGGGCGTCTTCATGCCACGCTCCTCCATCTTCTTGGCCACAGTGACCATCTCATCCAGTGAGGGTGTGATCAGGCCGGACAAACCAATGATGTCCGCCTTGTGCTCCACTGCCGCGTCCAAGATCTTCTCCCACGGCGTCATCACACCCAGATCAATGACCTTGAAGTTGTTGCAGCCCAGCACGACCGCCACGATGTTCTTCCCAATGTCGTGCACGTCGCCCTTCACGGTCGCGATCACGAACGTGCCCGCGTTGCTGTTCTCGCCCGTCTGCCCGCTCAGCCGTTTCTCCTCCTCAATGAAGGGGATGAGGTGGGCCACCGCCTTCTTCATCACACGCGCTGACTTGATGACCTGGGGCAGGAACATCTTGCCCGCACCAAACAGGTCGCCCACCACGTTCATGCCGTCCATCAGCGGCCCCTCAATGACCTGCAGCGGCTTAGGGTAGCGCCCACTCGTGCGCGCCTCCTCCGTATCCACCACAGCAAACTCGTCAATGCCCTGCGCGACGCACAAACGCACAGCCAGTCAGAAGCGTTGGCGCGCTGCCTCAGGGGCGAAGGGGTGAAGGTGCAAAGGGGTGACGTTTGCCGCCTGTTCAGGACACACTCTCCAGCCTCCATGCCCCACCCCATGCAGGTCAGGATGGCACAGACATGGCGGATTTCTACCCTGGCAGGCATGCTACCCTGCACCACTGCATCCAATGCTTCGCACCTTGATCAGAGCATGCTCCAGCCGCTTCTCCACAGGCAGGTCACGCCATGACTCCTCCTTCTTGCCACCAGCAGCTGCGCCGCCTGCGGCGCCACCCTTCTTGACCACAGCAGTGGGCTTGCACTTGGGGTCCAGTGTGGCAGCATACTCCAGCATGCGCTCTGTGGCATTCTCACACCTGCGATGCAGCAGGTCACTCCTCAGGCATGTTACACCTGGCATGTTGCATGCTGCATGTTGCTCCAGCTCTGAGCATTAAGGATGCCCTTGGATCCTCTCTGAGGGTTTGGCGTGGAGCCCACGGTTCAGGATCCCACTTAGACCCCTGCCGTATGCTCTAGACCACTCAAACAGCCCACACCCACCTGTTCAGCAGCACATCCTCCACATACTCCAGCAGCTCCTTGTCGATCTTCTCATACACATCCTCCTTGACCTGCAGGCATGCATTTGGGAGCATGGCTTGCGTCTTGGCGCGTGAAGTTAAGAACAGGTCCTGCGCGCTGCGACCTCGAGAGTCATAAGCACTCTTATGTCATCAAGGCAAGGCCCAAGCAGCATCAACTCCTACCTGGGCAGCGTTGACGATGCCCATGTCCATGCCCGCCTTGCATGCGTGGTACAGGAAAGCAGAGTGGAACGCGCGGCGCACAGCCTCATTGCCACGGAAGCTGAAGGCAATGTTGGACACGCCGCCGCTGATCTTGCAGCCAGGGCACAGGCGCTTGATCTCGCGTGTGGCACGAATGAAGTCCACGGCATAGTTGTTGTGCTCAGCCATGCCGGTGCCAATGGTGAGGATGTTGGGGTCGAAGATGATGTCCTGGGGGTTGAAGCCCACCTGCTCCACCAGGATCTTGAACGCGCGGCAGCAGATGCGCACCTGGGCAAGCACATGAGAAAAGGCAGGCATCAGGTAAGAGCGGCAGCAGAACATTGTCGGAGACTTGAAGAGCCCGGTCATTTGAGCCCCACCTGGCACATACACATGTGCTGAGGGAAAACGCGAAGCAGTCAGCCATGGCTATCACTGCAGGATGCAGGCTGCAGGAGCTTTAAGGCAGCAGAGCATTTGCCTGCTCACATCCGTTTTGACTGGTGCTCTGTCCCACATACCTTGTCCTCATACCCAGCTGCCTGGCCCTGTTCATCAAATGCCATCACCACCACAGCCGCACCGTGGCGCTTCACCACCTGGGCTGACTTGATAAACGCCTCCTCGCCCTCCTTCAGGCTGATGCTGTTCACGATGCACTTGCCCTGGCTACACTTCAGGCCTGCCTCCACAATGTGGAACTTGGAGCTGTCGATCATGAATGGCACGCGGCTGATCTCGGGGTCAGAGACCAGCAGGTTCACAAACCGCGTCATCGCAGGCACACCGTCAATCAGGCCGTCGTCCATGTTGATGTCCAGCACGTGCGCGCCCGCCTGCACCTGCTGCAGTGCGATGCTCACGGCCTTCTCCCAGTCGCCGTTGATGATGGCCTTCTTGTACAGAATGGAGCCTGCCACGTTGCATCGCTCGCCAATGTTCAGGAATGTGGACCGCATGTCAGCTGCATTGGGCTGGTAGTTCAGTGGCTCCAGCCCGCTCAGCCGCATCAGGGGCTCCACGGCGTGGCGCTGGCGCGGCTTGTAGGCAGAGGCCATGGCCTTGATGGCTGCGATGTGCTCAGGGCCTGTGCCGCAGCAGCCACCGATGGCATTCAGCAGGCCCTCATCGCAGAATGGCCGAATCTCCTCCGCCATCTCATCGCCCTTCTGGTCGTACCCGCCCATGGCATTGGGCAGGCCGGCGTTGGGGTAGCAGAACACGTAGCAGTCCGCGCACTTGGACAGGTTGGCGATGTACTTCTTCATGTCACTGGCGCCCAGTGCACAGTTCAGGCCCACAGCAAAGGGCTTGGCATGTGACACCGAGTTCCAGAACGCCTCGTTGGTCTGGCCGGACAGCTGCAGGCCATAATACAGTAAAATAAGCGTGCGTCAGTGTTTGTAGGCATAATGGTGCGTGTTCAATGCTCAAAGAATGCCTGTGGTTGGTTGATGCTGCACAAACATCAACAGCTGCTTGTCCCTGTCAACTGTCTTAGGTATCTGCTGCAAGGATGGTACCAAAGCAGCCATCACCCAGGCTGTCAGGCCTGCAGAATCATGCTCCTGACTTGCTACAGCCCTGCGCACCGTGCGGCCGCTGTTGTCCACAATGGTGCCACTGATCATCACAGGGATCCGCACACCCTTGGCCTCAAAGAACTTGTCCAGGGCAAACAGCGCAGCCTTTGCGTTCAGGGTGTCGAAGATGGTCTCCACCAGGAACAGATCCACACCGCCCTCGTACAGAGCCTCCACCTGGTCGTAGTAAGAGTCCACCACCTCATCGTACGTGATGCCGCGGAAGGCAGGGTTCTCCACGCTAGGTGACACAGAGAGCGTCTTGTTGGTGGGGCCCACAGCACCAGCCACAAAGCGCGGCCCAGCACCAGGGTTGCTTGCAAGGAACTTGGCCACAGCATCCTTGGCAAGCTTGGCAGCAGCAATGTTGATGGCGCGCACCTCCTCCTGCAGGGATCGAGCGCACATAGTATTTGCACAGGACCAGACTGCAGGACCATCAGGTGCTACATGCACACGTGGCTGACGCAGTAAAGCTGCACTGAAGCATCGCAGGCACAACAGCAAGCCAGTTCCTGAGCACCTCCCGAGACCTTGCGAGCAACATCAAAACTGCAGGTTGGAAAGTAATTCCTCAGGTAGATGCCAACTACCAGTCCCATCTCAGCAGCACTCGGAACCAGCACCAGTGCAGATCAAGCAAGACAATGAGCCTGGTATTGTGCAACCCACAGCATCGCACCTTAGCCTGCAGCTCATAGTCAGCCTGGCTGATGCTGGTGCCGTTGAAAGTGTTGGTCTCAATGATGTCTGCACCACCAGCCAGGTAGGCGGTGTGGATCTCGTGGATCACATCAGGCCGAGTGATGACCAGCACATCGTTGTTGCCCTTCAGCTCGTGGCTGTGGTTCTTGTAGCGCTCGCCACGGAAGTCGTCCTCCTGTGTAGGGTTGGACATTCATGATGCCTGATGCAGAGACTGTCGTCGGAACGCATCAAGTGCAATAAGTGCAAGTGCTGGCATGTTATGCAGCAGCTGCTGGCCATCAAGCCAGAGGGCTGGATGAGTTTCAATGCAGACCACACAAACCTGCAGCTTGTACTTCTGGATCTGGGTGCCCATAGCACCATCGATATACGCAATCCGCTTGCTGAAGATGGACTCCAGCTGCTCAAACACGGGGCTGTCCTTGAGGGGCTGCTTCCAGGCCTTGTATACGGGCACTGGGGGGAGGTTGGCATCAGGGGCCAGAGGGTCAACACCAGCAGGGATGGGGTTGAGGCGCGGTGTGATCTTGACTGCAGGCTCTGCGTTCAGCTTGATCACTGCAGTGGGCTTGCACTTGGGGTCCAGAGTAGCTGCATACTCCAACATGCGCTCGGTGGCGTTCTCACACCTACGATGCAGTGCATAATGTCACACTCAGGATTTCAGACCGCATCCGCTGCATCATCAACACTGTCTCGTGTACTTGCATGATCTCGCTTGCACACCTGCCGCTAGCCCATCAGCATGCCCGATCTCCAGCAGCTGGCCACTAGTTTTTGCCTAAGGCTGCACCAGCCTTCCCTTACCTGTTCAGCAGCACATCTTCCACATACTCCAGCAGCTCCTTGTCGATCTTCTCGTACGCATCCTCCTTGACCTGTGATGCGGCCAGCATCGATGGTGCAATGATCTACCGCTCTGCAGCAGAACATGAATAAGCAGTCCTGGTGCACGATGTCAGGTCCTCAGCCTGCCTTGGGAGGAGAACGCTCACACGCTGCATCAGCTACTGTATGGTGCATACCACTTGCCTGGGCAGCGTTGACGATGCCCATGTCCATGCCCGCCTTGCATGCGTGGTACAGGAACGCAGAGTGGAACGCGCGGCGCACAGCCTCATTGCCACGGAAGCTAAAGGCAATGTTGGACACGCCACCGCTGATCTTGCAGCCAGGGCACAGGCGCTTGATCTCCCGTGTGGCACGAATGAAGTCCACGGCATAGTTGTTGTGCTCAGCCATGCCAGTGCCAATGGTGAGAATGTTGGGGTCGAAGATGATGTCCTGGGGGTTGAAGCCCACCTGCTCCACCAGGATCTTGAACGCGCGGCAGCAGATGCGCACCTAGGGTTGGGACATGCAACAGGTAGGAATTCTGGACACAACGTTTGGATAGGTGTATGGTGCTGAAGATCCTAACGCTTCACAGCGGCTACCCACTCAACTTGCGCACAGCAATTCGCCTGCTGCAGGACAGCTCAGCACGACAATGTCCATAGCCTAATCAGGCTCATGATGGAACGCATGTCGTGAAGTAGTACCTGCTGCTAGTTGCCTAGCACAGCATGCTGATTTCAACAAAGCATGGAGAGTTGGTGTGGCTCGCACCTTGTCCTCATACCCAGCAGCCTGGCCTTGCTCATCAAACGCCATCACCACCACAGCCGCACCGTGACGCTTCACCACCTGGGCTGACTTGATAAACGCCTCCTCGCCCTCCTTCAGGCTGATGCTGTTCACGATGCACTTGCCCTGGCTGCACTTCAGGCCTGCCTCCACAATGTGGAACTTGGAGCTGTCGATCATGAACGGCACGCGGCTGATCTCCGGATCAGAGACCAGCAGGTTCACAAACCGCGTCATCGCAGGCACGCCGTCAATCAAGCCGTCGTCCATGTTGATGTCCAGCACGTGCGCGCCCGCCTGCACCTGCTGCAGCGCGATGCTCACGGCCTTCTCCCAGTCGCCGTTGATGATCGCCTTCTTGTATAGAATGGAGCCTGCCACGTTGCAGCGCTCGCCGATGTTCAGGAACGTGGACCGCATGTCAGCTGCATTGGGCTGGTAGTTCAGTGGCTCCAGCCCGCTCAGCCGCATCAGGGGCTCCACAGCGTGGCGCTGGCGTGGCTTGTAGGCAGACGCCATGGCCTTGATGGCTGCGATGTGCTCAGGGCCTGTGCCGCAGCAGCCACCAATGGCATTCAGCAGGCCCTCATCGCAGAACGGCCGAATCTCCTCCGCCATCTCATCGCCCTTCTGGTCGTACCCGCCCATGGCATTGGGCAGGCCGGCGTTGGGGTAGCAGAACACGTAGCAGTCGGCGCACTTGGACAGGTTGGCGATGTACTTCTTCATATCACTGGCACCCAGCGCACAGTTCAGGCCCACAGCAAACGGCTTGGCGTGTGACACCGAGTTCCAGAATGCCTCGTTGGTCTGGCCGGACAGCTGCAGGGCAGGAGGTGGCATGCCGATGGTCACGAGCAAGTACAACTGTCAGTTCAAACGATGGAAGAAATGGAGATCACTGTAAAATCCCTGACACCAGCAACCAACAGTGATACTAAGTCACAAAACACAAACGTATTGCGGGCACACCCTGCATCCACAAGCGCCCCGTCAATCTACACACCAGCCTGTCTGTGAGGCTGCTGGTTTGTATAATTCCTGTCCAGACGCAACGCACCGTGCGGCCGCTGTTGTCCACGATGGTGCCACTGATCATCACAGGTACACGCACGCCCTTGGCCTCAAAGAACTTGTCCAGGGCAAACAGCGCAGCCTTTGCGTTCAGGGTGTCAAAGATGGTCTCCACCAGGAACAGATCCACACCGCCCTCATACAGAGCCTCCACCTGGTCATAGTAAGAGTCCACCACCTCATCGTACGTGATGCCACGGAAGGCAGGGTTCTCCACGCTGGGTGACACAGAGAGCGTCTTGTTGGTGGGGCCCACAGCACCAGCCACAAAGCGCGGCCCAGCACCAGGGTTGCTCGCAAGGAACTTGGCCACAGCATCCTTGGCAAGCTTGGCAGCAGCAATGTTGATGGCGCGCACCTCCTCCTGCAGGGATCGAGCACGCACCATGGTATTTCAACACCTCCATTACGACAACTTGATTGGTATGAGGCCCCTGCTGCACAACAGCAAGCAAACCAGCTTGTGCGTCTGCAAGCAGCTCATGATCTGGTGCAGCATCACAAAAATCGGACTGGACATCGAGCAGCACCCGACAGTACCCTACCTTAGCCTGCAGCTCATAGTCAGCCTGGCTGATGCTGGTGCCGTTGAAGGTGTTGGTCTCAATGATGTCTGCACCACCAGCCAGGTAGGCGGTGTGGATCTCATGGATCACATCAGGCCGAGTGATAACCAGCACATCGTTGTTGCCCTTCAGCTCGTGGCTGTGGTTCTTGTAGCGCTCGCCACGGAAGTCGTCCTCCTGTGATGGGATTAAACCCATAATGCTTGTGTTTGAGACTTCATCATCATGACAGAGTGCCCAAACGTGCAAATACCAACTTAGTTTGCAGCATCAAGCCAGAGTCCTGGTTGGACGCCAGTCACACATACCTGCAGCTTGTACTTCTGGATCTGGGTGCCCATAGCGCCATCGATGTATGCGATGCGCTTGCTGAAGATGGACTCCAGCTGCTCAAACACAGGGCTGTCCTTGAGGGGCGACTTCCAGGCCTTGTATGTGGGCACAGGTGGGAGGTTGGCATCAGGAGCCAGGGGGTCAACACCAGCAGGGATGGGGTTCAGGCGTGGTGTGATCTTGACTCCAGGAGCCTCAGCCTCATTCAACCTCTTCAACTCAGTGGGCTTGGACTTGGGGTCCAGGGTGGCCGCAAACGCAAGCATCCGCTCTGTGGCATCCTCACGCCTGTCAAGCAGCACGGCACAACAAGCCCGATCGTTAGCTGTAACTCAACAGAGCATGCGCAAATCCCCAGGCGGTAAGGTGCCACATGGGACCAGCTGCGAAGGCATCATCACTGTCTGACCCTTGAACCCCCGATGGCCCCTGATGCTGCCCGTAGCCAATCACCTGTTCAGCAGCACATCCTCCACATACTGCAGCAGCTCCTTATCGATCTTCTCATAAACATCCTCCTTGACCTGCATTCACCGACAAGTTGACAAAAAGATCAGCACATGAGCCAAGGCACAACGTCATTCACACACACAAGGAGATGCCTGGGATCAGCTGCAAGAAAGGGCTGGGATTGACATACTACACACCTGAGCCGCGTTCACGATGCCCATGTCCATGCCGGCCTTGCATGCATGGTGCAGGAATGCCGAATGGAATGCACGGCGTACAGGCTCGTTGCCACGGAAGCTGAAGGCAATGTTGGACACGCCACCACTGATCTTGCAGCCAGGGCAGACATGCTTGATCTCTGCAGTGGCCTTGATGAAGTCCACGGCATAGTTGTTGTGCTCAGGCATTCCAGTGCCAATGGTGAGGATGTTGGGGTCGAAGATGATGTCCTGGGGATTGAACTTGACCTTCTGGACCAAGATATCGTAGGCTCGCTTGCAAATGCGCACCTGCAAGCATCATATATTGAAGTGACAACCCCCAATTAGAAAGCACATGATGTGCAGGCTGGTCCCGTCTTGAGCACAGAACATTCAACGACTCCGCAGATGCACACAAGTCTTGGGTCCTGCCCTTGTCATACACACAGCGACAAACACTAGCCCCTACACGCAATTCATCCTATGACCAGTGTGCCCCGCTAACAGCAGCTTTGTGCAGATTACCTTGTCCTCATATGTGGCAGCCTGGCCCTGCTCGTCAAACGCCATCACCACCACAGCAGCACCGTGCTTCTGCAGGATCTTGGCCTGCTTGATGAACGCCTCCTCGCCCTCCTTCAGGCTGATGCTGTTGGCGATGCACTTGCCCTGGCTGCACTTCAGGCCTGCCTCCAGGATATGGAACTTGGAGCTGTCGATCATGAATGGCACACGGCTGATCTCCGGATCAGATACCAGCAGGTTCACAAATCGCGTCATCGCAGGCACGCCGTCAATCAAGCCGTCGTCCATGTTGATGTCCAGCACGTGCGCGCCCGCCTGCACCTGCTGCAGCGCGATGCTCACGGCCTTCTCCCAGTCGCCGTTGATGATCGCCTTCTTGTATAGAATGGAGCCTGCCACGTTGCAGCGCTCGCCGATGTTCAGGAACGTGGACCGCATGTCAGCTGCATTGGGCTGGTAGTTCAGTGGCTCCAGCCCGCTCAGCCGCATCAGGGGCTCCACAGCGTGGCGCTGGCGTGGCTTGTAGGCAGACGCCATGGCCTTGATGGCTGCAATGTGCTCAGGGCCTGTGCCGCAGCAGCCACCGATGGCATTCAGCAGGCCCTCATCGCAGAATGGCCGAATCTCCTCCGCCATCTCATCGCCCTTCTGGTCGTACCCGCCCATGGCATTGGGCAGGCCGGCGTTGGGGTAGCAGAACACGTAGCAGTCCGCGCACTTGGACAGGTTGGCGATGTACTTCTTCATGTCACTGGCGCCCAGTGCACAGTTCAGGCCCACAGCAAAAGGCTTGGCATGTGACACCGAGTTCCAGAATGCCTCGTTGGTCTGGCCGGACAGCTGCAGCACACAATGTGGAAGGGCAACAGCAAGAACGTGAGTCAGCTCCAATGGCCGAGATCGCTGCTGGCCCCAAAGTGACACATGCAATCTTGACCTCCTTCCTTACTGTGACAGCCCTGCACGTGTGCTCTACACTCAGCATCCACCAATACCAGGCAGCCATTACAACCACTGTGTCCAAGCCCGCTACCAGTATGGCACCTGCCCTATCCCCACATACCGTGCGGCCACTGTTGTCCACAATGGTGCCACTGATCATCACAGGGATCCGCTCGCCCTTGTCCTCGAAGAACTTCTCGAGTGCGAACAGTGCAGCCTTGGCATTCAGGGTGTCAAAGATGGTCTCCACAAGGAACAAATCCACACCGCCCTCGTACAGAGCCTCCACCTGCTTGTAGTATGCATCCACCACCTCATCGTACGTGATGCCGCGGAAGGCAGGGTTCTCCACGCTGGGCGACACAGACAGCGTCTTGTTGGTGGGACCCACAGCACCAGCCACGAACTTGTAGGAGCCAGGGTGCTCCTGCATGTACTTGATGGTGCACTTCTTGGCCAGTGCTGCAGCTGCCTTGTTGATACGGGCCACCTCCTCATCGTTCTGCAGCCAGAACACAGGCATCAATCCTGAACAAGCGTCCTGAGGCAGCACATACACAAGTATCATGACTGCATGCACAGATGACGCTGGCACTGACTGCAGAGCCTCTGTCACCACTTGGCACCATGTTGCCCCAATGTCCTGCCCAGCCCATGCTGCTTGTGCTTGCACAGCTGCTTGAGCAGCGCCAGAATCTCCCCTGATCATCAGAACATACAATAACTGCGACGCTGCAGCAGTCCTTGTGAACCTGTCTGCTTTGTGTCATGTGGGCCATGCCAAGGTGGTTGTCATGCATGTGTCAATCAGCCATAAAGATGACCTGCAACTCTGCACCCATTATTTGAGCCAGACAACTGCTGTACGCATGCCAGGGTGGAGCACATGCGCACCTGCAGCTCGTAATCTGCCTGGCTGATCCAAGTGCCGTTGAACGTGTTGGTTTCGATGATGTCTGCACCAGCCTCCAGGTAAGCTGTGTGGATCTGCTCAATCACTGATGGCTTGGTCAGCACCAGCACATCGTTGTTGCCCTTCAGCTCATGACTGTGGTTCTTGTAGATCTCGCCCCTGAAGTCCTCCTCCTGCAGTTTAAACTTCTGGATCTGCGTGCCCATGGCGCCATCGATGTATGCGACACGCTGCTGAAACAGCTGGTCCAGCAGCCCGTGCACCTCAGAGCGCTTAAAGGGTGCAGTAGCGGGTGCCGGAGCAGGTTTGGGTGGCACCACGACTGCTGCACGTTCCTGAGCAGCAGCTGGCTTGGGAGCATCTTGCGCTGCGGGCTTTGGTGGCTCCGGCTGTGCGATGGTTGGCTGTGAGGGGGCCTTGACCGCTGGCTGTGCCTTCGTGGGATCAGCTGCGAACGCACAAAAGATGTTGCGGTAATGTAAGGACAAGATCTACACGGTCCCAGGACCCAGCAGGATGCATCGCACACCAACTCACCAGGTGCAGGTGCAGCAGCTTTGCCCAGACCAGCCTTTTGCACTGGACGAGACAGAAGAAACAATGCAGCCTGCGCAAGTGCAGCAGACGCGTGTCATGGACATGGACCATGCATGTATCTCAAGAGCGCTCTGCCATGCAGGCATGTGTACTTACGATCGCCAGCGCTGCAGCAGGTACCACAAATGGCAGAATCAGCAGTCCAATACCTAGCGCCACGGGCAGGGACGCGAACGCGGCACCCAGCAAACCTAGGGCAAGGAACGGGTTCTCCTTCACCCATTTCAACAAGTTTATCAGCCCCATGGTTGGGGGCGTCTTTTGTGACGTTCACCTCATCAACAAATGCGGCAGGCGTGACAGGTGCAGACATGAACAGCCCTCAGCTCACTCGTCACATTGCAGAAACGGCGTCACATTGCTCAGCGCCAGCATTGTGGAGCCCCGTTAGAGATTATCAATATTCAATTGCTAACTTGACAATTTGGCTTGTGACTGGCCCAGCTTCGCTTAGCAGCGTGCATTGCCCGAGGATGAACTCGGCGGTGGCCTCGACGTCTGGATCGGGTGAGACATTTCATTCTACAAGCTGCAAGCTGCGAACCACCCTCACATCACGAACCCTGCATGCAGGGCTCGCCGATGCACGAGGGAGGGAGACAAGCAGGCATTTAGAACCAGCAGCAAAGCATCATTACATCAGGTACGTTGCCGGCGTAGCTTTGATGGCAGAGCATGTGATTATGAGCATGCAGGGGCATGGCGCATCATGGCCATCCATGCGCACTGTGCGCGCACACACTCCCTGCTGGTGGCTTCATGGCTGCAATGGGTGCTGACATGGAGATTTGACCGCCACTGCTGCTGCTGCTGCTGCTCAACCACCAGATGGCAGCTTGAGGGGCAAGCGTTGCGTGCTTCCGCGCGGCTCAATGCCTCCACGCCCTGGTGGGGGGCGTTAGCACCAGCCAAGCTCTTTGGCTGGGGAGGGCCAGGGGGCACCAATGGCCCTGGCAGCCCAGAGGGCCCAGGTGGATCAGCTCAGGCACAGGCACCACCAACACCCTCCCAGGAGCCGGTAGTTCTCACCCTCGCCTCCTTTGCAGTCACCAAGCTGGCATACGTCCGGCTCACCAAAAAGTTCAGGGAGTACTATATGGCCAAGACGGGGGTGGACGTGCGGTTCAGGCTCACGTTTGCTGGCAGCGGTGTGCAAGCGCGCGCCGTGATCGATGGGCTGCCTGCCGAGCTGGTGGCCCTGGCCCTACCCCTGGACATCGACCGCATCGCTCATGCCGGCCTCATTGCTGACAGCTGGCGCAGCAGGTACCCGTGCAACAGCACGGTGTGTGAGACGACGGTGGCGCTGGTGGTGCGGGCGGGCAACCCTAAGAACATCCAGGACTGGGAGGACCTCACGCGCCCGGGGGTGGAGGTGGGTGCTGGCCACCCATGCCACAGCAGCCACAGTGTGTCTGTGCGACATGCGTCTGTGCAACATGTGTCTGTCCGTCATGCCGTTACGATGTGCGCCCATGCATCATGTCATTATGATTATGACGTGCGCCCGCTGGACGGGAGGAGCTGCATGCATTGCTGCCTGCAGCGGCACAGCCGTCCCTGTGCTGAGCATGCAGATGGCGGCTGCTGCCAACACACAAGCGCGTTAGTATGTGCATGGCCTGAGCCTCCCTGTGCTGCACCGTGAGATGGGCGTGTGGCTGTATGTGTGTGTGGTACGCCACATTGTGCACTGACAGGTGGTGGTGGCCAACCCTAAGACAGCAGGTGTGGCGCGCTGGATCTTCCTGGCCCTATGGGGCTCTGTGTCACGCAAGAAAGGGAAGCAGGGGGGCGACGAAAAAGCGCTGGTAAGGAGGGAAGGGGCCGCACAGCGAGGTGGGGTGGGGTGGGATGGGATGGGGGAGGTTTGTGGGAGCGTGTTGTGTGCCTGGGGCCTAGTGGCGAAACTCCGCTGCGATGCTGTGGAGGTTGAACAAGCTGGGCCAGCCCTGGGTACGCTGAGCCATACGCTCGCGCCTAGGCACGCATGTGACACACTGTTCAGGCAGCATTTGCACACAGGCGGTTTGGTTGCACGCATTACACACTGGACTGGGCCTCATGCCGTGTGCTAGCCTGACACTGTGACTTTGCTTGTGTTTGTGTGTGTGTTTGTGCCGCTGGTTCTGCTCACCTCTGTGTGTTTGTGCTGCTGGTTCTGCTGACAATTGTGCTTGTGCCGCTGCGCCTGCACACCCCAGGAGTACGTGTCCAAGGTGTTTGACAACGTGGTGGTCCAGCCGCGCGACGCGCGCGAGGCATCCGATGTGTTCTACAAGCAAAAGGTGACTTTTAAGCGCATTATTATAGTGGCGTTATGATTTTTTAAGGCGTTATTCACGTGGGCGTTATTGTACGGCGAAACTGTAATGCTGCACAGCAGCAACACCCGAGAGCGACGCCCCATGAACAAACAGGATGCCAGGGAACAGACCACTTCGTCAGCAAGTGCAGGCGTCGGCTCATGATGTGCAGGCTCACGATGTGCAGCTTATCCTCCATGGTCCATTCCATGCAGAAGTCTGGTGTTGTGCACACAGCAGCTCATCAGCAGCTCATTGTGCAGGAGAGCAGCAGAAGGCTCGGGAGCCTACACAGAACAGCTTCTGTTGCAAAATAGCCGCGGATGTGCACCGCGTGACACGCGTACCGTAAAGTCCGTACTGCATGTGTACCGTACTGCATGTACTGCCTGTGCAGGTGGGCGATGTACTGCTGACGTACGAGAATGAGGTGGTCCTGACCAACGCGGTGTATGGGGACAAGGCACTGCCGTATGTGGTGCCCCGCGACAACGTGCGCATTGAGTGCCCCATTTCCCTGGTTGACAAGGTGCGCTGCCTGCGCTGTGGCACGTCACTCACAGCCTCACACCCAACACAAGTACAGCGCATGGACGCTTGCCGCGTGCCATGTGCATGCTGATCGTTGCCAACCATGGGCTTTTTACCATGGGCATGCGGGCTGTTGCCCAACCGATGACTGCCATGTACGTGCGGACTTGCTTCAAACAAAGGCCTACCATGGTTGTGTACCCCGACAGGTGCTAGAGTCCAAGTCCACGGCTGTGCGGCAAGCAGCCGACGAGTTTGCGCGCTTCCTGTTCACTGCGCCTGCACAGGTGAGGGGCAAGCAGGGCATCTGCAGCACCTCATCTACAACAAACAGACGCGGGCAGCCTGTGACTGCTCGTTATGGCATGAGCTAATAGCCTCAATAGGCATCCCTCCCAGTTCCCAGGCAGCCTTTGCGCTGCCTCTGCGTTGACGCTGAGTAGGGGTGTGATCATGCGCGCATGGCCGGACATCCGGCTCTTGACATAACGGGTGTGAGCGTGAGTTGCTGCCCTCTTTTTCACACATCCGCACACCATAACATCCATACCTCCATAGTCCATACCATCCATACCTCAATACCACTCATGCCTCCATACCAAACACACCTCCATGCCACACACACCTCCATGCCGTTCATACCACGTCGTCCCCTCTCCTTATCCTCCCACACATGCCCAGCCTTGTTTCCCACAACCCTAAACCCTAAAACCTGCAACCTGCCACATCCGCTTCCTGCACACGGCAGCGTGAGTTTGCCAAGCTGGGCTTCCGCGTGAACCCCAAGGTGTCCAAGGAGGCGGCGAACCAGCAGATGGGCCTGCCCCTTGCACGGCTGTGGGGTGTGGACCACGCGTTTGGGGGCTGGGCGGCCGCACAGGCGCGCTTCTTCGACGCCGGCAAGGTCCGTCACTTCTCACTTGTGTTGTACAGTGTTTATTACAGTGCTTTACACTTTTACAGTGTTTATTACAGTGGTTTGTGTTTTACAGCGTGGTCGCTCAGGCAGCCGCTCTCTGCAGCTGCGGCACTCATGGGCGATCAGAACGAACAAATGTGCTGCAAATGGCGCCGCTGCCTGCAGCCTGCAGCCGTAGTGCCTGACGCAGCTGCAGTGCCTGGGAGTTGTCTTTTGACGTGGCCACAGCGTGCGGATCTGCCAGGTTGCTGTGTTGTGACTGTGCTTGACACCAAAAATGCGCTCATACACAACGGTTGCGCACATGTTGCACCCTGCCACACCACCGGCAGTCTCCCGCCCTTGCGGCGCGTGTTAGCACCCCCCCGTGTGCTCTCATATAGTTGGCGCATCCATCTCAGCAGAATCGAGCCCCATTCGGTCGTTTGTTTTCCGCCCCGCAACTTACACCTGCTGTGTGTTGCTGACCCACAACCTCAGGTGCTGGATGTGATCCAGGAGGCTTTGGGACGAAAGCGCGTGGAGAAGCGTATGGTGGCACAAGCAAAGAAGTGAGCCTCACACCGCCCCCAAAGGTCAACCCCACACCCCATAATGAGCCTCACACCACCCCCAAGGTCAACCTCACACCACCCAATGAGCCTGCACCAGTCACTGACCCCGGACCGCCACCCCTCAGGCCTCTTGGAGGTGGACAGCCGATGTGTCCACTTGCCCTGGCTCTCAGTGGCACCCCAGTTGCACTCCCAGTGGCACGTGTTTGGTCGGTGGCTGGAACAGGCGTGTGGCAGTGCAGAGGGTGCATGGCCCTGGCATTGAGGGGGAGGGTGCAGGCTGCGCAAAAGTACATCACTTGCGGAGTTGGTGATGGTGCATGTGGAACGCTTAGGGCCATCCCAACCTCCCTGAGAACAAGCAGGGTGAAATGATATTGCATCTGGTTTTGAGCCATACCACGAGGCTGGTGTGCTCTTTGGACAGCCTTACATTCATGTGGGGCCGGCTTGTGCTGCTGCCTTGCAGCACTACTGGTTGGGTCTGTGCATGTCGCCAGGTGATCGTTGGGCAGGTCATGAATAAAGGCAGCTTGCATGTGTGATCCTGGGTTGGTATGCCACATGCAAGGCACTGTGATATTGTTGGATTTGAGGCAGTGGTGCAGCGCCATGCCAGCCCCACTGCACATGCACAGCATGTGCATGCATGGATGCGGGGTTGGCAGGTAGGGTTGAAGCACATGTGCATGCAGCTGCCTTTGTGATCGTGGAGTGTAGGAGGCTGACCAGCTGGGTGGCTGTCAGATTCCTGGGGAAGCCGGTGCTTGTGTGGGCGTGAACTTGTGTAATGGCCTCTGAATGTGGGGAGTCCATGCGCAGTGTGTGCCTCACATCGTGCTGTGTCAGGAGTGACACATGTGTGAGGGGGGCATGATGGTTGAGTGCTGATGAATTGTCTGTAAGACCGCGTCGTGCTTGACACACTGACCTGACATTCCCTCAACCTCCATTTGTTCCCCCTATCATACTCAGTGGATGTGCCTCAGGAAAACCCAGCCCAGGCAGACCCCCTCCCCCCCCTGCTGGGCAACGCCATCCTTAGCCTAAGCCATGGAGAAGGCCGTGAAAGGCTCAAGAGAGCCCGAAACCACACTTGTGGGCAGTCAGGTACGCGAGGGGCGGGCTACATTCCAAGGGGCAGGTGGTTTTGGGGCGGGGGGGACACATGTGCATGGCTGCTGGCCCTGCTCCACACACACCCCAGCTGCCCTGCCAGTGTCACTTGGCTGGGCACCAGTGCTGCAGGAGTGGGGGTGAATGGGGGTGCAGCATATGGGTACATTGCACGGCACAAGAGGGCCCACATATGGGTAATTGTGTCACAGGCCTGCCCATAACATGGTCGGCACATACTGGGTGCCTGGTAGGAGTTGGCACCCCTGACCCCAGCCACGAGTCCACCCCCTGCATAACCAGTAGGAATTGCACATCTCAGGCCAGCCATGCTCGTGCTGCATGCTGCGCGCGCCATGCGCAGGCGCATGAGCGGCCCATGATGCATGGCGACGCGTCACAGGCGGCGCATGGCGCCCCAGTGTCACCCCTGCAGCAGGGCCACCCCCTGGAGCAGCCACAGGCCCCCAGCAGGCCCCCCCAGCAGCAGATGCAGCACCCAGCAGCAGCAGGGAAAGATGCCAGGGGGCTGGGCCACCTCACCCATGCCCTGCAGGCCTTGCATGCAGGCCTGCAGCTCCAGAGAAAGCCGGCTGCCGCAGCCCCTGCAGGGCCTGAGTCACCACCCCCCCACAGAAATGGGGCCCTGGTCAAGCCTGAGGGGCATGAGGGGGGCTGGGGTGCAGGGCCCAGGAGCCAGCACAACACCAGCCATGGGTGGGCCCATGCAGCCCATGGTGACCTGCCGCAGACAACTGACCCTCAGGACCCACAGGAACCGCAGCAGGCAGTGAATGGGGTGGCAGCAACAGGGGCTGGGGCAGGGGCAGCAGTGGGAGCAGCCCCAGGGCCAATAGAAGGGCCAGCAGCAGTGGGCCATGGTACAGCAGCAGGACAGGAGGGGGAGGGGGCACAGGGGCAGGGCGGGGGTGCAGTTCGTCCCCTTGCCCTGGATCTGAACGCCACAGACGACGAGGCCGCCTTTGCAGCTGCTGCCAGCCGGCTGGGCCATTACTACCAGGAGCACCAGCCTCACGCACCCGCAGCAGGACCCCCCACCCCCTCCCACGTGACACACCACCTCAACCTGCCAGGACCACAGGCCTCTGCCCACCCCAACGGCACGCTGCCCCCTCCACCAGCGGCAGGGGTGCGTGCGGCTGGGGCTGCAGCAGCACTGCCACCACCACTGGCTCCCAGCACACGGGCTGTCATGAGCTCTGGGCCCCTGCCCCCCACCACGTCCCCCCACGTGCACCTGGATCTCCAAGGTACGCCCCCATGTGTGTGGAATGAAGCACTGTGTATGCGCGGTCTGTAAACTGAGATCATCATGCAATTGTGCAGATCTATGTGCAAACATGCAGATCTATGTGCAAGGGTGCAGATCTATGTGCACAACCCTACTGATTAACCCCACTGCATTTGTGGTCCCCCACATCCCAAGGGCATGGATCAAGTGGTGCTTCCTAGTCACTGTCCCTGGCGAGCAGTGAATCTCGAAGCGCCACCTCTACTGCCATGCTACTGTTGGGGATGTGTACATGCGCACTCATGGACCCCTTGCTTGTGTGTGCTGTTTCTTCTGGCCTTGTGTGCAGACCTGCCTGTGGTCCCTCACTCCCCAGACATCACCACGCAGCCCTACCAGTCCCTGTTGGGCAGCCACGACACAGGCAGCCCCCTGTTTGAGGGGCTGAGAGGCTCGCTCGTCTCCACCCCTCCGCGCTCCCTGCTCAGCACCCCCCCTGCCTCTCCCCTGCATGTGCAGCACCTCACCACCCCCTTTGGCTTGGGACCCATGGCAGCGGGGGGGCCACCCAACCATGCATCCCTTGCCACCGCTGCTCCCCCAGCAGTGGGTGATACAGGGGAGGGTGCCCCCATGGCAACAGGCACGGGCGTGGGGCCTCCAACCACCACCCTCACGGCAGTTGTACCGCCTCCAGAGCTGGCGGTACGGATTGCCGCGGAAGGCGGTACGGGCGGTACAGGCGGGGGCGCGGGCGCCCCAACCCCCCACCCCTCTGCGGCCTCTGGGCGTGGTGTGCCAGGTGCAGGTGGGGGCAGCAGTGGCAGTGATGGGGACGACAGCGACGGGGATGGGCTGCAGCACGCTGAGTCAGCGCCCAAGCTGCCGGCCCCTCCGGCCACCCCCCTCCCTGCTCCTGTCACACCTTTCCTCCATGTGTACCACCAGCCGCCGAGCCACCTGCTTGCGCCCCCTCCGCCGCTCGCAGCACCCGCCGGATTGCAAGCGCCAGGGCCGGCAGGAGCGGTGCCAGCTGCACCAGCGGTACAACCGATCAGTGGCCCGTCGGCAGTACAGCAAGCAGCGGGGCTGCTGCCCTTTGGCTCCTTCTTCCAGCAAGGCAGCCATCCCCAGCCAGGGCTACAGATGACCCCCACAGGTCAGCTGCCCCCCTATCCTATCACCGTGGCTGCACCCCCTGCACCCCCCTCAGCCCCAGCAGCCCCAGCTTTTGCAACGCAGCCGCCGGGGCAGGCGCAGGGGGCGCTTCAGGCACCGACCGGCCCCCATGTTCCAGCTGCTATGGCCCCTGCCACTGTGCACCTGCCCCATTCAGTGCCTCCGGGCTCTGTGATCATTTCCACGCAGCAGCCGCCACCTGGTGCGGCTCGGCCCTTTGCACTCATGCCGCTCACCACCATCTTCAGCGCAGCGTTGCAGGCGGGGCAGGGGCCAGAGACGAGCGGTGGCGGTGGCAGTGTCGGTGGTGGCGGCGATGGCAGTGGTGGTGGTGGTGTCCCCAGCCCAAGCAGGGCCCTGGTCAACACCTGGGGCCCTGGCGGTCAACAATTGACCGGTCAAAGCGGTCAATTTTTGACCGGTCAACCTTTGACTGGTCAAACGCCCGGTCAAAGTCCATGGCCAGCAGCCGGGGGCCCCCAGGCAGTCACTCTCACCTCACACTATCCAGCCACCAGCAGCCCCTCCCTGGCATCTATACTGCCTGTAGTGCCCGCAGCCACTGGCAGTACAAAGGTGAAAGAGGAAGCAGGTGGGGGCGCAGGCGGTACAGATCCTGTTGTGGATCTGGGCGGTACGTTGTCAGGTATGGCCGGTGCAGCACAGTCAGCGGCAGTTGGGACAGCTCCAACTGCTGCACCTACCCACCCAACTGCCCCGGTGGCTGCCACAACCACTCCTCAGGTAGCTCAGGTGCCACCCTCACATGCCTTCAGGGCTGTCACCTCACAGGCACCAACACATGGAGCGGCTGGCTCCCAGCACCTGCACCTGCAGCAGCAGCAGCAGCAGCAGCAGCTACAACATCAGCAGCAGCTACAACAGCAACAGCAACAGCAACAGCAGCAACAGCAGCAGCAGGCAGCTGCAGCACGGGCCATGTTCATGCCACTCATGGGCATGCTGCCCATGCCATACCCTGGCATGCCCTACCACGCAGCCATGGGCATGGCGGCTCACATGGGCCCCTACCCCCCTCTCATGCCTGCCATGCCTGGCACGTACCCTGCCATGCTGCACCCCATGATGCTGCACCAGATGCAGCAAGGGGGGTACCCCCAAGCCACAGCTGGGGGCGGCTCAGGGGGTCTGTTTGGGAACTTGCCACCTCAGCACCTTCCATCAGTGAGTGAGGCTCACAGGGTTGTTGGGGCAGGGCCGGTGCAGCCGGGGGCCGCCAGTGTGGTTGGCACTGCTGCAGGTGCTGCAGCTGGGGCACGCACCATCACAGGCTTTGGGCCACAGCCACACACGGCCAGGAGTGGTCGCGCGCAGCCGCAGCCGCGGCAGCCGCGTCGCCGGCAGCGGCCTGTTCAGGCGCACCTGCTGGGGCCTGATCAGGAAATGGTGGATGAGTCATCCGGGGCCACGGTTTCGGAGGAGGGGGGGCAGCGGGTGCACCAGCCCTCGGGTGCCTGGTCTGACATGGGAGCGGACGCCGGTCAGACCGCGGAAGGTGCCCCTGGTCAGACATATCCTGCCAGTCTGACGCGCACACCCACCGGCGTACAGGAGGCCGACGCGGCAGCCGCGCTGACCGCCATGCACCATGTGCCTGCAGCAGCAGGGCGCAAGCGCGTGCGGCAGCCGGGTGCCGGTGAAGCACGGGCGAGCAAGCGACAGGGGGCGGCAGGTAGCCGGCGGGGAACGTTGGCGGGCGGGCCACGCGTTGCACCCGCAGCAGCTGCTGGGATGATGGCCACAGGCCAGCAGGGCCTGGGGCAGGGAGCAGGGGCTGAGAGGGTGGGGGTAGCTACAGGGCAGCCAGGGCCACTGCTGGTGGGTGCTGAAGGTGCTCCTGTGGGCACTCATAGTCACCCAGCCGGCCTTCAGCAAGCAGCTGAGGGTGCTGCGGTTGGTGGCCCAGGGGGGGTGCCCCGCGCCCCCCGCCCCCGCCGCGCAGCAGCCGCAGCCACGGCCGCCGCGGAAGCCCAACGGTCCACGGAGTCGCTGAGTCAGCTGTACGACCAGCAGCCGCTCGGGGGTCTGTCATCGGGCCGCGGCGGCCAGCAACTGCCAGCAACCGCGGCGGTTTCTGGTGGCCCGTTGGCCTCCCTGCCACAGTCTGACATAGAGTGGTTGGAGGTGTTGACCACGACAGACCGGTGGTTCAAGGTAGGGCTCAGGACGTGGGGCTTAGGGTTTTGGTGCCTAGGGTTGAGGTGCTTATATAGAGGGTGCAGAGTGCGCAGGTCAGGGTGTAAGGAGGTGACGGTAAAAAGGTGTTTATACAGGCAGTTGTGTTGTGGAAGGGCACGCGTGCAACTAGTAGCTGAATGTTGCTGGCCTGTCGCCCTGTTCTCAGGAACACTGCCAAGTGCAGATGTTCATGTTGTGGGTAGGGGGAGGGTTAATGGCAGCGGGGTGGGCCATCCTTTGCTGCTGCAAAGCTAATATTAATTGAATACTAAGAACTGCTGCATAGCTGTGTGGACACAAATGTGCGCGGCATGCGCTTCTGCTTGACGTTATCAGCGTCATTACACAGCTTTCCGCAGCAAACCGCTGCTTGATTTGTTACAGCGATTCCGATCGACCGTTTGGTTGACCGAGGTGCTGCCACTGCTCCCATCCCCTGCACTGCTGCAGGCCTGATGCACAGCTGTGTGCACATTATTGATACATGTGTGCTGCTGCAAAGCGGTGACCCGATCATGTCTTCATGTGCATAATGTCTTGATGTGCGCTGCTGCAGGTGTGCGGCAACTGTGGTGGCGGGCTGACGGCGAGCATGCGTGCCAGCAATGGCGGGCGGGACGCTCTGGCCGCATACTTGGTGCGTGCCAGCGCTTGATTGGGGTACATCTCTCTGCGTTCCAGTGTTTGTTTGGGGTGTGGTGCTCTGCGTGCCAGCGCTTGATTGAGGTACAGCTCTCTGCGTTGCAGTGTTTAAAGCACGGCGCTCTGCATTCCGGGGTTTGGGGTACGGCTCTCGCATGACACACCCCACCAGGGTCACTGACCTGCGCCCCCTTTGCCACAGTACACCATGTGGCCCCCTCACTTTCCTTGACGCCCTCATTTCCTTGACCCCCTCATCTCCTTGACCCCCTCATTTCCTTGACCCCCTCATTTCCTTGACCCCCTCATTTCCTTGACCCCCCAGGATCTGGACCAGCCCCATGGGGAGGGTGTGTGTGCGCACTGCCGGGGGTCACGCACAGCTGCAGGCCACCGGCTGCTGCAGGTGAGACCTCACACCTCACATTTCTCATGAGACCTCACACCTCATATCTCCTAACCTCACACCTCTCCCCTCACACGCACCTCACACCTCACATCTCCTGCACACCTCATATCTCCTGACCTCACACCTCTCCCCTCGCATGCACCTCGCACCTCTCCCCTCACCTGTACTTCACACCTCACTCCTCACACCTCACTTGTACTTCACACCTCGCTCCTCACACCTCACATGCATCTCACACCTCACATCTCACATCTCATATGTACCTCACATCTCACACCTCACACGCATCACATCTCACACCTTTTCCCGCACCTCACACCTTTTTTCACATTTTACGCCTCACCCCCCACACTTGCCAGATCCGGCGCTCCACGTACCATGACGTGGTCCGCGCGGCAGACCTGTCAGACCTGGGCATCGACATCAGCGGCATCCAGATCTACTCAATCAACAACGCACGGGTGGGTTAAGGTTTAGGGCTTTAGGTTTTAGGGTTTAGGGTTTTAGGGTTTTGCAAACCCTAAAGGTGCGGACGCAGCGCCCTGCGTGTTTGTAGCAGTTGGTAGGGTGTGCAGCCCTTGGTAGGGTGTGCGGCACGCCGCAACCCATGCACCCCATGCAGCGCGTAATCATGAGCACGGCACGTGCAGCACCACGTCTTGCATGTTTCATTCCTTCACCGACGCACATGAGATCAACATGTGTGAAACATCGTGTTAATATTTAATTGACTAGACTTGAGCTATTCATATCATTGACATCTGTGATGTTATCCACACGTGGTGCTGCCGGCAGGTTGTATTCCTGCGCCCCCGCCCGCCCGCCACCACCAGCGCCGCCTCCAAGCCCAACCCCCTCATGCAGTCGCGCTGCATCATGGATGGCCGGCAGCTGATGGACGCGGACGTCATGTACTGCAGCCTGAGGTGGGTGCGGTACAGCGGTACAGCGGTACAGCGGTACAGCGGTGCAGCAGTACAGCGGTGCAGCAGTACAGCGGTGCAGAGGTACAGCTGTATCTCTGTACTGCTGTAGGTACAGTCACTACAGTGGTACAGCGGTACAGCAGTACAGCGGGATGGCCGCACCTTTCAAATATGAGGGGCCATGCGTTGCGCGGTGTGACTGTGTGGCAGGACATCACTGGTGAACGCCATGTGTTGGGCAGTACAGCTGTACATGGTCACGGCGATGCTGCAGCGCACCACTTACAATATGCCCACCCAAAGGCATCCCAAAGGCAAAGCAGCCAGGCATGTTGGTGCAACAAGTCGACGTTACACCCATGAGCGGTGCACGAATTCACCATCACGCGCGCATCACACGTGCAGTAGCATAATACACTCACGTCGTCGCACCTCACACCTCACACCTCATCACACTCCCTCACAGGTGTAAGATGGACCGGGAGCTGCACCATGCCGCACCAGGGTCTGGTGCCCCAGGTGCTACTGCCGCCGCTACTGCCACCGCTACTGCCGCCGCTACTGCTACTGCCCCACCTGCTGCTACTGCCACCAGTGCTGCTGCAATGTCGAGCCCCTCAGCCGCAGCTGCGGGCACCACTGCGCCCGGTGCCCCACCCAGTGCATGGCCCGCTGCTGGCCCTGGGCCTGTACCTGCTATTCCTTCCAGTCTGACTGGGCAGCCGCAGGTGTCAGACACCGGGGTGCGCCAGTCTGACGTACCTGCTGGCGCCCAGCCTGCCGCGGCCACCCCACTGCCCGGTGGCCCCACAGGCACTGTGGCACCCACCCACTTGGACGCACCACCACACTTACACACAACACCACCCTTTACTGGGGGGATGCACCATCGTAAGAGGCCTGGCCACCCAGGCACTGTGCCAGTGGAGATGGAGGAAGGCCCAGCGGGGTCAGGCCCTGACACCCCCCGGGAGGCCGTGGGGCCCAACCAGCTGGGTCATGCCACTGCCTATGCCCCACCCCTTGGTGCGGTGGCTCTCATGCAGAGGGCCCTACGGCAGGAGGAGGGGGAGGAGGGGGAGGAGGAGGAGGAGGAGGAG
>QAXD01000197.1:145290-161316 GCA_004335575.1 Haematococcus sp. NG2 | reverse complement strand
CCCCCCCCACACACACACACACACACGCACACAGGGCAAGCTGGCGGAGGGTGGGGGTGACGTGGCCCTGGTAGTGGAGATGGAGGCAGTGGACGCGGACGACCGCGCACGCCTGCTGGGCCTGCCCCTGTACCTCTCACCCCAGGTACCGCCTTGTACCGCCTGTGTACCGCCTACACTGCCTTGTACCGCCTGTGCTGACGTGTACCGTCTTATACCACGTCGCACAGCCTGTGCTGACACGTACCGCCTGTGCTGACATGTACCGCATGCGCTGACACCTATCGCCTTGCACTGTCTTGTACTGCCTGCACTGCCTTGTACCGCCTGTGCTGACACATAATGCCTTGTACTGCCTGTACTGCATGTGCTGACATGTAGTGCCTTGTACTGCCCATGCTGTGTCCTACTGTGCTGCCTTCGTAATGTACCGCCAGCACCTGCACTTGCAGTAAAAGTCTGACTGTGATGTCACTCTCGCATCTGCCTGCAACACCTGCAACAGGCTCCGGCCTCCCTTCAGGCTTCCCCCCTGGTGGCCCCTTCAGTCGCCGCCACTGCGGCTGGCTCTTCTGCTGGTGGGGTGTTTGTGAGCCAGACCACTGGGCTGGTGCTACCACCCACCACAGCCACCACAACCGCCACAACCGCCACAACCCCCACAACCGCCACAACCGCCACAACTGCCACAACTGCCACAACTCTCAGCCGCCTCTCACACGAAGGTCACCCCCAGCCCCAGCCCGCACCGCCCCCTGTGGGAGCGGTACAACAGCCGGCGGTACAAGCGGCAGCGGTACAAAGCGCAGCGGTACAAAGCGCAGTGGCGCAAAGCGCAGCGGCGCAAAGCACGGCGGTGCAAAGCGCAGCGGTACAAAGCACGGCAGTACAGAGTGCAGCCGCGCAAAGCGCGGCAGTACAAAGCGCAGCGGTACAGCAGCAGCAGCAGCAGCAGCAGCAGCAGGGCGGGAAGCACCCCTTCCTGTCCCACCTGGACCACTTGGTGGCTTCCCTCCTGCCCCACCCCCACCCCCCCTCTGGACCCCAACCCCACACACGGGTGGACTCAGAGGGCCCAGGGGGTGGGAGCCGCCGCGCGATCGGCTTCAAGATCAAGGCCCCCCTGTCAGCAGCAGCGGCACTAGTGAGCCAAGTACAGAACCGGGGGGGCACAGGGAGTGGGGCAGGCAGGGGGTCGGTCTCCTCCACGCCCCCCATCAGCCACCAGAGCTCGGCCAGCTCCTTTGACCAGGTCAACGCCGGTCAAACCGAGCCGCATGGGGCCGCCGCCGGCGCGTGGCTGACCGAGGACGGGCGTACCGCCAGCAGTACAGGCGGTACAAGCGGTACGGGCGGTACAACGGGTGGCCAGCTGGAGGCCTGCGTGCTGTGGGTGGCGAAGCCCCCCATAGATGACAGTACCGCCGGGCTGTACAGCCACGTGGGTCCCCGTGGGGGCAGTACAACCAGCAGTACAACTGGCAGTACAAGTGGCAGTACAGGAAGTGGTGCAGAAGCTGCTGCTCTGGGCCCTGGGGGAGGGGTGGCTGGGGGTGCGGCGGGTGCAGCGGGGACTGGGCCAGGGCTGCAAGCAGGGGGGGCCAGGCCTGCCATCGTGGCAGGGGCAGGGGCGGGGTTTGGGGTCGGGGCTGTGACAGGGCCAGCAGGCAGCGGTGTGGCAAACACGGGCAGTGGGGTGGCAAGCATAGGGGGCAGCGGGAATGGAGGGAGCAGTGGCTATGGGGGGAGTGGCGGGAGTGGCGTGAACGGTGCGAGCGGTGGCAATGGTGCGATTGGCGGGTACATGCCCTACTGGGGCAAGGACGCGGGCGCTGGGACGAGGGCCCAGGTGCGTGAGGGAGCGCTTGTTTTGGCCACTGCCTGTACAGCTGGCGCGGGCCCATGCGGGGCCGCACGTTGCTGGGAGCGCTTGATTAGGCGCCTGCCTGTGCAGCTGTCGCGGCCTCATGAAGCTACTGTGTGCTGCTGTGGCCTGTGCCGTTACGCTGAAAACCAACAGCCTGAAGTCAGCAGCCGATGGCCCATGACCCTTGGTTTTTTGCGCGTGTGTTGCGGGCTGGTGGGCCTGTTTTTTGGTTGATGTGGTCATGGCAGCAGCGCATGGAGCATGCAGGTGCTCACACCCATCAAGTACATGCTGCCTGGGCTGGTTTATCGTATCCTGATGTTGACCATAAGCCGTGGCTGCACGCCATGCCACTTGTGTGAACCCACACACGCCTCCCACCTTCACCTTCCCGGTCACATGCAGATCATCGGGTGCTCTAAATTCATCACAGTGCTGATCGTGCACTCTAATCTCGTTGTGCGCTGAACGGTGCCCCCCTGACCCCGCATGCTCTCCTTCTCTCTTGTCACACACAGGTCATTGGGTGCTCTAATCTCATTGTGCGATGAGGAACGCACCCCTGACCCCACATGCTCTCCTTCTCTGTTGTCACACACTCTGTTGTCACACACTCTGTGTTGTCACACACTCTGTGTTGTCACACACAGGTCATTGGGTGGCTGGACCTCATTCTGCATGCAGTGGAGCTGGTGCCTCAGCCTGACGCCAAACCCATGGACTGCTTCGCTATGCTTAAGTAAGCCCTCAGCCCTCAACCCTAAGCCCTAGGGTCCTTAACCCTAAGCCCTAGGTCCTTAATCTAAGCCCTAGGGTCCTCAACCCTAAGCCCCAGGGTACTCAATCCTAAGCCCTAGGGTATTCAACCCTGAGCCCTAGGGCTCAGCATCTTTTCCATGCCACATGGGCGTGCCTGTCGGGCATGGGTGTGCACTCCTGTTGCTCTTCAGATAATGACTGCTATGTTTGCGAGCCAAGACGCGGCGTCCCTCCTGATATCAAGAGGGTTTATAATAAGGTTTTCGGGGAGCTGCCCAGCCCTAAACCCCAAACCTTGGGGAGCCCTAAACCCTAAACCTAAACCCTAAACTTTGGGTTCCAGCATCTGCTGGTATTCTGAGAGGGCTGGGTCGTGGGAACCCCACGCCATGCACCTGAAACTCACCCACCTAAGCCCCCAAACCCTGAACATTCAACATGCTGAACATCCAACCCTAAACATTGAACCCTAAACGTTGAACCCTAAACATCGAACCCTAAACATTCAACGTGCTGAACATCAAACCCTAAACATTCCAATTTGAAATTAACCGTGGCCACAGGCTGGGCAACGTGTGGGGTGTGACCTCCACCCTCACTGCCACTCAGCTGTTCAACTGGGGGTGGCACGTGCGCATCCCCCTCTCACACCCGGCGTCACTGCTGCAGCTGGCCCTCTTCAGGCGGCGCACGCAGGCAGCTGGCCGGAAGGTGCGTCACACCCCACTGCATGCGGCACCTTGGGCTGCATGGTACTGCAACCGCTTCCAACCCCCCTGCGTGACATGCTATGACTGCGATGTCATGGGTGACGGCATGCTTGCACGCATGCTTGCACGCACGCTTGCACGCATGATGCGGCGCCGTGCTTGCACGCCGTGACGTGGCCCAGGTGCTGAGTGTGCGTGCGGCCATGGGGTTTGATGCCGAGCCCCTGGTGGGAAAGCTGAGGCTGCGTGTGGGGGCACTACAGCCAGGTGGGTGCTGCGGTACAGCTTTGCGGTACAGCTTTACGGTACAGCTTTGCCGTACAGCTTTGCGGCACAGCCTTGCGGAACAGCTAGATAACTAAGGTAACTCGTCTACCAACTCAGAACTCAGAACTCAACTGCCAACTCAGAACTAAGATAACTAGATAAGGTAACTCAATCCTAAAGTGGTCGCATACTAGGTTCAGCTGAGAAGTGTGAGAACCTGCCGTGATCGCTTGGCATGGCAACGACGCGGCGTTTGTACTGCTGGGTTGTACTGCTGTGGTGCAGCATGTCTGACAATGACGCGGCAATTGTACTGCTGTGGTGCACAGGTGCGGTACACGCCGCGGTCGCGCTGCCGCTGCATGGGGAGCGTGGCCAAAGCAAGCCGCCCTCTGTGGTGGCTCACGCGCACGTCACACTCATGGTGCGGCATGAATGAGGAAAGAGTGACAGTGGTAGTGGGGTCACAGTCTGGGAGAGGGTGAGATTGGGGGTGAGAGTAGGAGTGAGAGCAAGTGAGAGGTAGGATGAGAGTAACAGTGAGAGCGAGAATAAGAAGAAGAACACCAGTGAGAGTGACAGTGAGAGTGAGAATGTGATTGAAGCTGTCCAATATTCACTCATCAGGCTTCATTCTAGCGGAAGGTCAGCCCCATGAGCTGCCGCCTCCTTGTCTTTGTTCGTTGCCCCATCCCCCTTCCCCACTTGTGCGTAGGGCAGCACTGCCTTCGATACATATAGGCATATATAGGCCCATGGGCCTGCATTGTACTGCCTTTTCTTTATATAGGCATATTTGTTTGGCCCATACTGATGTATTCATATGTATCGTCTGTACCGCCCCCACAGACGACGTACCCGCAACTGCCGCCGCTACTGCTGGCGTATATCATCCCTCAAACCTACGCGCCCCTCATGCTGCTGGGCCGCGGCTGCGCGCCAGGTGCATTGTACTGCTGCCCTTTTGAACTGCTTGTACTGCCGCACATGTACTGTTGCCCCTTTGTGCCGCTTGCACTGCTGCACATGTACTTCTGTCCCTTTGTACCGCTTGTGCTGTTGTGCATGTACTGCTGCCTTTTCGTACCGCTGCGCATGTAGTGCCGTTCATGCGCTGCTGCCCCCTCCGTACTGTTTGTACTGCTGCACATGTACGACCAGTCACGCGAATTCGTACATATGATGGTTACAGGTTACTCCACCACTGCCCTTCTGTACCGCCATACCCCATACAGTGTTTGGATGGATCCACACCAAAGAAACACCCACACACACACACACACACCACCAGGCCCCCCATCCCTCCACAGCGAGTACATCCCCACCTATTCAACACCCACACAGCGCCACCACAGCCGCCCCGCGCATGGTTGCGGCCCCATGAACAAAATCACGCAGCGGCCACACCTGCACGCCAGGGATTTTTTTCCGCAGCCCAACCTTTTCCTTGCTTCTACCAGGGGAGTTTCAGAGAGTTGCACACACCACAAGTAATAATAGTAATGGCACACCGTTTCACAGGTGTTTCTGATGTTTATGATGTTTCTGTTAAAGATGCACACACACCACCATCCCCCACACACGCAGGGGATGACACGCGCTCCCCACCACCAACCACACATGCACACACACCACCACCACCACCACCAACACACACACACACCAACACACGCACGCACACGCGCGCAGGGGATGACATGCGCTCCCCCTTCCTGGGCCACAAGCCGCTGGAGGTGGAGGGGGAGCTGGTTGACCGGCGCATGCGGCGCGTGGCCCTGGGGTACGTGCTGCTGGGTGTTCTTCTAATAATAGTAGTAATATTACTAATAATCAGCCGCCAGTATTGAAATAATGACAATATTAATGATGAGTACTATATCACTATGTGTGGCCCTGGGGTACATGTGCATTCCTAGTCTTGGCTCAGCTTTACCAAGAGTTTAACAATAATAATACAATAGTAACAATAATATCAAGTCAAAGTCATGTGCAGTGCATACCGTACTGCCCTGGGGTACGTGCTGCTGGATGTTCCTAGCTTGCTCTTGGATGTTCCTAGCTTGCTCTTGGATGTTCTGAGCTTGCTCTTGGATGTTCTTAGCTTGCACTTGGATGTTCTGAGCTTGCTCTTGGATGTTCTTAGCTTACTCTTGGATGTTCTTAGCTCGCACTTGGATGTTCTTAGCTCGCACTTGGATGTTCTTAGCTTGCACTTGGATGTTCTGAGCTTGCTCTTGGATGTTCTTAGCTCGCACTTGGATGTTCTGAGCTTGCTTTTGGATGTTCTACGCTTGCTTTTGGATGTTCTTGGTCTTAGCTTTTAGGTTAGGCTTGGAGGTTCTTGGTTCTTAGCTTCTACGTGGGGCTCAGGCAGTGTGGTGTGTACGTGTGTATGAGTCTGTGCACTCCCTAGTCGTCATAGTCTGTGCACTCCCTAGTCGTCATAGTCTGTGCACTCCCTAGTCGTTGCTCAGCTTTTACTTGAGAGTTTAGGCGGTGTGTACTGTTTACGTTTTGGTCAGGATTCTCTTGGGTTTTAGTATAAGCCCATATTCTCTTGGGTTTTAGAATAAGCCGCATGTGTATTCTCTTGGGTTTTAGTATAAGCCCATATTCTCTTGGGTTTTAGTATAAGCCGATATTCTCTTGGGTTTTAGTATAAGCCCATATTCTCTTGGGTTTTAGAATAAGCCGCATGTGTATTCTCTTGGGTTTTAGTATAAGCCGCATGTGTGTTCTCTTGGGTTTAGTATAAGCCCATATTCTCTTGGGTTTTAGTACAAGCCGCATGCACTTCTTGGCTCGTTATGGGCAGCTGTTGCTCCAGGTTCACGCGCTGTGCACTCCTTGCTCCTGGCAGCTGCTTTTGTGGCTGAGGGTTTGGGATCACTGGGTGGCAGAGTTGTCACACGTTCTGCTTTGCACTTGTTGTGCTGCCCTTGTGCGTGATGATGCGCAACTGAATCACATGCCTGTTGAAGAATGTGGTCTCCACATGGAACCTATGTTGCTATGTGCACGTCTTGGTTTGGCCGCGTGCCGGTGCAGTATGTTTCGCATGTGCTTGGTGTGAATATCGCGCAAGGCGATCCACTGCAGCATACTGAGTTTTGATTGCATTGTGTGATCATGTAGCCCATGTAGGCTATGAGCAGTACTAATTACCGTACTATAGTTGGTCTGACCATTACTGTTTGGTCTGACCATGAGGAAGATCCCACACCTCCTGCACGCTTTTCCACTAGTCTGACTGGCGGTGGCTGGGCAGTGGTGGCGCCTCAGTTGAAAGCGCACCCGGTTTAGGGTATAGGTTGAGGGTTGAGGGTTTAGGGTTTAGGGTTTAGTTCACGCTACAGTGCAGTACATTTCATCCTGCCAATTACAGTCATGTGAAGTGTATACGGTACGTCAAAGGAAGCACAGCACTTCAGCGGACGAGAAACGCTGTGGCAAATCAACTCATCTTTGTCTGACATGCGGAACCTATATGCGGTATGAGGATACCGGATTTTGTCTGACGCGTGCTGCCGTGTCTGACGCGTGCCACAGGTGGCTGGGCAGCCCAGTCACACAACCGCCCGTGGCCCACCGCGCGGCTCGCAAGCTGCTGGACGACGGCCGCCTCGAGTTTGCACTGTCACGCACGCAGGTCTGTCTGGCAGTCTATGTGTTTGCCTGTCTGTCTGACAGTCTGACAGGTGTCCGCCTGTTCAGCGGCTGTCAGTCTGTCTGCATGTCCGTCTGCCTGCCTGCCTTGCTTCCCCCTCTGGTGATTTTTGGGGTGCTGTGCTTCGCCTGTGTTCGTTGCCCACATCCACCCCCCCCCCTCCCCCCCCACAAGAGCCCTCCCCCTACGCGCACACACACCAGAAAAGGGGTACACAACCACACCTCCCTCACACCCTGCTCACACATCTCCGCTCACGCAGGCCAACTGGCGGCGCCTGGTGGCAGCAGCGGGTGCCCTGGGCCCCTACGCCGAGTGGTGGAAGGGGGTTCAGAGCTGGCGCAACCCCTTGCTGTCCGCCTTTGTGGCGACGTGCATCATCCTGGCTGCCATGTACCCTTCACGCGCGTTCGCCGTGTGGTTTGTGAACCTGGCGGTACGGTTGTGGCGGTACAGGGTGACCGTACTGGGTCGCGCCTGCGGTACGCCTCCCACCATGCTGGATGACCCGTCTGACGGGCCCAGTCAGACAGGCGGTACGGACAAGGGCGGTACGACAGACGTGGGCGGCCCAGGACGCTGCGCGGGCGGCACATGTGAGTCAGACTGGTGCCACGGAATGTTATTGCCTTTTGGTCCATCCTGCCTGTTCGGATGGCTGACTTGACACACGTTGTGAAGGCGTGAGGGCGCCTGCTGGGCCAATAAACTTTCATTATTCACGGGTTATTCATGGGTTAATCATCACGGTTAATCATGGGCTATTCATAAGTTAATCATTGGGTCAGCTGCAGTCGTTGAGTTGGTTTGTCATTCCAGCAACACACCATGCGCTGCATCCCGCCACTCCACACTTTCTCGGCTTATGCACTCATGTGTCGCGTGCGGGTTTCAACCGCGGTACACCGTGCATGACAGCCATAACAGACGCTGACTTTCAGAAGCTTTCTTACTCTAGCCAACTGTAGCTAACGGAAGCTCTCACAAATGGGCGCAGGCGATGTCCCCGGCCTGGATCCAGGCTTCAACCCAGGAGCAACCAGCATTGACGAGGACGCTCTTTTGAGTGCGGGCCGCATGCGGGGTGATGTGGCCGGGGGCGGGTTGGGACCCAGCGCCTTGTATGGCAGCAGCCCTCCAACTCCCAGATCCCCTGTGGGTGCTTCCCCACTCCGGCAGCAGCGGCAGCAGCACGCGCAGCAGGGCTTTGGGGCGGCGGCCGCGGCAGTAGCGGCGGCTGTAGTGGACGTACCGCAGGACCCCCTGACTGCCATGCGGTCGCAGTACATGGGGCTTGTGAAGTTCATGCTGCAGGTGGGTGTGAAGTTCACTGGGTTGTTGCTGGCAGGGGCATAATGTGTCGCAAGGTGGGGTGATGGCAGCATGCCATGCTCCTCCGCAAACATTTTGTTGATCGTCGCGCGATGTGCAGCTGATGTGTGATGGCTCACACCTGTCACACTGTACTGCCTCCCGTGTGTAATGCACAGGCCAACATTGCCTGGGCAGGCGGTTGCCCCACCTCAGACCTCCCTCACACATCCGCTCCCACCATTCTCACACTTTCCCACACCACAGGTCCAGAACGTACTGGACGGCCTGTCCTCAGGCCTTGAGCGCATCGGGGCTCTGCTGACCTGGCGTGATCCTGTCGCTACTGCCATCCTCACGGCTTCCTGGCTGCTGGCAGCAGTACTGGCGTGGACCGTTGGGATGCCCGCCATGATCGCAGCCGTCGTGCTGTTTGACATGCGGCCGCCTTTCCTCCGGGACCCCTTTCCCCCACCCCCGGTCAACCTGCTGTCTGTACTGCCTACCAAGTCTGACCTGATGATGTGAGAGAGGTGTGAGAGAGGCAGTGCAGCAGGGATGCTAACGCACTGTGGGAAGTGCACGAGGGGCATGCTTTGCAGGCGTCAACTTGACAGCTCCAATGGATGGTGTGAGCGTTTGCATGGCTTGAGGCTGCAGGAAAGAGTTGGCACATGTCACATACCCAGCTTCATTGCACCATCCGCCCCATGTTGATTTTGTCAGCATGCATCCTGCACACGTTGTAGCTGATGCCGGTGTGCAAGTTGGGCCAGATGGGCTTCTTCTTCTTCTTGATGGCTGACATTGCGTTGGTCAGTTTTGACAACTTGAGCTGTACCATTATTGAACTGTTTGCCTGTGTTGTGTGCAAGAGTGTAAGCGAGTGGATGATTATGTGTTGAATGCGTGTGCTGCCTGCTGCTATATTAGTGATGACTGCGAGCAAGTTGGATGACGGTTGCATTCATAAGCTGTGTAAGCCTAATGTATGAATCATCCAGCACAAAAGCAAACGCAAGTACCCGCAGTGCGTGGAGCGCTCTCAAACAAGTCTTGCTTCTGCTAGCAGCTGCACTATCTAGCTACAGTGAAAAATCTCTAAATTGCTTGCTGCTACACTAACGGCGGCGTGCTGCACTGATGCCATGCTGAGCCATCATGTCTTGCCTTCTCGCACACCTTCAGCTGCTCAGCTCTGCTGCCCAATAAATACAACAGCCATCTTTAATCTCACACAAAACGTTCCGAGCTCGACAGCTGGGGAGGCTGACGTGCAGCAGCTGAGCTGTGCCTATTGCCAGCTCATTTGTCAAGAGACTGGCGGGTGTCTGCAGCCTGCTGCCGCAACATGGCGAAGGCAGACTTGATGTCAGCACTGCTGGCGCCTGGAGAGGATGCAGGGGACCGCATGAACAGCTGCACATCTTGCACGTCTGCTACAGCCTCTGATGCTTTGATCCTGCTTGCGGCGCTCAGCTGGCTGCGCCTGCTCATGGAGCGTGCAGCATCGAAGCCCGCGTCAAAGCCTGCATCAGGCATGCCAGCAGCGCCATCGTCCTGCCCCTCCTCCTCCGCCTCCTCCTGCTCCTCTGCAGACTGCTCATCCACCAGCCCCTCAGGCAGGGGGCTGGGCGTGGGCAGCACCTGCAGCGCATCTGTGTCGCGCAGCGATGCCTGCACCAGGGCCTTGACGTCGCGCATGCTGGCCCTCAGCTCGTGCATGCCGTGCATGAGGCTGGCGCGCAGCTCGTGCGCACGGCTGTTGCGCACAGGCATGTGCGCAGTGGAGGTGGCGGATGCGCTGGGGGACGTGATGGCTGTAGCAGGTAGCTGTGGGGGGCTGCTGGTAGCTGTGTCTGACACCGCAGGGCGGGCAGCTGCTTTGATCTCTGCAGCAGATGGTGCAGCGGATGCGGGCTTGCCACCCACACTGCTGTTGCGACTGTAGCGGTTGTTGGACTGCAGGGACGAGATGCTGGCATTGGGCGTGTGCGCACGCACTTCCACGGTTGTGTGGCCCTCAAAGCCTGCCCCCCCATCGCTGCCCCATGCCCCAGCCAGCAGATCATCCATCCCACTGTACTCGTCGCCATCGAACAGCGGATTGTTGAGCTTGTTCATGCAAACATCAATCACCTTCTCCGCGGTCTTCAGCGCCTGCAGGTACAGTGATGCAAGGTGGCACATGTGGAGTTGCGCAGGGATGGGAGCAGCCCATAGGCCATGCTTGGCCCTCTGCCGTTAGAACTTAGCGATGTAGGCGCGAAGCACGGCTGCACTGTCAGGCTTGCAACTCAGAACTGCACAGCTGCATCAACACAGCATGTAGTGCAGATCGCACACTAGAAGCCAGATGACCGAAAGAATAGCCAAGCCCCAGCACTCACAATCTCCTTGCGTGCCAGGTTCTCCTTGTGCATCTTGCGCTCTTTGTCCAGCTTGAGTGCATACTCCTTCATGTTCTGGTAGTCCCGGGTCTTCCTGCAGCCATCAAGGTGGAAAACACGCAAACCTAGCATGCAGAAGCTAATCGTGCATGCCGCATCCGCAGAGCAGGAATCGCAGTCATGTACAAAACAGAATGCAGCCACAGCGTAGCAGCAGTAAATGGGCATTGAACACAGTGCACACGCACATGGCCAGCCGTGATTCAAGCTTCTCCATCTGCAGGGAGCAAGCATCGCGATCGCAAGCTGGGTTTGTCTCACAACACGCGCGATCCATGGACATGCTGGGCGCCAGCATGGCAGCAGCCATGAGGCATGGGCAGCGTTTGATTCTGTGCAGCCATCAGCGGGAATCAGCGCCGAGCCCCAGCAGATCGCATTGGGCCCACCTGCTTCCTGTACTCTGCCTCCCCTGCCACAGCCTGTCGCAGCAGCTCCTCGCGCTGGTACATCAGCCGCTCCTTCTCCTCCAGGGCCTTATCTTTGTGCAGAATCAGCTGATCCTTGTGGCCCAGCTGCGAGAGCGCCTCCTCCAGGGACTGCAGAGGTGAGGTACAAGCATTTATGTAGTGATCGTGCAGGGATTATCGGGGCTGCAGCTGGAACACGCGACCCTGCAGCCATCGTGGCTGCCTACAAATGCTGTGCGCTAGCATAAGGAGCATCCAGCAGCCCCAGGCACGCACCATGTCCTTTGTCTGCAGCTGCTGGTCCTTGGCCTGGAGCGCCTTGTAGCGCTCTTCAAGCTGCTGGTCCTTTGTGTGCAGCATGGCATCCTTCTGGGCCACTTCCTTCTCCTTCTGCGCCAGCTTGGTTGTGAGTGCACGAACTGATGACCGTTCCTCTTCCAGGTCCTTGCTCAGCTGCTCCACCTGTATGTACAGTACATGCAGGATAGATACACCATGCTGAACCACAAACAGTACCCACAGCACTGCTGACGGTTAGAGGCAATGCAGACCTCCATCCTGATGCAGGCACATGTTTGCATGCTGCACAGTGCCCATGTGCTTACCAGCTGCTCGACATCTCCCTGGCGTTGCAGCGCCTTCTTGTTGACCTCTGTTTGTAGCTCCGCCTTGTGCGTGATCTGCTGCAGCTCCTGACGAATCGCGCTTAGTTCCGCGTTCTTGGCGTTGGCCTCTGCAGTCTTAGCGGTCAGGTCCTTAGCCAACACGTTGTTCTGGGCTGTCACCTGTGCCAGCTGGGCCGTCAAGCGCGCGATTTCTTCACTCAGGGCGGCCTGCAGCAGGTGGCAACAGATGAGGTTTTGTGTTGTGTTGTTGCACTGTTGGAGGAGAAAATCCGCCTGTTCACCTGCTGTGCCTTTGCGGCCTCAACGGCCCCTCCTCCGAAGCACGCAAACATTTCTGCCCTGTGTCCTGGTTTTCGTCACCTAGACCAACTCCTCCATCAGTTCTAATACGTTTCGTCGATTTGCCGCTGAATACTGTCTGTCGCCTTACAGTCCAAGCCCTGGTCAACTGGCACTACAGGTCCAGCAGTACAGATCCACAAGCACTGGCATATCCTGGGGACTGGCAGCATTGCACATGTTGATTAACTGGTTCGCCATAACAAGCCCTGGAATCCCTTAACTACAACTGTTTCCCCCGAGGCTTGCGGACAGCCAGCAACTTGATATCGAAGAGCAGCGTCCGGTTCAAGTCGTACAGTGTCGTGTTGCTGCAGGCATGATCAGATCAGCGCAGAATAGAACATACAGCTTAGTAAAGTGTGTATGGACCGTGCGTAGTGGACCGCGAGTGTGCACTTAAGTTTGCGGTCGTCAGCCAAGCAAACAAGCCGTGTTATGATTATTATCAGCAGCCAAGCAAACAAGCGATTAGATAACCAACTCACTCAAGGACAAAGTCCAGCGCACGCTGGCCGCCAAGCTCTGATGGCTGAGGTCCGTACCGGTACTTGTAGATCTGCACCACACAGGGACCACCGTGTGTTGTGCTTTTAATGGTCAGCCAAGTTCGGTGATGGTGCCAGCAGCAGGTTCATGTGCCTGTGGTGTGTAGATGCCAATGGACAGTGCCATGCAGCCAGCAGCAGCACCAGTGCACCTGCACTGAGTGCAGCCTTGCACAGCTAGACCCACTCTCCCACCCTTACCTTGCCCTCTGCTGATGGAATGAGTTCGTTAGTGAAGCGTTGTGAGCGATCACGAGGGTAGCCCAGCTCAGGGATCTCCCCGCGTACTTCTAACCGCCTGATGCCTCCCACGCGCATTGTGGAAACCCCCTCCTCGAATGCAGCAATCGCCTAGACATGCGCGCAGGCAATACGCAAGGCCTTGTCATGAACCACGCAGACCATACGATAGCTCGCCTGCTGCCGTGTGCACTGCACATGCTCACGTCATCCTCAGGAGCTTAAGTTGCAGTCACAACTGACCCAAAGTAACGTTGTTTTAACATTTAAGCACTCAGTCCTACACACATTGTACAGCTGCATCCAGCACACATGCCCCAAGTTGCGCACCTGGTGGCTTCCCAGCACAAACTCGTATGGCTCATCCCGAGTTGACGTGTTGTCGATGCGCTTGCCCTGGTAGCCCTTGGTGTACCCTGCCCAGTGAACCACCACTGTGTCTCCTGGCTCTGGTGTTGCCCCATCTCCAACCCTGTGGAGCACATTCAGGTGCTTGGTGACATCGTGCACCAGCACCCAGACTGCATGCATCATGCAAGCTGCAGCATGCATGTGTGGTGACTGGGAGCCTGTTACGCACTTGATGTCTTCAACGAGTAGGCCAGATTGTGTACGCACGAAACCCTCCGCCGCTGCCTCTTTTACTGGCTGGACTGCCAGGGATGTGATTGTCCCAGCAACAAGCCCGCGGATGAGATGGCTTCGTGAGAGCTGCGCATCAGAAGCACTTTTATTGCTCCAAGCAGCAGTCACATGCAGCGATCGACGGGCTGATGTGGCAGGAGCCCTCAAGGGTAAGGTTCGACCTTGGTTCGCCTGAGAGCGAGTCTTGACAGCATGAGCCCGCATTTTCATATGTTGGTCGCTGTTGCTGCATCGGACCTAAAACCCTCAGAGCCCTTGTCGGGTACTTGTAACCAGCATGCCAGCCCAAAGGACGGAACATGCATAAATTCATACATCAACTGCATTTGCATGGTCTTGTAGCGTCTGCAACGCAATTGATAGACGGTTGTGAAAATGGAGCCTCGTTAAGATAGTATGTGGAGCTGATGAATATACTGTTTCAATGCGGTAAAACTGGGTCACGGTCTGAACAGCGCACAGCATGCCACCAAGACCCGTGCCTTTGGCATATGCTGGGCGGAAGCTGACGGGGCCTCCGGAAGGATATGATAAGAAGAAGGAGCTTCAGGTCAAGAAATGGTTGACCAATATCCCTCAAGACAATGCTTCAGTTGCAGCGTCAGTGGCAACCATCAGCGAGGTGATTAAGAGTCCCAATCGCATCTGGTTTTGCTGCATGCACGCGGCGGTCCTGTCTGTTCCTGGCTGTCCATGCACACTCCACACATGCCATGCAAGTGCTGCGGCAAGCACGTGCACATGAGTGCTCAGCTGCACGCTCCACGACTGCTGCGCAGCTCGGGGGCCAGCTGGACCCGCCATTGGACGACCTGTACAATGACCTGCGGGACAGCACAGATGGAGATTTCCACCCTGTTGGCGGCCGCAAGCAGGGTAAGCCACTGCATGCGCGCCAAAGAACAGCTGCACAGCTGCATGGGTGTGCACATGCAGGTGCAAAGCTGGAGCCCAAAGCACAGGCACTGTCGCATGGGGCCTTAACTGTCTGCCTTTGCTGCTCTGGCTGCGGTGTTCGGCGTTGGGTGCAGATGCAGCAGTGGCGCGGCCCCCCAAGCAAGCTCCCAGACCAGTGGTCCCCACAGGCACACCAGGTGCAGCACCACCCCCAGCACCCGTAGCCCCTGCCAAGCCACCCTTGCTGGGCGCGACCGCACAGTATGCCGGCCTGAGCCTTTCCACACCAGCCGCGCCCGGCACAGCTGCGCCCGCTGCCCCACCCACAGGCCCAACCGCTGCAGCTGCAGCCACCGGCAGCCCCTCCCCCCAGCCCCCCTCCAGCCCCCTCTCCACCGCCAGCTCTGGCACACCCATCCCCAGCCCCAGCCCTGCCCCCTCCCCAGGCCCCGCACCAGCTGCTGGTGTGGCAGGTTCACCTGCGGGCAGCACGCACACCTCCGCGCGGCTGTCACCCCCAAAGGTCCCCATCCAGGACGTGGCACCTCTTGAGTTTGTGATGGGGGGTGTGGCGGACCCGCTCCATGGCGCGCTGGGGGGCAAGGGCGACAGTGAGGCGGACAGGCAAGCGGTGGCGGTGACTGCGGGCCTGCTGGTGGCGCGTGCAGAGGCAGCAGCTGCCGCGCAGGGCACCCCACTGAGTGAGGCGGATAAGTACAAGGCGGCGCTGCTGCTGGCGGTGCGGGAGAAGCAGGTGCGGTGCGCGCGGGTCATGCGGTGCAACCCTGAACCCTAAACCCCCCAACCCTAAGCCGTAAATTGAGTCATGCGGTGCTGGCGCGGATGCGCGCAAGCCCCGCCATGTGTTGAACAATCCCAGCTGCCCATGTGCTTGCTACTCCAACACAGTGGGTCACTGGGATTGCTGAGGAGAGGTGTGAGCAAGCACAGGACGGTCGGGTCGGGTAGTACTGCGTGTGGTAGTACTGCGTTTGGTAGTACCGCGTGTGGTAGTACTGCGTGTGGTAGCACTGCGGGTTGCAGAGCGTCTTGTGTTTAAATCTAAAGCACTGCACCGACTGCCTACATCTGAAGCACTGCGCCGGCTGCCATGTCCCATCACAAATCTTGATGCCCCATCAGAGACATACGACTTTGTGAGTGATTCTGCGAGATTACGCATGAAAAAAGACTATAAACGCTGATTGTGGGTCGCAGCGGCTGGCGGAGGAGGTGCGTGGGGAGCTGGCCGCCGCGCGCGCCGCCGCCACCACCGCGCAGCAGGAGGCG
>QAXD01000197.1:112285-123965 GCA_004335575.1 Haematococcus sp. NG2 | reverse complement strand
CTTTGGTCCAAAATTCGATTCCCCCCCCCCCCTGATCCATGTGTGTTATCCCTGTGTGCTACACATGCTCTGTTCCTCAAATGCATCTCCATGAGCAGTACGTCACAGTGCAGTACAAAATCAGTTTGCGCCAGTCATCGCTATATTGGTAGTTAGCTTGCAGCACCTGCATATTTCCCATGCACATCTTCATTTGGCGTCCCACAAAGGCGCAACAGGATGCAGTCGTAGCATCAGGCGATCGGTGCGCAAATTGCAAAGTCAGGTCTACAGCACATTACCACGACCCTGACCTCATCCAGCTCTCGGTGCGTGCGCAGGCAAGGGTACAATTACTCGCGGCCAGGCATTACGGATGGCGCAACGCCGTCGTCTTTAGCAAATGCTGTCGGCAAGTTCTGGGTAATAGACCACAGAAAGGTCAAGGTGCGTCGAGGGTGATGTTAATGATGTTGTCCCAGTGCAGCATGCATGACTATGGGCCTGGCTGGTGGATGTCAAGCAGGCCATTCAAGCGCAGCATGTGTGCAGATCTGCATGTGCCTTTCTTTTATTCAGATGACGTGCTGCATGACGTGCCTCCCGCTCCTTGCGGCACAATGTGTAGGTGGGCCATGGGCGCAAGGACTACGAGACAGCCAAGCGTCTGCTGCAACGCTGGGGCCAGTTCCAGCTGGGGTGGACACAGGTGGGGGTGCATGCAGTACATTGGCATATCCATCAGCACATTTCTGCTGGGTGCATGACCAGGGCCCATCATGCATCATGCGTGATGTAATCGAGTTGTGCCTGATGCTGAACTTGGTTGATCCAGCCCGCGTGGTGCATGCCACATGCTGTCGCACGCTTGCATGGCACAGTGCGCATTCCTGGAGACTGATCTGCAGGATGCTGTGCTGCAAGATGCCTGCACAAGGCGACCAAATTTGATAAAAGTGCAGAAGCAGGATGCAAGTCATGATGGACACAAGTTAATGACTCATGCCATCATGGGCACACAGGCTGAAGATGTCCTTTGGTTTGGGACGTGTGCACCCATCCTGTCTGCTGCAAACAGGTGGACCCACAGACAGGCACCAACCTAGGAGCGCGCGTGTGCGTCATCGCACAGACACTGTTTGCATGGACAGCCAACCCGTTGCGTGTGGTGTACGCGGGGGAAACGGCAGTAGCGCGGCCTCAGTGCAGTACAGGCAGTACACAACGCAGCGGGCCAGGTAGGCATTGGGGTGGTGCACTGTGTGCGGTGTGGTAGCAGAAACTTGGTCACAACGGGTTTGTGATGTGTGTTACAACATGTGAGTTATTGTTCACAGCCTAGTATCAAGCACCAGTGTTCCATGCCCCGTGCACACCCTGCTCGTTGCATGTCGCCCCCTGGCATCCATTACTTGCGCAACATGCCCTGCTGAACCTGCTGGCGTCACCCTACTTGTGTGCCCCACAGTCGCAAAGGTGCTCCGTTCACTCAGCGGCGGGTGGCTGGGTGGGGGGGCTCCACGCATGAGGCAGTGGCAGTGGCAGCTGGGCCATGGCTGCCTGGGTGGCCATGCTCTGGCTGGAGAGGAGGCGTTCCGTGTGACATGGGATGAAGGGGAAGAGGACAGCCCTGTGTGGTGAGTAATAGTAGTAGTAATAATAATAATAATAATAATAATAATAATAATATTAACACGGCGTGTGTGGTGAGAGCTGCGAGAAAAAGCAGTTGCAGCTTACTCGTAACCCGCCGGTGGGAAGGCGGGAGTGGCGATGTGGGAGGCTGGAAGGCGGGGCAGAAGGAGTTTAAAGCTTGGTGGTGCAGGCAACCTGCATACCGTAGGTCAGAAAGCCAGGTTGGTGCGCCAGCCTGGTGCAAGGATCAAACAGTGTGGGTGCAGAATGGCCAGTTCGATTTGCTGACGACTTGCGCTCTGGCATTCCACACATCTACTTTATTACCTACACAGCACCTCACTCGCTTCCTCTGACCGCCTTGCCATGCCATACGGTATGTACCGGTACCTGGTGGGCTCGAAGTGAATGGCCTGTTGACCTTGCGTGGTTCCTAATAATCATAAACACTCTGGTTGCCAGGTACGAGGTCCTCACATTCTCACGCCCAGCCCACCCCATCTCTGCTCTCACGTATCCATTGGTCCGCTTCTACCAGGTGCGGTTGATTGTGCACGTGGGTCAGTCAGTTGGGATTGCATGTCGGTTTAGGCGGTATGCAATGTTCCGGCACAGTTCGAGGCCATGTTCCTAGCACAGGGCATGGGCCAGCATTTGTGCCCGAATGCATACTGTGCATTGATAGAGGCCATCTCAGGTCGACGTTGATTCAGATGATTGGCTGATTGTGCCGTGCATGCCAGGACTGCTCTCCACCTGTGCACATGTACGCAATGGTGTTGGGTTGGGTTAGGGGTTCGGGGTTGAGGGTTTGCGGCAGTGATGGCTGCGTTGATAAGGCAAGAATGTGCTGCTGTGTGTGGGCTGCTTGCAGATGAAGTTTGGCGCAGACTCGTCAGCGGCGATGGTGGCGGGTGTGGCTGCAGCACGGGCCTCTGGGAAGGACAAGACAGCATAACAACGTCACAGGACAGGACAACATGACGTGCCTGCACCACATGACGGCCATGCAGCTTCTGTTTGGTCATGCGGTGGTGGTTAAGGGAGTGGGGGCACAGCAAGCCGATTGTGTGGTTGTGCTGGCGGGGTGCTGTGGTCCTGAGGTGCCTGAGAGGTGCACCATTGCATGAGATCTCACATGTGCAGTACACCTGTACAAGAAACCTCATCCGACATCGGGCTTGACCATTTGGCGTAGCGGCTTACAAGCGCAGAAGCTTGTTATGGCTGGCATTTTGTCCTGGGGAGCCGTGGTGGCCTCCCTCGTGTACACTGGCCTTGTGGTCAACTCCATTGTCGCAAAGTATGGCGTCGTCTTGTACACATATCACCCGATTGCTGGCTGCCTTCTGCTAGTGTTCGCCACACTGGGTGTCGTGAGCGCCCAGCGGCCACGCACGGAGAAGGGCAAGCACAAGGTAGGATAACTGTGGGGAGGCGCAGGTGGGGCACCGAGCCCTAGGCATGCAAACAGAGGTGTCAGGGGGGGTGTCACATGTACTTTTGCTCCTTGATCAAAGCCATTTATGGTGGCCTGCAATCTTCTTGGATGTTCTTCGTGATCAAAGGCTGTGAGCGTAGCGTTGCGCATCAACAGGTCGTTCGAAAACAGGCAGTGTAGAGTGTCGACAGATGACCTGGTGTGCAAGCATGCGTAATGCGCATTCGCCCAACAATGATGTTCCTACGTCCGGCCAGCAGTGGAATGTTGCTATGCATGCATGCGGACGTGCATGCCGCATGCATTATGTTGCACAAGACCGGATTGCAATCTTTAAACGCACATTGCACTCCTCAGCAAGCCATGTCATGCAGTGTCATGCTGCAACGGTGCTGTGTTCTGCCTGCGACCACTGCAGGACCTCATCAACCAGCACGCACTTTTCATGATCCTTGGTGTGACTTCTGCCTTGGGCTGCCTGTTTGCCATCTACCAGAACAAAGAGAATAATGTGAGTGGTGGCTTCGTACTGGCAGCCATGCTGTGGGCAAGCTGCAGGGGGCTTGTACACATGAACCTGGCTGGGCTGCAGTAATCGGGCTTGGCCTGCAGGTTCAGCAGTTTTGCACTCCCGCAAGTGCAGTGGATGGGTGGTCAGTAGAGCATGCAAGCACAGGGCGCAGGATCAGGGCTGCACCATTCTTCAAGAGTGCAACTGCCATGTGCCTGCTTTGTGCGCAGGGCTACGCGCATCTGAAATCCAACCACGGCAAGGCAGGCGCTGCAGTGGTCGCCATGTGGGTGCTGTGGCCTGGTGCCTCATGTGCCACACTACAAACTGAACTTATCAGCACCTCAGCTTGATGGATGCATTCCAACGTGGCGATGGTCAGCTTCCAGGACTTAACACACCCCACCTCATCAACCTAACATCATTGGCCGGGCTTCATGTCTCAAGTGGCTGGCCTGCTGCTTACCTGAGCAGCAAGAGTGACTCGTTGTCCGATACATGATAACATGAACCATGGTGGCCTGCTGTGGCTGCAGGTGGCTGTGCACTCAAATGTCTGGTGCCCTGTCCTGGTTCTTCCCCAAGCTGGTGGCACCAAAGGTGTGCCAGCACTCAGTCTGCTGCCTGCACACATTGCATGCGCGTGTGTTTCCATGGGGTAGCAGGGCAGGGTCATCCAGTTCCCTAAGGTATTTGCACCGCCTCCGTTCTGAGTGCCGCTGCACAAGAGAACGTGCGGCTGTCAGAGACTAGAGTTTAGAGTAAGGTGTGGTGTGCAGCGCACGCCTAATGCTGCCATGTCTCACCCTCTCTTCATGTGCTCACTCACTTGCACAGGGAGGTGCTGACCTGAAGAAGATGTACTCCATGCACGGCATGTTTGGTTACGTGGTGGCATCTGGTGTGCTGGCAGCACATGTGCTGGCTCTGCAGTCGGGTTACCAGGTGGGTGGCAGCTAGGGTTGTTAGAAAGCAAACGTGGTGATTCAAGTCCAGGTGTATAGCACAATATAAGACAAACAGCCACCTGTCCTGCACCTGCGAATGCGGCACCTGCAGCACTGCTGTCCACACACAGCTGATGCCCACCTGCCGTACCCAAAGCATGCAGGCTATACATGTGCTCATGCCTCACGGGCGCCTCCAACGAACAGGCACACCCACACACAGCCCGGCATGCTGCAGCCTCTAAGCTGTGCAAGATGTGCGGCATGTGCCCATGCTGCTGCACAGGGTATCGCAAAGGGCACCCCCCAGTGGTACGGCCTTGTGGCATGCCTGGCCACCATTGCACTGGGGCTGCTGTCAGGGCTGCAACCTGGCCCGCTACTAGCACCACTGCTCAAGAGCAAGGCCAAGGTTAAGGCACAGTAGAGTGAAGGGGATCAAGCCTGTGCATCAGAGGTTTCCAATGCGGAGCATAGGCTGCAAAGTGCAGTGAAATATATGTGTGGTTGAGCATGCGATAAGAGTCGGAAACAAGTGATCAGTGCAGTGACCCAACATGGTTGCTTCAATGCTAAGGCGGAACCTGGTGATGGTCACTGACTGCGGCATAGCAAATCAGACGGTAAACAGATGCCGTGGTGTGGACAGCAGTGGCGCCTAATGCCTGTTGCACATTACTGTTCGTTGTCACCTGCATTCAATGTAATCTGCAACCTCATCTGTGCCATGCTGGTGCATACGTTATACAACATGAGATACTGCAAGAGCAGCACCACTGCACTTCTGCGCCCAAGTGCAACACATAGAAATTTGTGAATGCATTGCACCACCAGCCAGCACATGGCAGCTGTGGTCCTTGTGCAAGCATCTGCCCACAGCTGTCCTGACGCCAAACCATCGACTTCCACTCCAATCTCACAGCAGAGATTGGCATGTGTATCGCCCTTATGCAGCTCTCGTTCGTTACAATTAGGCCAAGTACAACGCATAAAGCATGAACATGGACAACGCAGAAATTCTTCACATGCTGCAATTTATACGTGCTTGGAGCTCACTGTTTTTAGCAGCCCATCGGCAAACCCTAAACCCCAGCGGAAAAAGGGCGCTGTCGGCCCGTTGTCCTTTTGATCAATGGAAGGGCATGGAAGTCGTAAATGAGGATTTCCCATTCCCTGTTATCGCCTGCCACACGGATGAGCGAGGTGATGGACTGGCTGCCTCTAGAGACCTAAAGATGGTAGGAGTAAGAAAGCCCAGTTTGGATACATGCAGTGGGTTGGCCTGCTGTATGCATGCAAGTGTGCATGTGGTGCTCATAATGCATGGATGGCTGCAGACAAATGAATGTGCTTGTGGGGCAAGGATAGAGGCGCATGGATGGCTTTCAGCCACGGAAAGCTTCTATCTCTTGGGCCAATGGCTGTTGAAGGTTTATCTTGGCGGCTGCAGGGGGAGCTGGTGTTGCGCACAGCACCTGTAGCAGCTGTGCCCAAGGACAGCTGCCTCCTGGATGTGTGCAGCTGCTGCTTCAGGCGGGGGTCTGAGCAGCTGCCACTGCACACGTGCACGGGCTGCAGCAGCGTTGCACACTGCGCACGCTGCATGTCATCCGGACTAGCGGCCCAGCGGCACGACCGGCACGAATGCGGCGCGGTCGCCATGCTGATGGCCATGCGACGGGCAGCAGCGCCTCCTTGGTCACACCTCACACACACAGGCGGAGGCGCTTGCACAGCAGCAGCTGGTGGGCCGGGGCCAGGGCCCAGCCACAGTGTTGCCCACCAACACCATCAACAGGACACCGCCACGTTGCGCCTGCTTCTCGCCGTGGGGTGCTTCGTGGCGCGGCAGCGGCAGCACGCCGCGCAGGAACGCCGCAACCAGGCCGCCCGGCGGCGCAAGCGGCGGGCATTGATGTCCCAACACGAAGCAGCAGGAGCAGCGAGCAGCGGGAGCAGTGAGGGCAGTGAGGGCAGTGAGGGCAGTGAGGGTGAGGAGGCAGCGGAGCAGGGCTGGTGGGGTGGCAGTGATGTGGTTCAAGACATGGCAGAGGATGTGGAGCAGCTGCATGGGGAGCTGGAGGTGGGGCCGGCCACTTTGCATCATGTGTTCATGTCATGTCTACAATGTAACAATGTATGTAAACGCATGGTTGAAGTGCCCAAGCCACATGTAGATACTCTACATGTGGCTTGGGCACTTCAATGACGCTGTTACATGTCTTTGAACGCATCTACTTTGTCATCATATCAGAGCAGGCTGCGCTGTGCACCACATGTCAACAGCTGCCTGCCTGTCTCTCATAACAACGGATGTGCTGGCGTGAGCACTCTCATGGCAACGCATGAAGAATCTGTGAGCACTGAGATCTATGAGTAACCTGCACATATGACCTGGTGCCCACACACCCCTGACTTGCACAGATGTGCACATGCCCTGCATTTGCACATGCCCTGCATTGGCACACATACCCAAGATCATCAGGTGCCCGTGATCTGCACATATTCACAGGACCTGCCTTCGGAGGAGCTTCAGAGATTCATGGCAGCTGTGGCCACTTTGAAGGTGGTGCAGCCCGCATGTGCACGGGCAAGCGCGGAGACATGGCTGCGATGGGCGGTCAAGGTGCGCATGTCCATTCGCATGCGATGTGCTTGCATGCTTGCATGCATGCATGCAAGCATGGGCGCATGTCTGCGACTGCATGCACGTGTGGCGATACTGTGGCTGGGTCATGCTGCGTGGGGTGTCACTTTTGAGTGCCCTGGATGCCCTGTATTTGCACATGCCCTTCATCAGCCTTGTTGCATATGCACCTGCTGTTGTCTGTCCGGTACTACATAGTATGTTCATGTGTGCGTGTGTGTGACTGTGTGTATGCTTATCGCACGCCCTAATGCATGGATGCCAGGCGCTGTTGCGGGACAGAATAAGCGTAAAGCAACAACAAAATAATGTGGCGGGCCAACCACAGGTGCACCTGAACGCACATGACATGCTGCGTCCTGTCGCATCTGAGCTCCACCCTGTAGACCTGCAGCCTTCAGATTGTGCAAACGCTGAGCCAGCATCAGCAGCTGCATCACAGCCGCGGCTTCAAAGGAGCTCATCAACCCAGGCAGCAGGGCCTGGCCCAGGAGCAGTCACCGCTCAGCCTCGCAGCAGTGCGCGCAAGCGGTCTGGGCAGGTGGTGGGCGGTGGTGAGGGCTGCATCCCAGCAGGTGCCGGGTATGCAACAAGACGGGTCAAGGTGCCAAGGCCAGACAAGGGCTCGGTGCCACAGGAGCAGGCACCATCACAACCTGCAGATGCTGCGCAGGGCCCACCTGCACCCACTTTGGCCAGGGTGTCCAGGTCACGGACGGCAGCACAAGCAGCACCAGCACCAGCACCAGCACCAGCACCGGCACCAGCACCGGCACCAGCACCAGTAGCAGCAGCAGCAGCAGCAGCAGCAGCAGCAGCACCAGCCGTGGCGGCAGCAGCAGCTTCAGTGCAGCCCCTGCAGCGGCCGGGCCAGGAGGCCGTGGGTGAGGGCCTCTTCCCCTTCGCTGCGCGCTTCAACCACTCGTGTGCTCCCAACGTGATGCACAGCCTGGATGAGTGGGGCTGTCTGGAGGTGGGTCAGCTGGTGCCTTCCTCAGGCTTGCCTTCTGTTCTCAGGCTTTCATCTTCTTTGTGCGAGCCTTCATTTCTCAGGCTTTCGTCTGCTTTTCTCAGGCTTTCATCTTCTTAGTGCAAGCCCTCTTTGCTCAGGCTTGCCTTCTTTTCTCAGGCTTTGCATATATCCAGATTCCATATCGGGCTTGCGCGTGTGCTGCTGCTCCGCCGCGCACATGGCACCTCGCACAATACGTATGATGGTATGAAGCAAGGCTGATGTCCACAGTCTCCACACGCAAGGGGCTTGAAACGGGGCTGTGAGCCGCGTAACAAGTGGACCGACCTGTGTTCCACCCTGCCTGCTTCGCCACGCCGCGACTCTCCCCATGCCTTATGATAAACGCGCGCAGACGCGCGTGTGTGTGGAGGGCGGCGTGCGGGCGGGTGAGGAGCTGTTGGCAGCGTATGTGAACCCTGCCGCACCACGGGCCCTGCGCCGTGCGCACCTGCAGCAGCGCTACGGGTTTGAGTGCCGCTGCACGGCGTGCGAGACAGGTGCGTGATGTTGGGGCCTGGTGCAGCACAGGGCCACCAACACTGAGACCTTGCCCTGAACGCGAGTGTGAAGGAAGGTGAGGTATAACACCAACAGCATGTGTGGACTGTGGAGTAGCACCAGCACTATGTCATCTATGTGTGGTGTCGGACAGAAGATATGTGCAGATGTTGGGAGGTGTGATGTGTGCTGCTCGTTGCTGGAGATGCTGTGCGCACTGCAGTGTCTGGCTGTGTGCGTGTTGGCCTTGTGTACTGCATTACTGCTGTCGTGCTGTGTATGTGTGTGCTGTCATGCAACCGCTGCCTGTTCTGCCGAGCGCTTAGCAGGAGCGACGTGCACCGCGCCTCATTTCTGCGAGATGAGATCACTTGCGTGATTCACATGTATGATTTAAGCAGAGGGCGCGAGAGAAGACTGCTTGTAACACCAGGGTATGCAACCATATGTGAGCAAGCCAGCACGCATGGTACAACATGATGCACCAGAAGCAGAGCACACGACCCACCTTCCCACCACCTCCCACAGTCATCCACAGAATGACGTCCATAGAAATGCACCTACACACCCAGCTACAGAACCCACAGCAGCAACTGCTGGTGCCACTCGCAAGCTGGTGCCAAACCTCACTCCACACTCCCCCCCCCCCCCCCCCCCCCAAGTTAAGCACAAGTAGGGACAGCACGGAAAGCACTGTCCCACACACCAAAGAACCAGGCCAGCCTAAGTGAACCGAAAAGCCATACGTCGTTCCCTCTGATCAGCACAGGACTAACCAGCATTGCCAGCCGCACCAGTATGCAGCGGCACCATCATGCAAGCCATGTGCAGTGGCACAATGCGCTGCATGTGCCTCCCAAAAAATCAGCAGCATGCGCACGGCTGGAGAGCGTACATCTACCCAAGGCAAAACTGATGCGGAGGCAAGAGAGCCATCTGAAACCCCAGCCACGCATGTTGCAAGCGGCCACCACCCATCAAGGTCCTGAGCCACACCTCTAGCGACATATGCGGTGGATGGAAACGATCCACATGCCCAGAGGGCCTTCGCTGGCGCCTGAGGCTCAGTGTCACAACAACACACCTCTTGCGCGCACGCAAGCTTGGGTTGTCGGTTTGCAACAGACGGTGGCATCCCCACAGGCTCTGACACGACCACTCTATCACCACGCCTTGCCCAACACCCGAGTGGCACAAGGCAAGCGCAACGAGCCCTCGGCTACCCGTTGCCATGACATGCACCAAGCAAGGCAGGCCCCATCCAAATTCAGCCGTTTTGAAACCCCCAAGCACGCATTTGGACACGCAGCAAAGCAGCAACACCCATCCTCTCCTGCTTCTTGACGCATACTACTAGTGTACAGAACATGTGCGTAATCATACATGTCAAAACATGACGAGCGTGGCTGTCTAGCCGCTCAAGTCTGCAGCCACATCTCACAGAAGCGTGCCTGCCTCCACAAATGGTTCAGATGCACATGACGCAAAGCAGTCGTGGTGCGTGCATGCACACTACCAGCAGGCATGTGCATGTATGCACTTGCACGTGCTTCAGGAGCCAGGGAGGTCACCACTCAGCCAGTAGGTGAGCAAAGCCAGCTCCGTGTGCTGGATGCAGGGTGCTGCATGGCACATGGCAGGTGCTGGGTGCCAGCAGCTGCGCATGGCAGCCGCACGCATGGCAGCCGCGCACGCATGCGCGTGCATGGCAGCCGCGCATGGCAGCCACACAAAGGTGCGTGCCCTCAGCGTGGCCCACCAGCTGCTGTGTGTGCTGCAGCCAGGCGCGTGCGCAGCCGTGCCGACAGCTCTGCCAACGCGTCACGTGCAGCGCCTGCTGTGGGCGCCACATCCTCCCGTAGTGCACAATCCCCCCGTAGTGCGCCATCCCCCCGTAGTGCACAAAAGGCCCCCGCTCCGCCCGCTTGAGGCATGGCATCCGCAGAGGGGTCCTCCACACCTGTGGGGCCCAGGCCGGCCAGCGGCTGGTTCACCTTTCCCTCTGGCACACAGGTCCCCGCAGCGCCTGGGGCCTCTGGCATGCAAGCCCCTGCAACACCTGGCGCCTCTGGCATGCAAGCCCCTGGCATGCAAGCCCCTGCAGCACCTGCCGCCTCCGCCACAGGCCCGGGTGGCACGGCAGCAAAGGGGGAGGTAGGTGCTCCTGTGCCCCGCAGCTGGGACGCTTGGGGCCCCGTGGCCATGGAGCTGTCCCCCAGGAGTGCAGACAGTGCTGCCTCACCTCCCACCCCTGCACCCCCTGGCAGCTGTGCTGCCGAGCCGCCTGCGCCCCCTGGTAGCTGTGCTGCTGAGCCGCCTGCGCCCCCTGGTAGCTGTGCTGCCCCTGCCGCTGGCAGCTGTGCTGCTGAGCCGTCTGCGCCCCCATCCTGTGCCTCCGCCTCAGCTGCTGGGCCCTCAGCTGTTGGGCCCTCCCCAGCAACGCCAGGGGTGGGCAGCAGCAGCGGCCCCAGCGGCGGCGCGTCCTGCAGCAGCCGCACCAGCGCCCCCGCCCCCACATCAGCTGCACGCCCCAGCAGCAGCCCTGCCAGCTGGTTCACTGTGGAGACAGGCAGCTGGTGGGAAGCTGCACCACCCCCAGCTGCTGCGGGTGCTGCGGGGCCTGCGCCGGCTGCGGCTGGAAGGCTTGCACCAGTGCTGCTGGGCGTCCGTGGCCCAAACATCCCCGGTTGTTGTTGAGCACCAAATGCAGCACCATAGGCAGCAGCGGGTGGCGTGCTGCCCGCACTCAGCCGGTGCTGTAGCTGTGGTGTGCCGGCAGCCAACCCCGCGCGCCCCACGCCCACCGCTGGCAATCCTGCTGCGGCGCCACCCACCACCGATGCCCCACCCAGTGCACCACTGCCAGGCCCGGAAGCAGCAGCAGCAGCAGCGGTAGTTGAACGGTCCAGTGGCCCCTCCAGCTCCAGCACAAACGGCAGGCCGTCTGCATCACAGTCCTCCTCAGCCGGCAGGCACTGCCCCCACGCAGCCCCTGTCTCTTATACAC
>QAXD01000197.1:98355-108858 GCA_004335575.1 Haematococcus sp. NG2 | reverse complement strand
CGCCCCGCTGCTCTGCCAGGGCCGCCGCTGCGAGCGCGCTGTTCCCGCCCACGACCACCTGCCCGTGACGCAGCGTGTACACGACCCGCCAGCCGGTGGGGGCCGCGCGCGCCGCCGCACACCGCTGCAGGGCACGCAGCATGCACCGCGGGACAGACAGTATTAAGATACAGTACGGTATCAGGTTACAGTATTAGGTTGGGGTATCAGGTTACAGTATTAGGTTACAGTATTTGGTTACAGTATCAGGTTACAGTATTAGGTTTGTAGGCGTGGGCTGGTCAAGGCCATGTGGAGAGCGATCATCTGTGTGCGTGCAGTTCCTGCACCAACTATTGTGGTATTGATGCTGATGCTGTACTCTGGTGGGTGTGCTGAGTATGCAGTACAACGCAGTACGTAGCAGTACACTGCAGGATCACCTTGGCGGCGCGGTACAGGCGGTACGCCGGCAGCATGCGCAGGTGCGAGTACAACGCGCGCACCAACAGCGTCTGCGCGCATTGGCAGTGAGTGATGAGGCAGCACCATGAGTACTGAGTCAAACAATGTCCAGCATGTTGCCTTGGTGGTCACCACCATATGGTTTGCTGAGCCCGTGTTTCCATGTAAGCTTGCCACACCCTTCCCCACTCTCTCTTCTCCCTTCCTCTCTCCCAATCCCTGCACGCGTCCCTTCTCTTCTTCTATATCAGAATAGCAACTTTGCTCCCAAGGCATATGACTGTGTTACCACATTGTCTCATGCTGCTGCAGCAGCAGCACTGAGTGCGCTCGGTGGTGCATGAGCGCATGAACCACGCCGCATCATGAAGGCAACAGCCAGCCAGCCAGGCAACAGCCAGCAACAAAGCGGGAGGGCCCATCACAGCAGGCGCGTGCATGCAGCGCAGGGGCATGCACCATGAAGCAGGAGGGTGCATCAAATCATACAAAAGCAGGACGATCCCCCCCTACCATCCGCTTGTACATCGGCGCCTCATCCACCACAGAACGTGTACTGCCTGCAGACAGGCCGCCGCTACTGCCGCCGCTGCCACCTGCCCCACCCATCATGAGCGAGCCGCTACGCAGGGAGCCTCCCCCTGCGCCTGTGACGATGACCACACAAAAGGAAGTGTAAGCAGCAGACAGTAAAAGAAAGCAGCTGGCAGTAAACAGTGGAAGCACATAAGCAGTAAGCAGTAGACAGTAAAGCAAGCAGTAGACAGTAAAAGCAAGTAGACACGCTTGAAGGGGCAGTCGCATGCCAAGCCAAACGCTTCCACAATTGCCCAAGGGCACACAACGGCACATGTGCGGATTGTGGGGCGGTGTTGGGAGCAGCAGATCACTTCACAAGGCAGGCTTGTTACATCATATCGGCGCTGTTGTCGTGCCCGGGGGTGCATCAGGCCTGTCACTAGAACAACCAGTTACCAGCACGACGTGCTGACATCCCATATACGCCGTAGCCATACATCGACACATGCACCAGCTTCCAGCGTGCAACACACACACAAAACACCCACACCAACACACGCACCAGATGTGGCACGTGGCAATAGTGCTGGGCCGTACTGCAGTAACCAACGCTCCAGAAGCACATGCTGGTGGTTGAGGAGCAGATCTGCATGGCAGCGGCGGTGTACATGATGGCCGCCCGCTGACACACATGCATGGCTCGCACATGCATGGCTGCATGGCAGGCTGCATCAGGCCTGGACGTGCATCTAGCAAGCAGGCGGACAACAGCAGGTGTAGCATGCAGCTGAACGCAAGGGGTCACACCAGTGGATCCTTCATCTCCTGTGCCAGGCAGGGCCATGTCTGTCTGCGCCTCGAGGTGCACCTGTCATGGGCATGCCACATGCATCCTGGGTGTGTGCAGTCCATGCAACCCGATTGAATGCAGCATTCCCAGCCTCCAGTTGGGCCCCATGCGCTTGTGTGCATGTGGCAGACCCAGCGGGCCTACAGTTGCATCGAGGTTCCTGGCATTCATGCTATCCACATGAGATGAAACTGCACCTCAGCTGTCACCATGCCCTGACCCCCAGCCAGATGAGGGCCCCGTTTTGCCTGTGAGTGTGCTCCTAATTGGTGTCGACAAGCATTTGCAGGGCGCGATGAACCGGAAAGCTGCAGGTTGTGAGCTAGGGCTTTTGTTCAGGTCAGTACCTCAATGGACAGGGGCGTGGTAACATTCCGCTTGCAGGCGTCCAGAGCTGGCCGTGCTGCCTCCACCTCGTCCAGCTCCAAAAGGAACTGTTAATGACGTGGTGACCAGCACGTCGTGAATGGACCAGCCAATTCAGCACGGCATCCGAATCATAACAATGTTATGCGCACCCATCGGCTTCTGCGTCGGTCAGGCGTGGCCGTGCGCAGAGCTGGGTCGAAAATGCGAGAGCTCAGCACGCACTGCGCGCACTTGGCTATGCATTCTCCCACATACTGCTCAGCAGCTGGGCTGTGGGAGCCCCGACCTGGCTCGCCCATTTGCCTTTGCCCAGGACCAAGACAGGATCTTACAGTGTCATTCCATTCTAGCGTGGCATCATAGTGAAACTGGCGTGAAGAAGGGGAGGGCCAAGCATTATATAAAATCGGGGTGAGGGTTTAGGGTTACATTTATCGCGTTCTTTAAGGGACTTTTCACTTCACTTCACTTGAGACTCGAAATTTGCTAGATGGTGCACTAATCGGGATGAGCCTTATCTGCCCTGGATACCACTGCCCTTGCCACCACAGCCAGCAAAGGCCACAAGCGTGGCCAGTGCTGCTATGCAGCAGCCCATCAACAGCACTGCCAGCTCATGGGAGGGTAGGGCACAGCAGCTGGGGGCGATGCAAGCCACGGCCAGGGTTTGGATGCATGCACGGCACGTGCATGCTGCATGGTGTGACATGTGCGCACCGGGCACATGCAGCTGTGGCTGTGGCAGCAGCGCGCAACCATGGCGACACGCATGGGGCTCCTGGGCAACACAAGCTGCCCTCAACGAGGAGCCAGTCAGAAGCTGTGACCAGGGATGGGCTGGAGCCCGGTGGCCCTGAGTCTACCACCAGGCCGCCTCCAGCTCGTGCACAAACAAACCCACAGGAGCCTCGACGCGCAGGATCCCGTGCGCAACCTGTAAGGCCAACAGCCGCATCAAGGGACGTGGCACGCAACAAGGGCTCCAGGGCTCCTGTTGATCCCCCGCAGCCCACGTCCCCATTCCAACCTGGCCAACCACCTCCCTCCCACATGCGCTCAGCTGCAGCAGGTGCTGGTGCGCCGGCACAGGGCGCCACTGCGCCAGGCAGCTGGTACCCCCCATCACCCACGTCTTACCCGACCGCCACGCCACGAGCATCTGCACCTGCACCACGGCAACGTGCATGGGCCGCCAGCATGGTGGAGCTCCTGCATGAGTTACACCCCATGTCAGATGCGATGACCGCGGATGGCCTCTTCTACCATTGCCACGTGTATGTGTCCCTCCTGCACCAGCTGGAAGGCCTGCAGGCCAAGTTGGCAGCTGCACAGAGGCAGCACACCGCACGCAGCAGGACACGTGGTAGGCAAGCTGGTGGGCCTGATGGGGGTGCAGCTTCTCCTGCAGCAGCTGTCGGTGGGCCCCACCAAGAGGACGCTGCAGCGGGCGGTGGTGCATGGATGGGCTCGCACGATGACGCAGGTGGAGGCGCAGCAGCATCTATTCCAGCAGCAGCAGGAACAGCAGCAGCAGCCAAAGCTGTAGCAGGTGGACCTGCAGGCGCAAGCCACCCACAGCAGCAGCAGCAGGCAGCAAAGGGAGATGTCGCAACCGAGATGGTGCAGAGCTTGTCGCGGGAGGTGGGCCGTGAGCGGTTGGCAGCGCTGGTGTGCCTGGTGCTGCTGCTGCGCTCGGCACACCGCGCCATCCCCCGCATGAGCCTCAAGCAGATGACGGCACTGATGCAGGCACTGGTAGCTGCCCGGCAGCTACGCCTGTTCCAGGTCGGCCGTGTGCGGCAGGTCATGGCAGAGCACGCTGCCGCGGGAGCGCAACGTGCTGAGGAGCCTGCCAGCCGCCACTGGGGTGGCAACAGTGGCAGGTCCCAGCCGCAGGGCAGCACAGGGGGCCTCATCAGCGACAGCTGGTCCTCAGCAGGCGAGGATGCATCATATCTGGATGCCATCACTGCGGCGGTCGAGGCGCTGACTGGGCCCATAGGCCCTGCAACACGACCCCGATTTGGGGCTGCTGGGGCGGCAGCAGCCTGGCAGTCCAGCTGGCAGGGGAGCCCAGTCACAGCAGCAGAGGGTGGGGGCGGGCCAGGTCAAAGTGCGGGTGGAGGAGGTGGGGCAGCAGGAGGGGAGGGCCCCACAGGCATGCAGGAGGAAGCAGCACTGGAGGCGTTGCGTGTGAAGGACCCCCGCCTGTGGCTCGCCATGGTCATCGGGGCGGGCGCGGGGCCGCGCGGTGCTGGGGTCACTGCCATCAGAGTGGGCCCACCAGAGCTGGGTCTGGGGCGCGCGTGTACTGCCCCGGCTGCGGGCGCACGCGGTGGAGGCGGTACGACGCAGCCCTGCCGAGAAGCTGGGCCCGCGGCTGGTGTCCCTCACGGAGGGCCTCACGCGGCTGGAGATCCCTCTGGGGCCGAGTGAGAGGTGCGGCGCTGTGCTGCTGTGCAGCCAACATCATGCGTTATCATCATACATTACCGTCATGCATGCTATCATCATTACACGGTTTTGCACGGTTCAACCTGCGATGCTGCACGTTCACACATGCCCCTCCGCGCCTTCGATGCTGCTGTGCAGTGTACTGCTGACATGTGTGCCGTGCTGGTGTGCTTTGAATGTTACACACATTGGTAGTACTTCACCTGAGCACATCCGCACCCATGTTCTCAGACTTCTCGCCACTCCCACCCGAACGACTCCCGTACCAAACCACTCCTAGTGCTGCTGCCACCTGGACCACCATCCGAACCACTGCTGCATCCTACCTGTTCCCTCACTGCTGCATCCAATGCAGGCGTTGGCTATACGAGACGCTCAGCCGTCACATCTCAGCCGGTGTGTTTGGGCCGGACATGGCAGTGCTGGTGGTGTACAACACAGCAGCCGTGTGGGGCTCTGCCTCGCCCCACGCACGCGCACTGCTGCGCTGCTTGGCGGCGTGGCTGGCCAGCCTGCCAACGGGGCCCCAAGACACCTGGTGGGTTGCTTAACGGTGCCACGCCTTGCCAGCTGCCCACTGCGCAGGCTTTGCTTCGCCTTCCTGGTGTGCGGTGCAGCTAGAATGGAAGTGCAGGCTTTGGTGCAAAGAACTGTAGGCTTCAATGCCGCCTGGCATGGCGTGTGTGCGGTGCATGGTGTGTCTGGCTCTGTGGTGTAGCACACATGGCTGAGCTTCTTCACACTACGGCATCTCCACATCTTCACACCACAACACCTGTGCTGCCACCCACCACTCCCTGCCCTGGGCTCACAACTTGTGGGAGAGCATGCACGTCGGGACCTCATGTCATGACGTATGGCGCACAGCATGACCGCATCTCGCCCCCCGACTGACATGTGTACACGCGTGATTGCACACGTCTGACAGGCTGGATGAACGGTCCGCGGTGCGCCTCATGGTGCTCCTGGCCAACACGCGGCTCGTGGCAGGGGCCGCACCTGCCGCCTTTCAACCACCCCCACCTGCCGCCACTGCTGGTGCAGCCACTGCTGTCGCTGCAGCCGCTGCCGCCACTGCAGCCGGCACAGCCACGGCTGACGCGGCTGCTGGCACCTTGCGCGATGCACCCAGCAGCCGGCAGACGAGCTCCAACTCATTCTGCGACCCGGCCTGCTCCACACGGCCACTTGGCGTGGAGGCGCAGAGGGCAAGCAACACAGGGGCTGCGTCCACACAGACGGTGCCCCCGCCCACCCCTGTCGACCAGCACCCCGTGGTCTTGTCCCCTCAGGAGTACCTGTGGCAGTTGGAGCGGGCCCAGGCAGAGGGGCGGGCACCAGAGATGGGTGTGCGGCCGTGGCCAGGGGAGGAGCAAGAAGCAGAGGGCAAAGGAGGAGATAAGAAAGAAGGGGATAAGAAAGAAGGAGATAAGACAGAAGAAGATGAGAAAGTAGGGGATAAGAAAGAAGGGTCAAAGAAAGAAGGAGATGTGGGGGAGGCTGGCTGGGGGCCTGCAGACGAGGCGCGGCTGCAGCAGCTGGAAGCTCGGCTGCTGGCTCGCTGCCCAGAGCTGCTCGGCCATCGTGCTGTGCACGGAGAGCCTGCAGCTGGAACAGCACCGGCACGAACAGCAGCCTCACACGAGGGTTTAATAGCAGGAGGGTATGAGAGCTGGACGCATGGGGGACTGAACGAGGGCCCCACCCCACCAGCCCCCACTGCCCCCATCCACATCCCTGCAGGGCTGAGCCTCGGGGAGGCAATCATGGTCAACCGGCTGTCTAGTGCGGCCCGCCTGCGCCGCATGGCTCGTGTGTGGGGCTCTTTGGACCTTGCATCTGTTGCCGCACGCTGGACCGCGGCCGGCATGCCAGACCCAGCCGCAGTCAAGATCAAGCTCGCCGCTCAGTTCCACCTGCACCCGGACAAGCCGCCCCTGCTGCCCCTCCCTGCGGCTCAGCTGATCCAGATGCAGCTCATTGGGCTGGAGCGGCTTGCACATGCTGCGCGTGGCGTGGCGGCGAGCACGGGGGGGGAAGGGGCGGGTGCCCCAGAGGGAAGCAGCGAGGATGACAGTGGGGACGATGCCCACACTGGGGTAGCCCGGGTGGAGCAGTGGCTGCGGTTGTACTGCCAAAAGGTGCGGTCACTGTACTGCTCTTGTGTTGTGGTGTGCTGTTGTGGTTCTGCCCGGTGCTAGACACTGCGGCTGCAGCTGCCGTTTGCAGCGCTCAGTTGGGCTCGTCACAATTAAGATCATGGGTTGCATGCCCGGTAGCTGCTGCATCATGCCCGGCCCTACACCTGGGGTTCACCCACTGGGCAGACACTCTGCTGGTTCTTGACACCTGGGACCCACATGTACGCAGGTGCTGCCACTGGCGACGGGATCCATGTCCCTCCCCCAACTCACATCCATCATCAGTGCACTGGCAACCATCCAGACACAGCTGCCCCACCTGCCCCTGCTGCCCGTCACTGACACCATCGGTTCAGGGGCACGTGCCAGCTCAGCAACTGCCGTTGACGGCTCCTCCAGCTCAGCAACTGCCGCACTTTTGCAGGCAGCTCTGGACCCCACCACAGGTCCTCCCAGCCTGGCGGCTGTGTCAGACTGCCTGACGGAGCTGGCAGCTGCTGTGCGCACACGCAGCGGCGCCGGCGGCGGCAGCGTTGGTGGCAGCGTGAATGACAGCAGCAGCAGCGGCGGCAGCGGCGGCGTCCATGGCAGCGCGGGCAGCAGCAGCGTTGGCGGAAGCAGCAGCGGCATGGATGGCAGCGGCAGGAGGAGCGGCAGCACCACCACCACCACCACTGGCTGGCAGGCGTTGGCGGACGGTTACGTGGGGGGGTCGCTGCTCCGGGCATGGCTTCTCCGCTGCGCAACGGGTGACGTCGCGGCTCTGGGCAACATCGTGCGGGACCCCGCACAGAAGGCCGAGTACGGCCAGTTGGCGGCTGTTTCCGCCATCTTCTACACGCGCGCACGCAGCAAGGCCGCAGTGGCCGACTCTGGGGCCATCACCAACAGCTGGGCAGGCGGTCATGCGGCCAGCAGCGGGTGGCAGGCCGACGCTGCCAGACCTGTGACCAGTGCCACAGCAGGGACTGGCACACGTGCCAGGCGCCCCACAGGACGGGCCAGAAGCGCCAGGGCCGCTGCTGCTGCAAGCACTGCTGCAGCCACTGCTGATGCAGCTGCTGCTGATGCATCCACTCCACTAACCTGTATTGTTGGCAGCCCTGGCCTGCTGCCCACTGCAGAGCCAGTCTCCCTGCATGAGGCGAAGGCTTGGGCCAGCCAGTTGCTGAGGCTGCTGCGAGCCGCGGCGGCACTCTGCGCCCAGACTGGCCAACCAGCGAACGACACCAGTGGCTCAGGTGGTGAGCGTGCTGGTGGCACTGGCGGGGGCCCCAATCCTGCTGACAGCAGCAGCGATAGCACCAGCAGCAGCAGCAGCACCACCACCACCAGCCTCTCCCCAGCGGAGCGTGCCCTCTTCCCCATCTGTGCCGTCGCGCTGCTGCGGCTTGCACGCCATGGACCTGACGTCGTGCCGCTGGAAGCCCTGGTCACAGCAGCCAACAGCCTGGCAGCCCTGGGCTTTGAGGCCAGCTCCAAGCTGTGGGGGGGCACGTTCCTGAGCTTGCTGCGTGCGCGTATCTCGGCGGGAGCCCTCCGGGATGAGTTTGGTGGGGAGGAGGAGGTGCGGTCAGGAGGAGCGGGCGCAGCAGCACCCCCACGCACGACGGGAGCTGCGGTTGGCGGCGTGCTGCGCCCAGTGCTGCAGGTGCTTAAGTGTGTTGGGCGGCTGCGGCTGGCCACAGGATCTGCACTGGATGGTGTGCTGAGCGCTGAGCTGCTCTCCCATCACTTGGCAGCTGGGCTCGCCCCCCCTGTGCCTGCTGCAGCTCATCCTGGCAGTCCAACACCTGGATCAGATGCTGGACCTACATCTTCAGCAGCAGGAAACGGCCCCAGCCAGAGCAGCCCGGCGCAAACCGCCACCAGGTCAAGGGGCAGGGGCCGGCGCAAAGCAGGCGCAGCGAGCGGCACAGGTGGTTCACAGGCTGCTGAGGAGGCCACGCAGCACTTGGGGGATGCCAGGCAGCAGGGGGATGGGGATGATGGAGAGCGCACGGCTTTGGCGGCATGTGCTCCACAAGCAATACAGGCAGTACAGCCAGGGGGTGTGACCGTGGGTGAGGTTGTGGATCTAATGGAGGCGATGGGGGCGGCACGTATGCCTGGGTCCTCGGCACTGGGTGCACGCCTGGTCCAGTTGGTGGGGCAGGCAGTGGGTGTGGGGTTGTCGCCGGCTGGCGATCCATCTGGGCCTCCTCAGCTCCAGGCAGTACAGGAGCCTCACGGCCTCACGGCAGATGGCACTACAGGCAGTACAGATGGCGCTGCAGGCAGTACAGATGGCGCTGCAGGCAGTACAGGTCGCGCTACAGGCAGTACAGCTGGCACTACAGGCAGTACAGATGCCGGCCGGGCAGCCCGCCTCCGCATGCAGGTGCAGCACATCTTTGGCGGTGGTGTCAGTGGCCCAGTGCTGGCTGCCCCGGGAGAGGCACGCCGTGCACTGGCTGGTCTGTTTTCCCTGGGCCTGCCCCCTCCCCCCAGCGTATTTGCACGCCTGGTGTGCGTTGGCCTGGGGCTGGGGCCATCGGGCAGTAGTGCAGGTACGCTGCTCCCAGGTGGTGTCAGCACACCTGCTGGGGCACCACCAATGGCTGCGCTCACCGCGCCTGGTGCAGTGCCCGCATCTGCACCACACCAGCCGCCGCCTCCGCCCAAGGCCTCCCGCAAGCGCAAGGCTGCCACCTCGCGCAGCACTGCCCGTGCCAGCAGCAGTAGCAGTAGCAGCAGCAGCAGTAGCAGCAGCAGGGACGTCGCCGCATCTGACCATGCGCACGCCAGCAGCGGGTGTGTCGACGTCAGCTGCATGCGCTCCGCAGAGCTGGCGCGCGCCTGCAGCGAGCTCGCAGCTGTGGTGGGCAGCCCCCAGGCCGTGAAGGTGACTGGGGCTCAGGAAGGGCGCCGACTGCTAGCTGCACTCATGGCACTCCATCGCACAGCGCTGGCAGCAGCTGCGCGCGCAGCGCTGAGGGATGATGAAGGAGCGCCGAGGGGTAGCCAAGCAGTGCCGGGGGGTGGTGAGAGGGAGCCCGGTGGTGCATGGAGCAGCACTGTGACACTGAGTGACCCCGACACCCTGTATGAACCACTAGCAGCTGTCCTGGAGGTGCTGCTGGTGGTGGCTGAGCAGCCTGCACGTGCTGGACCGTTCACATCGCATGGACCGTCCGCATCCCTGCTACTGGGCGCCTCAAATGTCGAAGGGGACAGTGCAGAGGGCCATGGCGAGGGAGCAGGGGCAGTGGGTGGCCAGGGGGCAGGTGCAGGGCAGCAGACGGACGACTTCATTGAGGCTCAGCTGCAATCCCTCAGGGCACTCCGCGCTGCACAGCAGGTGCAGCAGTGAGCACAGCAGGCACAGCAGCGAGACGCAGCACGCATAGCAGCGAGACGCAGCAGGCACAGCAGTGAGACGCGTCAGGCGCAGCAGAGGGCACAGCACAGCAGGGGCAAGGTGGACCCGGGGTGGTGGTTTAGGATGTATTCATGGCGAGTGATGCACTGTAAGTAAGGCGCGCAACGGAGCACACAATGCTGATCAGGCCGTGACTGGCCGAAGGCTCGAGTGACATGAACATGAACATGGCCTGCTGATGCATCTGTGTAACGAAAGGAACAAGAGGCTGAACGCAACATGGCATGATGTCCTAAGCTGTGGGGAGTGCACGGACCCGGGTCGTCGGCACAGCACATGCTAGTGTAGGGCGCTGTGGTTTCCGA
>QAXD01000197.1:76728-94310 GCA_004335575.1 Haematococcus sp. NG2 | reverse complement strand
CACGCCCCCCGTGCGCGAGTTGGTCGCGGAGGCGGGCCGGGACGCGCCCCCGTACGCGTGAGACGTGACCGTGGCGACCGTCGCGACGGTGGTGTGCGACGCGTCCGTCTCCACGCGGTCTAGCCGCCGGGCCCCCCGCGCCTCCTCCCCGGCTGCGCCCGGCCGGCTGCCGCTGCGCTGCTTCATCATGGCCAGCATGTCCCAGGCTGCCTCCTCCTCCTCCTCCTCCGCCTCGTCTGGGTGGGCCTCTGGGTCCCAGAGGAACGTGGACATGACGCCCTACGATTAGGGTTTAGGGTTCAGGTTTTAGGGTTTAGGGTTTAGGGAGTGTGAGAAGGTGGTTCGGTGTGCAAGGGTGAGCCCCACAGGCGGGGGCAAGAGGTCGCACTATGAGCTGTAGTTAGGGTTCCTATAGTCAGGGTTCAAGGATCGTGGCAGTGTGGAGGGGTGCACTCTCAGTCCTGTAGTAAGGAGCCGGATCGTTCAGGGTCAAGGGGTCAGCCTTCACAGTTCATCGTGAAGCCTGGGGTGGGTGTGCACGGATGCGTGAGGCTCGGGTGCAAGAGACTGGGATTGGCTTAGGTGGGGCCGGCACATTGCAAACGCGCAGGCATGCCACACACATTGCTCGGCTCACAGGCAGCAGGGCTCACGCCCGCTCATCACATTGCAGCAGAACCCTCCATCCCTCAATGCCTAAGCCCTGACACCACACCTGTCTCAAGCTCAGTCCACCATTCCTTTCCGCACCTTGCCCTTGACTTCCACGCCGCCAGTGGGAACGAATGTGGTCCGCTGCGTGGCACCCGCGGCCTGCAGCAGCTTGTGTGTGACCTCGCTGACCTGGATGCACCCATACTTGGCCGTCGACTCCATCCGGCTTGCTGCATGCGCAAGCCCAGTGCCCACAGTCAGCAACGGAGCCATGGAGCGACAGCTGTGGCAGCATGCGCTGCGCTTTGTGGTGCGCGGCCGCACGAAATGTTGATGTGCATTCAAGCACCATGGTGGAGCGATCCTCTGTGGGATTCTTGTGCGGCACCATGGCGAAGTGAATCTGTGAGAGTCTTGTGCGGCTCTTTTGTGCCTTTATCATACATAATAACATAAATACTTAATTGCTCTCACCGGTGTTCATGGTGTCCCCAAAGATGGAGTACTTGGGCAGCTTGGTCCCGATGAGGCCGGACACCACAGGCCCCGTGTGCATCCCCACGCGCACGCGCGTCGGCTGCCCGTTGTGCGGCATGCGCACCGTGGACGCGCAGCGCAGGAGCGCCTTGGCAAAGGCCAGCACGCGGGCCGCGCCCTCGGCCGGGTCTGGGGCCGCGTCCACGTGCGTGAAACCGTCCTCGTCCACACCCATGAGGCCGCCGGCCGCGATGTAGCAGTCGCCTGCCGTCTCCACCTGCACACCGTGAGGAAGAAATAGAAGAAGTTATAGAAGTATGAAGAAGTATGAAGAAGTACTGGAATGTTGGACTTGAATGAGAGATCAGGTGATTGAATGAGTGATCAGCCGAGTTACAGCAAGTTGTCGCAGGTGCTATGAGGTTGAAGTATGTCGCTCATACTGTGCATGCACATCGACAGGTAAACGAAAACACGACCGACAACACCAAGGCCGAGGAAGAGCCTCCGGAGTTTCCCACCACAAATTTCATGGCAGGGACTCAGCAGCCCGCTCTGGCTCAGCATGCCTGAGGGCGCGCAAGCCACTGAGCGACAGGGGAGTGTGTACGGTACTTTCATGCGTGAGCACTGCAGATATCTATCTATGTAGATATATATAACAATATCAGAGACAGATTGAGATATATCAGCAGCTGCCTCGCCCCTGCCCACCTTGTAGATCTGGTGCGCGTCCACCAGCTCGTCAAACAGCGTGAAGAGCTCGTTGAGGAAGGACATGACGGCGTCAGGGGCCACCTCCTTAGACATGCTCGTGAACCCCACGATGTCGGTGAACAGGATGGTGACTTGCTCGTGGGAGGAGGCCAGCGAGGACATGGCGGGCTGTGCGGTGGAGGGGTCGGGCTGCGCCACCATGAACTCCTGTGGGTATCAGTACAGGCAACGTACCTATATGTACAGGCCACGACAGCACAGGTAACGTGCCTATATGTACAGGCCACGACAGTACAGGCAACGCGCCTATATGTACAGGCAACGGCGCGGCAGGTCGCTCAGCTTGTGATCCCCCTCCCTGCACACCAAATCCCAGGAAAAATTCCCCTAAATTCCAAGAAAAATTCTCAAAAAAACCCTCAAAACATACTGTTCATCCTGTTACAGCACACTCCGCGGACAAACCCCACATGCAAAGGGCCAGGCAGGACATGGTATCATCATGGTGCATTAAGGGTTCGTTTCGTTTGAGGCAAACGGCTGCTCAGACACACACACTCGCACACATGTCAGGGCTGTGCGGAAGCATTCATCATCATCATGCATGCATGCATGCATGCGAAGATAGCGATCATCAGAAGCTTGTGGACCATACATGCTACTCCAGGCTGTGGAGGCAGATGCTCACCAGTACGTGGCGGGGAAACATCTGCTCGAGCATGGTGAGCTGGGACTCTGTGAGTGCGGCCATGCGGGCCTCGAGCTCTGCACGGCCCGTGATATCCGTCTGCAGCAGTAGCAGGACCTGCAGCCACAGCGCGCGAGCATCGAGCACGCGCGTGACATGGTGGCCGTTTCATGACGGGAGAGAGGGAGGCAGATGGCAGCAACAAGCCAAAACTCGCACATGTGTAAACCATCATGTGAGACATCATGCAGAGGACTCGCACGTGTGTGACCCAAGTGAGACAGCAAGCAGCCCAGAGGCTAAAGGCCATGCACCACTCAAGTCACATGCACATGTCCCTGCGCCATTCATGCTCTGTGCATGCTTGCCACGCATGTTGATGCCAGCTCAGCAGCCATGCAGGTGTGACCAGGCCGCTGGGCTCATGCAACCGCACAGTGGCATGCGTGTGGTGTGTGCCAACTGCACGCCCGCGTGCACACACGCACATACCTGCTGGCCAGTGACGGGGTCCAGAATAGGCACCACCTGCACTTCGTGCCAGCACACACTGGCGTCGCCCATGCGCGGCACCACAGGCGCTGCCTCACTCTCATCATCCCTGAACTCCCCCTCAAAGTCAGCCTCCTGGATGTCATCCAGGTCTGCCAGGGCTGCGATGTCTTCCGCAGCTTCCGCGTCGCCAACTACTGCCTGCCCGCCCGTTGCTGGCGCGGCCACGTCTCTGCCGCCTGCCACCCCAGTGCTGGACAGGTCGCCTGCCGTAGGGCTCGCAGTGGCAGCTGCTGCTGTGCCGGCCGTGTGCACCAAAGGCACCGCCTGCTGCACCGCAGCTTGCAAGGCCTCCTTGCCCTGGCTGTTGTGGCGCACTGGTGTGAGGGCAGGAGGCAGCGGTAGTGTGCCTCCAGACCCAGAGACCCGCTGCGTGCCGCCCACGCCTGATCCGTTGCCACTTGTGAGCTTGGCCACGCGCGCTGGCATGCCCATCAGGCTGTTGCCGCCCCCAGAGTTGCGTGCCGCTGGGGAGGAGGTGCTGGGGCCTCCGCCTGTGTGTGGCGCCTGCGCCTGCTGAGCCGCAGCTACCATCGGTGAGCCAGGGTTGGACCTGCCGTCCAGCGTGTATGCGGCCACTGCCGGCAAGGGTGCAGACACGCGCAGCGGCCCTTGCGCACCCTCGATCTGTGGTGGGGCGGCCGCGCTGACGGGCGGGAGGGTCCGACGGGTGAACGATTTGCCACTCACGACGACGGGACCCGTGGGGCCGGGCATGCCATCCGCCGAGTACATGGAGTACATAGCCACCCCGTGCTGCGCGGCGCTGAAGGACTTGCCGGCTGTGGCTCCCACCTCCACCCCACCGCTCGCATCGTGCTTGGCGGATGGCCGGCCGATGAGAGACATCACCCTGCTTGATGGCTCCACTGCCATTCCCCCAGTGGACACAATGCGGCTGTTGCGGGCGAGCGAGGTGTCCCGCGCCATGGGGCTGCCCGATTGCGAGCTGCCGGGTCCCAGCGCGCCCGACGCGCCCACTCCGTTGTGCAGCCGGTTGCGCCACGACCCCGAGGCACCAAAGGGTGTGGGCCCAGCGGCGGCTCTGGCGCTGTCGCCACCTGGCACGCACTGCCGGACCTGCATGAGCAAGTTATCGTCCATGGAGGCACGCATGCTGGCCAGCGTCGCCAGCGGTGGGCCGTTCACGTGCGACCCGTTCACATCCAGGCTCATGAATGGCAGCAGCCGCGTGCCGGCCTCTGGCACGGCTGCACCCCCAGGCGCGTGTGCACCGGCCTGTGGAGCGTATGTACCGGCCTGCGCTGCCCCTCCCACAACTTGGGCCCCACCAGTAGTGATGGTGTGTGCTAAGGCTGTGGTGCCTTCTGCAGCCGCTTCACCCCCTGATGCCTTCCCAGCACCGGCAGCACCTGCGGTCACACTCTGTGCGCGGCTTTGGTCCACGCCCAGGCAGGGCCCTGGCGTTTTGTCTGTGGTGGAGGGCACATCCGCAGTGAGAGCCACCCCCAGCGGCGCTTGGCCCTCATCGCCCTTGGCAGCCGACACGTGCGCCTCGATGACAGCTGCACTGAAGCTGACGCTGCGTGCGGGGCCGGTGCGGCTGCCCTGCCGCCGGCCTCCTGCCTGCCCTCCCACCACACTGTCACTCAGCTCACTGGCTGACACCTTGGGTGCGGTGCCCGTGCCTGTGCTGGCGCTGGAGGCCTCCACTGCGCCCTCGGCCCACCGCACGCTGGGCATTTCGGGGAGACTGCCCCTCCTGGCCATGGCTCCGGAGCCACGGATGCCTGCCGCGGCCCCAGGGCTTAATGAGGGCAGCAGTGGAGGCAGCCTCCCGCTGCCATCATAGGACACGGCGCCTGATTGGGACACGGGCCCCGTGCTGATGCGCAGCCCGGTGACGTTGGCCGGCAGCGGGGGCGATGAGCTGTCCAGCTGCAGCTGCCCCGCGGACGCCCCGCGCGACGCCCCCACAGCTGCGTTCCCGCCGCCCGTGCCGCTCGTGCGCGGGAGGGACGGCTGGCGCGCCGACCCCGCAGGGTTCTGAACCGTCGACGTGCTGCTGCTCGACGTCTCCCGGCCCTCTGCCACCCGCTCCAGCCCAGCAGGCGCAGTGCCCAGGGCTGCAGCCAGGTGGCTGTTGTGCCGCTGCACCATGGACACTGAGAGCGAGGGGCGGGCAAAGGACTGAGGCACAGGTAGGACGCGGCGCCACGCAAACCCCAGCTCCACCTCAGCCAGCAGCTCTGCCAGCAGGTCCCTGCGCATCTTGAACAGCGCCCCCAGCAGCGCGCGCGAGGCAGACATGCCTGGCACAGCCGTGATGGTGGAGGATGGGAAGAGGCTGGCTGACCCGGGCTCCGTGGCCCCTGGCCCGCTGCATGCGCCCCAGTACCGCCTGCTGTGCTCGTTCTGGTAGATCACGGCCCCGTCAAACTCCATGAGGGTCGCGATCACCGGCACCTCATCTAACATGGCCACACCGCGCACCAGCCGTGGCAGCGCAGCTGAGGGAACGTTACCCACCAGGCTCAGGAGGTTGGAGTTGGAGGGCCGGCCACTCACACCCGCAGCGCCCATGCCCCCGTCAGCCCCCGCTAGCGACAGAAGCTGCAGAGTGGTCATCTGGGCTTTGTCCCCAAAGCCTGGGCCCAGGCCCCGGCCCATCCAGCCCGCCCCCTCTGCTGCTTCTGACGCGCTGGGCACAGGCCCCGCCCACACCAGCACGCGCGCGCTGTCCTGGCAGGAGGATGCGTGTGTGCCGCCATTGGCATTAAGACCGCGCGGCACAGGGGTGGCGGCCATGCCGGGTTTCACGGGCACCAGCGCACACGCCCCTGCGGCATCATCCACCGCTGCAGCTTGGGATGCGGCTGGAGGCATGCTGCGTGGTTTGCAGCCATTTGTGCTGCGCACCGGCGCCAGCTCAAGGACCAGTGCAGGGCCCAAGCCGCCCATGCCATGTGCCCCCGTGTCTGCGAGGAAAGCCGCAGTCACACACACCTCCCAGCCCTCGTGCACCACACTTGCGCTGTGCTGCGCACCGCCGCAGCCTGCACCTCCGGACATGCTGCCGACGGAAGAGGTGGAGCTTGGGAGAAGGGGTGCGCATGGGGCAGGCGCAGCGACCCGCGCAGCCCCTGTGGGTGTGCTGGATGGCAGGGCGGCCATGCATGCGGCGGCTGTGCGCACGACAGCTGTCGCGAGGCCCTCCTTGCTGTCAGCGAGCCACGCGCCCAGCTGCAGGGCTGCTTCCTGGACGCTGCCGACCTTTAGCATCGACTGGGCAGCTGGGTTGACGACAACTGGCGCCATAAACAGGGGGCCGGATGCAGCGGGCGTGAGCCACTGCCTGGCTGAGTCCCTGGTGGTCAACAGGACGTCGCCCCCTTGCGTGCGGCTGTCCTTGCGTGCATCGCTGGCGTGGTGCTTGCCGCCAGCTGTGGCCTGCTTCTGCTGCTGCTCCTGCCGGCGTTGCTCGTGATCGACAGCGTCCCAGTAGCCCTCCACGGCTGCCTGCACTGCTGCACACAGAGAGGTGGCCGCAGCAATGCGCGCACGAGGGCTGGACCCCCCAACGGGTGCTCCGTCACTGATGCTGCTCGCGGCCGCCTCACTGCCGCCTGCACCAAACCCGTTGATTGAGGTGCCCGCCAGCGTGCAGGGCTGGGGCATGCACACCAGCGTAGGCAGCAGGGCTTCCAGCACGCGCGGTGACATGACAGCTAGCTGCTGCGCACCCAGCAGGCGCAGCACGATGCGTGGCATGTCTGCTGGCAGTGTGCACGGCAGCTGGCCGCATGCAGCACGTTCAGGTGGAGGTTTGGCACGCCGCTGCTGTGCTGCCTTTGCTCCCCATGCAGCGAGAGCGCCACTGAGTGCTGTTGCATACAGGTACCCAGATAGAAGCACATCCATGTTGGGTGCATCAGAAGCCCATGAGCTGGGTCGCCTGCCTGCAGCTGCGACAGGCACAAGGATGGGCAGCGCTCCATCTAGAGGACGGAGTAGCTGCCGATTTCGTGCTCCAGGGTTCTGGGTCAACTGCAACCGTCACAATATGAACACATTGACGAGCTGTGCACCCTTTAGTGCGGCATGGCGTGTGTTCGTGTCGTTTGCGCCCGTGTGGCACCCTGAAAATACTGCTGTCAGCAGGAATGGGCAAACCCCACGCAGTAAAAGAATCAATGATTTATGCAGGCATTCGCGCAAGGCCATGACTGATCATGACAAACTTTGTGCTTGTCCGCAAGGGAAAGCGCAATCACCTCATGGTGCTTGCGAGCTGCAAGTCCATCTTCTGGTGCAACGAGTGGCTGAACCCCGCCACAGCACGCCAGCAAACTTGCAAGCCCCATTGCTTCAGCGAGACACCAGAGCCATGCAAAACATGTCCTGCAGCAAAGAAGACGAAGTATTTTGTTACAAAGCGCCTTATTTTCTGCGTGGGAGGCTCTTGATGAAGTGCAGGCACACACACGAGACTCGTGCTCTAGCATATACTTGCAATCCGTGTTATTGAGCATGTCGATTCGCACCACGGTGGATTACTGGTGGCCGCAGGGCTGACCACCCGGTGAACTGCGGTTTGTCGTGCAGCTTGAACGGTGCAGTGTGCTGCATTCACCAGCTGAAATTATCTGCAAAATACATGTGTTGCGTTTCAAAATGCATGCTGCAAACCCCACTGCGCAAATGTGCAGTTTCCGCGCATCTTAGCTACTAAATTTTGCTGCCTTGTGGTACTACTGGGCGTTCTAGGCAAGGAAGGAAAACGCAACACACAGTGCCCAGTGTGAACCCAATGGACCAGAGCACGTGCCGCTTCGTTTGCCTATCATCTATTCAGCAGCTTTCAAATGTCAAACACATAAATTGCGACCCTGAACACCGCCACCCACCCCAACTGATCGAAGCGATAGGAGGCAACTTGAACATAAGAGTTTGCGTTCAGCAGCTGCATTGTAAACATGGCTTTGACAGAGGTTGAGAAGACGCTTGCTCTTATCAAGCCTGACGCTGTGCGTGCTGGCAAGGCGGAGGAGATCAAGCAGCTGATCGAGCTTCATGGCTTTACCATTATCGCACAGGAAAAGCTGCAGGTGAGCATTCAGCACACACAAAACTTGCTCTGGCGGACCAAGCAAGAGGATGTCCTTAGACTGGTGCATAACGCTGTCGCATGAATTCGTCAGCGCATTCTCGAAGCGAGTTTTGCGTCAGTGCCTTGTACTGCATGTGCGCGGACTCGCAGCTGACAAGGGCACGAGCAGAAGAGTTCTATGGCGAGCATTATGGCAAGCCCTTCTTCCCAAACCTTGTGAACTTCATGACCAGTGGACCCATCTGGGCAATGGTGCTTGCAAAGCCAGACGCCATCAAGGCATGGCGTGAGCTCATGGGCCCAACAAACGTCTTCAAAGCCCGTGAGGAGAAGCCTCGCAGGTGGGCGGGGCATGGGGCTTGCGCACATGCCATGCATGCATGCTGTTGTAGCCATCGCAGTTTGTGCCCGTATACTGCACCTCACTACCTGATGTTTGTCCATACCATATTCAACGTCCATGCATGCAGCCTGCGCGCTCTGTATGGGACAGATGGCACACAAAACGCGACACACGGCTCCGACTCCCCCACCTCAGCAGCACGTGAGATCAAGTTCTTCTTCCCTGGGGTGGTGCTGGAGCCATTGATGGATGCATCAGCTGCCAAGGCTTACATCTCGGAGAAGCTACAGCCAGCGCTTGCACGTGCGCTCACCGCGCTTGCACGCACCAAGCCCAGTGCAGAAAAGTACGAGGCCATCACATTCCTCGCCTCCTACCTCCTCAACAACAACCCCAACAAGCCACGCATCCTCACACCTGACGAGTGGGACCCCTCTGTTGAGGAGGAGGACGATGAGGCTGAGTTCATGCATGCGCGCCTGGCTGCGCTGCAGCAGCAGGCTGCTGCTGCTGAGGCAGCACGTGCAGCCGAGCGTGAGGCCGCTGAGGCTGCCGCAGCAGCTGCCAAGGCTGCAGAGGAGGTGGGCCATGAGCGTGTGATCTGTGATGTTATGTAGGAGCTGCGGAGGGATGACGGGTGATCTATGTGCTGCTGCTGCTGCGTCATCCAGCTGACGTCTGTGCTGTGTTGATGGCTGATGTGTACTCGACCACCCCACCTGCGCAGGCGGCTGCGGCAGCAGCAGAGGAGGCGCGCCTCCAGGCCGAGGCGGAGGCGGCTGCAGAGATCGAGCGTGCTGAGGCCGCACGGCGCGCTGCCGAGGAGCTGTCAGCTGCTCAGTATGCAGCCATCGTGGCGGTGCACAACCAGCGCAACATTGCTGCATCCCAGCAGCGGCTGGAGGAGCTGACTGCCAGCGCACCTCCCTCCCCCGGGGCTGATGAAGAGGCTGCGGCCATCTCCATCCAGGCTGCCTTCCGTGGCTACCAGGCACGCAAGGACGCGGCCAATGTGCGTGGGGAGCCAGGTAGTGGCCCCGCGCCTGCGGAGGAGGCCACAATCACGACGGCTCTGCCCCCCACTACGCTGGAGCTGCCTGGCGGGCTGGGAGATCGCGAGGCAGTGCTGCGTGCAGTGTTTGCCCAGCTGGACCGTGATGGCTCTGGCTTCATCGACAAGGACGAGTTCCGCCACGCGCTGAACGCGATGGTGGGTGTGCATGGCACGCAGCCATGCTTTGCTGTGTGTTGATGAAGGTTGAGAAAGCGTGCACTTCCCCGCTGGTGAGGTGCGCCTGATCGTAGCATGCTGCGATTGATGCTAGCCTGCAGTCTGCATACTCAGGCCCCATTATCATGCAGTGACCGCGCGAGCATTCTTACATGTGGTTGACTAGATATCCCCACTCCCCAAGCTGCAGCTTGATCCTCCAGACCTGACTTTGCGATGCTGCAGGGCAAGCTGGGCGGGGGGCCGCTGACTGCACAGCTGGAGGACCACCTGTCCGCCATGGACGCAAATGCAGACAACAAGGTGTCCCTGGATGAGTTCCTGGAGCACATGGGCTGGGTGTCCACAGTGCTGGAGGATGACGCCAACTTTGCAAACTACATCAAGGTGTGGCGGTCATGGGGCTGCTGCTGCGGTGATCATGTCTTGGGCTGGCAGTACCGCGTGGTGGCCGTCGTAGCACACCGATATACGGGGGCGGCGCTGCGCAAGTTGAAGCTGTGCTAGGGTTCAGGGCTGAGAGCTGTTGCAGAATTGAGGTCGACTTCCCACTGCTGCATGCGCTGCTCACCACAGGATGTGTACAACATCTCCCTGTCATATGCTGTGGACGAGGCGGGTGCTGCAACAGTGACTGCGGTCGCTGGCTTCTCATCACGTGAGGAGGTTCTGGATGCTGCATTCAGGCAGCTGGACCGGGATGGCTCAGGCTACATCGACAAGGAGGAGTTCAAGGCTGCACTGTCACAGCTTGTGAGTGCCGTGTTTACTGCATGCCCGGCCCTGGCTGTCATCCACTGCCTGTGCGCCTGCATGTGTTATGCTGGCCACGTGGTGGTGCGGATGGCTGCAACAGCACCTGAGATGCCTGCAAGCTGCAACAGCAGCTGTAGTGTTGCAAGCTGCACGTGTGCGACGAGCAGATGGGCTGTTTGGTGTCGCCTCTCGGGGGTCTGATAATGTTTCATGCATGCGCGCTTGCTCACACACAGGGCACTCTGGAGGAAGGCCGCGTTGCTGACCAGGCCAGCAGGGAGATCGAGGCCATGGACGCGAACGGTGACAACAAGATCTCAAAGGACGAGTTTGTGAACCATATGAGCTGGCTGTCAGGCGTGCTGTCTGACGAGGAGTTCTTCATCTACCTGGCAGATGCCTTCCACCTGCGTGTGGATGAGGAGTACATGCCGGCTGCTGATGAGCCGGCACCGGTCGAGCAGGAGCCTGCAGTGCCCCCTCTGCCCCTGGAGGAGGTGCCAGGTGCAGCGCCCATCAACCGTGAGGCTGTGCTGGACCAGGCCTTTGCACAGCTGGACCACGACGGGTCAGGCTTCATTGACCGCACCGAGTTCAAGCACGCGCTCATGAAGCTGGTGCGTGTGGCTGATGCGGGCTTGCACGGGGCTGTTGCATGCATCGTCCAGCTGCAGATGTTGGAGTTTTCGGCAGCATGCCAGCAGCGGTTTTGAGACCTGTGCACTGATTCCGGCACTTTTTTGCAGCAGTGCATGCGTGTGGCGTCGACCCTTGTGATCATGCGATCATGCTGCCACATCCCCTGATGGTGCACAGGGTGATTGCGATGAGCGAGTGGCAGAGCAGGCTGGGCGGTTGGTGGCTATGATGGACACAAACGCTGACGAGAAGATCTCCCAGGACGAGTTCATGGAGCACATGGGCTTCATGCGTGGCATGCTGGATGATGCCGAGTTCCACCAGTACCTGACCGACGCATTTTCCATCAAGGTTCGATGCTGCACATGCCTGTCAGACAGTGCTCACGCACACCTTGCACCAAGCGCACACATTACGGGAGGGTCTTCGCATGTACTGCCTGGGGTACTGCAGCATGTGGGACATGTGAGGCTGGGGACATGGTTGACGTTTGGCGTTACATCTTTACCAGGCCGAAACTTTGACTGTTGGTTCCCATCCACCCTTATCTGGTCTGCACCTGTTCCTGTTTGTTGGCATGAGCGCAGGTATACAAGTCAGAGGACGGGGGCCACTTTGTGTACGCATCCAAGTCGTTCCGTGAAGCGGAGGTGCCAGCTGCTGCTGCAGAGGAGGATGACCAGGGCCAGGTCATCATGCACGAGCCCTCACAGGCAGCCCCAGCAGAAGGTGCTGCTGCGGAGGAGGAGGTGGTGGAGCCCTCAGGGCCCTTGGATCGCGGCCTGCTGCTGGACACGGCATGGCACCGGCTGGACCGGGAGGGGGCAGGTGCAGCAGACAAGGCGGGCTTCAAGCAGACGCTGGCTGTCATCGCGGAGCTTGGGAGCTCAGCCGTGGGCGAGCAGGTGGCTGCAGTGATTGAGGCGCTGGATGCAGCTGAGGGTGATGCAGTGAGCCGCGAGCAGTACGATGAGATCATGGGCCAGTTGTCTGCGCAGCTGGAGGACGACAAGGAGTTTGAGGTGTTCATGGTGCAGGCGTTCGGCATCAAGAAGCACGTGTCCACATCAGGAGCACGCTTCCTGTACGGCGCCAAGTCGTTCAAGCCAGAGTTGGTGCCTGCGTTGGCAGCAGATGAGGAGGACAGCGGCCAGGTGATCATGCACGAGCCCTCGCAAGCTGCACCCCCTGCAGCAGCTTCAGCTGAGGAGGAGCCAGCAGCGCCTGCTGAGCCTGCCGCGGCTGCAGAGGAGGACGTGCCTGATCTGGCATCCTTCACGGATGACCAGGTCAAGGCAGTCACCAAGATCCAGGCAGCGGGCCGCGGCATGCTGGACCGCAAGAAGGTCAAGCAGATGAAGGCCACAGGCCCGGCAGCACAGGGCAGTGGGGAGGAGGACGCTCAGGCGGCTGGTGCTGCTGAGGAGGGTGGGGAGGCTGAGGAAGCGGCCACACAGGGTGAGGAGGCGCCTGCAGAGGACGAGCCCGCGGCAGCAGAGGAGCCAGCGGCAGCAGAGGAGCCAGCGGCAGCAGAGGAGCAAGTGGCGGCAGAGGAGGCACAGGCGGCTGAGGAGGCACAGGCGGCTGAAGAGGCACCTGCAGTGGAAGAGCCAGCAGGGGAAGAGCCAGCAGGGGAAGATCCGGCAGGGGAAGATCCGGCAGCGGAAGCAGAGGAGGCAGTGGCAGCAGAGGAGGCACCCGCGGCAGAGGAGGCACCGGTCACTGAGGAGGCACCAGCAGCCGGTGAGGCACCAGCGCAAGAGCCTGCACCAGCACAGGAGGCAGCTGCAGAGGAGGCACCAGCAGCTGAGGAGGGTGATGAGCTTGCAGCCGAGTAGAATGGGTAAAGCTGTGGCGAATAATATCAGCTGTAGGATCAGGCTGAGTTGTATTCATTGTGAGGGTACACGTACGTCCATGCCGTTGAGGTGAGAAGCATCGTAGAGCACTGCCGACACTGTTTGTTGCAAATAGCTTGATTCCTTGGCCACAATGCTGCGCTCTGCAACTGCGCTTAAGTGGAAAGAAGGACACGTTCACAACTTCACTGCATCGCGCAAGCTTGCTTGCCATGAGCAGCTGTGGGGCCACAGTTTCACAAATCAGCTCGCGTCAACAACAGAAAACTGGCATTACACTGATGCCACCACACACATTGCCACAGCCTGTGGAGAAGGTGCACGGGGCGCTGACCTGCTCTTGCAGGAGCACTGGCTTGTGAAGGCAGGTAGAACAAGCCCAGCCTGGCAGCTATATTGAATGCCATCAGCTATCCTTCAAGCGTTGTTGCAATACAACACAGGGCAGTGACTGCGCCAGACATGGTGAATGGTGGCCTGCACTCAGCTCACAAGCTGCATGCATTGCACATGTGGAACATGCCGTGCATGGTTGCCCACGTGCACCCAGCAGGAATAGAAAAGAAAAATGAACCGGCAATGCCACCCACAACCGTCCACATGGGCCTTGAAATCAAAAAATACATTGTCAAGCGCTCACCGTCGTGGTCAAGCAGTCCACACAACCCACTACATAACTCTCTGCACATTAGGTTAAGAGCTGTGCTGCAGTCAACTGAAGTGCCACGTGCACTGCGCTCATGACCGTGTGGATGGGCATGTGTACCTCACACTGAACGCATGCAGGGCCTGCTGGGGCATGCAGGGCCTGCTGGCAGGGCCTGCTGGGGCACCATGCATACCGCATGCTACAGTGTCACAGGTACCATGGACATTCACGACACGACACACTCTGGCTGCGTGGGTTTACTGCTGCTTCTTGGCGAAGTAGTAATTGATGGCGACAGCTGCGGCAAGGATGACCACAGGCAGCAGCACGTTCATCGCGCGGGTGGCAGCACTGACTGGCTGGGTAGGAGCAGCTGCGGGCACCGTCTTGGCTGGCTTAGCAGCGGGCGCCCCGCCCTGCGCGCAGTGACAGCGGGGCCGTCGTGCGTGATCTGGCAGTAATTTGGTTGGCTCATGCAACTTACTTGTAGCTTACGCATTCCTGACCCACACGAAACAGATCACGGTGCTGAGCCTCACCTCAAAGCTGCCTATCAAGTATTTCTTCAGCAGCTCCTTGGCTGAGTTGCTGTGCCCGATCTCCTCAAAGTCCTGGGTTGCATCCTTGCCTGTATACAATCAAAGATCACCAGCTGTGCATCAGCTTCTCAACGCTCGCGTCCTGGCTACCAGCCCAAACCCCGTGCATCGCCACTACTGCACCTGTCGAGGTGAGGATGATGTCGTAGCCACCAGGGTGCTCCTCAAGAAAGGGAGTCACATCATAAACCTTGCCATTGATGGCCAGCCAACACGACTTGTCTGTCGTGTGCTTCTTAAGGTCATCAACTTTGTAAATCTTCTCTGACATTTTGTAATTCGATTGTGACCTTGGCGTCTCGGAGCTCTGTTTGAAGAGTGGGTGTGAGCAGGTGTAAATGATGTCCATGCTCCTTGACAGCCTCTGCCTTTAAGCCAAGAGCGTCCACTTAAAACTGTATGCTGCAGTGATCCCGAGCTCCCTTGTTTGGCTGTGTTGCATGTATGTATGCTGTATGGCCATCGCGTTGTGTACCTGCTGGGTACTGCACACGAAGCCCAGGCTCAGTGTGATGCTCAGCCTGCAGCCCAGTCTGTTCAATCATGATGTTGTGAACTTGGACTCACCTCATACCAGCCCGACTCGCCGACACATGCCAGCACATATGCCATGCGGAGGTGCAGATGATGTGGCAGGGCTGCATGCAATGTACTGAGTCATAATGTTTCGCATTACACAGCAGCCTGCCGCTGGGGGCACTATCAAGAACTGGTGCAGGTTCATCACGCAGTGGCAGTGTGTGCTGTTGATTGAGGCTGTGCGCCTCAGGGCTGACCAGAGCTGTCGTGTGTTGATTAATGCAGCTTGTCAGGAAACAAGTTGGCAGGCACACGGCTGCGATCCTTTGTGCACCGGCTCAGTATGTGGGACTTGTATTGCTGAGCTGGACCTGCATCTGGCATTCGTCACCTGGAATCGATACTGTTACAGCGACAACACAACGAAACCACAATCGGCAAGTGCACCTCTTTGTACAGTGTGCACTGTTGCAGCGCGCATTGACACGTGGAGTCCCAAGCAATTGGGTTTGGAGCTCACACAAATGATGAAAGAACTTGATGCACAGAAATGAAATGATCTCCAGGCAAGCCCGGGGCATCGGCGCTCGCTCTGCAGCATGACCAGGGCGCAGCATTTGTTTGCTCTCATGCTGCACATGCTACGGGTCCTCTTCCCAGTTCATGCGTAGCATGCATTAGCATCTCCAACAAATGCTCAACGCAACGCTCTCACTGATACATTTGAACCAGCTGAATGAAACAGGGCACTGCTGCCATGCACTCAGCTCAAGGTCACAAGTCCACATCACCAGCTGCAGTCACACGCCTTGCAGCAGCAAGGCAGCAGGCACATGTTGACATCAGGCGGCTGACAGCCGTTTATGCCTTCTTCACAGCAGTGGCCTCAGCAGCCTTCTTCTTCTCATAGGCAGCGCGCGCCACAGCAATTTCGCGTACGCTCTTCTGGTAGCCGTAGATGGGGGCGGCAGCAGCCAGGACCAGGCCAGGCAGCACCCACACGGGCATCCCGCCCTGGGGGGCGGCTGCAAGCAGGAGCAGTGGGCAGCAGCAGTGCAGCACAGGTCAGCAACCTCAAAAAATTTCAGTTGTGTATAGGTCTAAAGGACTGTGTGGGCGGTGGCCATGCACCGCTTTCACCAACACAGAGCGGCTGCTCATGAGTAGGTTGAGTAGATCGATTACTCACCAGCGGCAGGGGACACAGAGCCGGCACCGGAGCCCGTCACAGGCCCAGGGTTCTTCTGCACAGCACGTGTGCGCACACTGGGGCGGGCAGCTGCAGGCAATAGCAGCACAGTGTGGCAGGTGCATGTGTCAGAGCGTACAGTGCTCAAACCGATGGGGTGGTCATTGGCATGGGGGCAGGCAGGCATGCTTGCATGTGAACGTGAGGCTCTGTGCAGCACGTTCTGCAGACCTATCGGTTGCGTACATGTACACGCACGTGGGTGCTGCACAGTGCACAGCAGCAGTTCGTGTAGTATGGAGTGCGACTGGCAGGTTTGCGGGCGCATGTGTCAGGGGGGGCGAGATATGCAAGGTAGGGCTCATGTCCGAGGTGACTCATCATGAGCACCAGGGTTTGCATCGCTTGTGCGTTTGTGCTGCTGCGCGCCAAGGCTCACGACATGGAAGCGATTATGCAGACCATAGCGTTCACCAGCGATCGCAAATGCCGGGCTATGAGTGTTGCAGCACCGCATCCGCATACTCACGGGCATTGAAGCCACCGAAGCGCAGAGAGAAGGCCATTGCAGCGGGGTGGACGAGGTTCTGCGGATTGCAAGGATGCAGGTGGGCGCACAGGCTTTTTGTTCATAAAGGTGCGCCAAAGCAGAAAGAGCAAAAGCTAGGCGCTTCTGGTTCGCCTGGGAAGTTCTGCGGCATCGACATCGCTGTAGGATGCCCAACCACGGAAGAACCCATGTCGGAACCACATCGCAGAGCTGCTGCAGACCCCCAACCCTCAAGCGCTACATGGTCATCCAGGCAGCCACGTTATGCGACGGCACAAGCACATTCCCGAAACCTTGCAGCGCACCTACCTGACGACAAGGATGCCACAACCGAAGGCCAAATGCAAAGCTCTTATACCAAAGCGGCGTGGATATAGAGTTAAAGCTGCAGTAGCCCCTTTATATATCCCACAGTCATTGCTCATTTTCACGAGAGAAGAGATTCCCCGCAGTGCGAACCTGGGTGCCGTTCACGACACATGGCATGCTTGAATAGATTTTGTCTACAATGCGTTCCCAGCTGAAGCGGCTCAGGTGCTGGGCAACTGCCAAAAGTGCTGCATTGTCAGTAAAGCTGGTCAGTAAAGTATAGAAATCAGTCAAGTAATCGGGTAATCAGGCGCTACAGCAGAAGTGAAAACACGACCTAGCGTGAGCGGCTGTATGTTCAGCAATTACAACTGTGGATGGCATGTCCACACTCCACAGGCCCTTGCCAACGTTGAGCAGGACTCAACAGCCCCTAATCGCTGATGTGGCTGTCAAGACCTGACGCAACAGGGAAGCATCTTTTCACATTGTGCGCTTGCATGCATGCAAGCATGATTGCGTCATGGCTGCAGGCTGCTGTATGCCCAAGGTTGCACATGCCTGGCACAAGCATAAGCACAAGCGCAACGGAGCCTGCAATGCTGATCAGCCCATGGCTATCTGACGGCCTACGTGACCTGGCCCACGTTAACTGGTGATTGGGCTGCAGGCGGGGGCCCCGCCCCGGGGCATCACCTGCACACCTGGACACGTTGTCTAGGGCGGGGTGCTTAGGCCTGGTCACACCACCCATGTGCAGAACTGTCGGCCCACCCTCTC
>QAXD01000197.1:55395-65729 GCA_004335575.1 Haematococcus sp. NG2 | reverse complement strand
CTCCAGGGGGAGGGGGCGGGGCAAACTGGATGGGGTCTGTGTTTGTCGCGCAGCACTGCCGCCCTGCGGACGCCCCAGTGGCCACCACATCGTTCTTCGTGAACAGCGCGTACCGGAAGGTGCCCCCGTCCATCGACAGCAGCTCCTTGGTGTTGCACGGCTCGCGCAGCGTGATGCAGATGCGTGCCCCCTCCGCCTTCCACGCGTTCAGGTTGAGCGCGGAGATCTTGATGAGGGCCGTGGGCCCCAGCACTGTGTTGAACTCAAAGCTCTTGCCCACGCCGTTCAGCTGCACCGACGCGATCGAGCCCTTGCAGTCGGGGTTGGCCTCAATCTCAATCTTGTGCAGAGTGTCCTCCAGGGCTGTGCAGCACGTATTCAGCAGCCCCTCCACCTGATCACACACCTGCAGCCACACACATCACACATCCATGACATCACACATCAGCCCTGCAACAATGCTTTCGTGGCTACGGCCAGCACCTATGCATGCGCGTTCTCTGAAATGCGCGGCATGCAGCGCATGGAGGGCAATGTGTCGAGCCGCAGTGATTCAGATTCAGCCATGCAAAGCGGTGCAATGATGATGATGTGGCACACAATGTGGCGCATGGTGCAACCCTTTGGATGCTGTGCATGGCACTGAACTGCACATGCCCACTTGCTGGTGGCAAGTTGTGGGTGTAGTATTTCCACCATGCACCATGCACCGCGCAGCATGCACCAAGCAGCGCGCAGCATGCAGCATGCACCACGCTGTCCATGCACCGCGCAGCATGCACCCGCACCTGCTGCACATGGAAGTCAAAGCAGAAGCGCGTCTGCTTCGCGAGCCACGGCCCATCTGACACCAGCTGTGCCCAGTAGGGGCTGTTCCCCATGCTGCGCGCACAGCGGCAGTAAGGGAAGGCTGACCGATCCACGTCGCCTGTCGCTGCCAGCTGTTCATACTTGTCATACGCCTCATACTCTTCTGCGCGTGTGTTCAGGGGGGGAGGAGGTCAGGGCCATGAGTTGAAAGGCCATGCAGGCTGGCAGCAAGGGTGGGAAGGTGAAGGGTCAGGAAGATGAGAGGGCACCAGCAGGCCATTGCAAGAGCTCTGGATGCATTTGTGAGCTTGCAAGCGAGCGCGCATGCCAGGATGAAGAGCGGCATGTGCTGCAGGGCAGCGTGATGCGTGGGTGTGCGTGCATGGGGTGTTGCATGCGAACTGCCAGTCCTAGCTGTGACAAGCACAGCAGGCAGGTGCAAGCGCCGCCTCACTTGCACAGAACTCACCATCGTCTGTCATATTCTGAGCAAGAGCGCCTCGCCCCATCAGCGCCAGAGCTAACAATGCACACAGCAAGGGGGCTGCCATGCGCCGCCCTCGCCGCTGTGCGTTGCCCATGAGGATTTGTGGGCGCCTGCCGTTACGCGTCAACATGCAAGGGCACTCAAGTATGTCAGCTTGTCATGGGGACATGTGTGTGCGCGCCCATCGGCCTGCCGCATCGACGAGCAGCAGCCTCCGGTCCCTAGGGGCACGTTCCTGCTGCAACTCGAGTACCCCTGCTAAGGTACCCAAAGGCCCACCCCGGTGAATATCGGGTGCTGAATCGTGTGCCTCCCACCCCTTGCGCCATGCAGGGAATGATGCTGATTGCCAAATCGGCACGTTGCAGGCCGCGTTGCATGCAGTGATGCCACGCCCGCCTCTGGCAGGAGCAACCACCCCGGCTATGAGTCTTGCGATTCCTTTAACTGATGTGCGCTATGAAATGGGCTCTATCGTGTGGCACGACCCCTCGGGGTTGCAGCAGCCCTGGAGTTGCTCCTGCCCCTTGGCACACACCTGCACAGTTGTAGCCCACACCCCAGGATAATCAAGGTTTATGAAGCTACTTTCGATGCATCAGCGATGCTCAAGGGACAGAGAGTTCTGGGCTTGGTTGTTTTCGCAGCAACGCAGGTGCAGAGATGCTCTTTAAGCTGAGCTAAAGTTGGATGTTTAACAGTATGCTAGCTTTCAGCAGAAGCAACAGTGAACCCGAGTCACAGCGACGTTCGTGAGAAGGAGTTGGTGGGAAACTGGATAGATGATTGGTCCAGGAGGTAAGCAGCAGATTTTTAGAATCGACAGGCTTGTACCTCTCCGGACTCCGTAGAGAGGAGTTGTCAGGTGTACTTCTGAGCAGCAGTACAAGGGTGTTTCGTTTAAGCTGCATACGGATACACGCATTAGGATGCTGTAGATGATCGGATTGATGGCCACCGTGTTTTGGTTGCTCACTTTGGGCAGTGTGGGTTTCATGAGACAGGCTGTTCTTTCATCACTGCATGGTTGACGTAAATGGCAAAAATAACGGGCTGCTATCATATAGGCACGCTGTCGACGATGAACTTGAAGCAATTGGCACTGTGGACTCCAACCTGCTAACTCCAAGCTGAGAGTGTTGTAAGAAGTTAGGAAACGACCACGAAGGCACAGATTGACATCGCTGAAACCAGTCAAAGCATCCTTTGTAACCATGATCAGGTGCTGTTGGCGATTTCAGGAGCACACTGCAGCTTACAAGCGGCTTGCTGCTGTGGGCGTCATTTCACCTCAGGCATTTGTTTGCAAGTATCTTATGCGGCCTGCCTTTGTGCACCGACGAACTGCAGGAAATCTTGTTCATGAGCGACCATCATTTGTCGCACTGGCGACCCTCTGGTGCCCCGGGCACCAGTCAACAGCCAAACCATGCAGTGCACAAGCATGTGCTGGACAGCGACGAGGACAGCGATGAGCAGGGCAAGGCTGTAGCAGAGCCTCCGGGCAAGCTGCAGGCAGGGGTGTTTGCCCCACGCGCGGCTAGTGTGCGCAAACATGCCGCACATGCACTGTTGCTGGACTCGGACGAAGAAGCGAGCCATGCAGATGTCAGCGAACCTGCAAAACTGCAGCAGCGGCAGCCCCCGCTGCATGCAGCAGCGGCCAAGGCGCACCTGCAGCAGGCACTGTCGGACAGCGACTCGGATCAACACACCAAGTCAGCCCGCACATCCGCGGCTGGCGCCCTGCCCAAGCAGCAACCCAGCATGCTGCTACTGCGCGCGCAGCTACTGAGCGACAATGAGGACGAGGAGGAGGAGCAGAAGGGAGGCATGGGGCTGCACCAGGAAAGTGATGTCCGCCCAGCAGCCGACCGCGGGAAGAGCACTGGCGGGGCCAGTGCGCTACAGCCACCCCCTGTGACTGTTGCTCGCAGCTCCCGGGCTTTGCTGGCAGGCAGCAGTGATGATGGAGAAGAGGAAGACACCGTGCGCTCCCTGCACAGCTACGCTGGTGCTGCGCCTGCGAACACTGCTCTGAGTGCAGGCCGTGGCAGCACACTCAACAGTGCTCCTGTGTCCTCCCGCACCAGCTGGCACAGCAGCAGCAACCACAGCAGCGCTGGTGGTGCTTCAGATGCAGCTGCGCACCATCACGTGAGTGCGCACCGGAGGCTGCATGGTGCGGCATCATCCCGCGCCTCATCGCGCGCGCACAGCCCAGAACGCCAACAGCAACAGCCGCAGCGCGCACCTGCGCCGCGTGCCGCCAACACGAGCCTGGCAGGGGGCGACAGCAGCGATGAGATTGGCGGCGGCTTCACCAGAGGCCGGACGGGGCGTGAGGCACCTGTACCAACTGCAGCAGCTGCAGCCATGCGATCTACTGTGCCCCCTCCACCCAACCAGTACGGTAGCAGCAGCAGTAGGGCACCCTCTGTCGCCAGCAGCGGTGGATCCGTACCGCAAGACCCTGGTGCAGGGCAGTTCTTGACGCCGGTACGGCCCGCTGTTGCAATACGTGCAGCGCTTGTCCCTGCATCAGATGCCAAGTGGGCGGCGGGCCGTCCTAAGACCAACAAGCCCCCTCTCCCTGCCAACGCAGGGTGCGTCCTGTTTTGCTCAGCTGCTGCCAGCTTGATATGCTTGCCCTGACCATGCAATGACGCGGTGATGCTGCCTGCCATGCACAGTCGGGCCCCTCTCTTTCCATGAACATGCCACCTCCTGCAGACCCCACTGTGTATGCCAAACACAGCGCCAACAGCTGCACATAACCCCAACATGCTCGCGGACCTGCTGTTGTGCAGGGCGCGTGAAGGAGGGCCACGCTGGGGCCGACCAGCCACATACGTCAAGGGGGAAGCCCGCTCCTCACAGCCAGCAGACAGTGACACAGCGAGCCTGCCAGGCGAGCCGGCACCTGCAGGGCCAGTGCCCCAGAAACAGCACAAGCACGGCATTGCTATTGACAGCGACGAGGACGGCAGCAGCGATGGTGGTGATGCGCTTGCTGGGGCTCCAGCGGCAGGGGCTGGGATGCACCCCACTCTCGGGGTCACTCCAGCTGCACCAGGCACGCGCAGCACGGGCCCCACGTCCACTGGTCCCTCTACCAGCTGCAGGACAACCAGCTCCTCCGTGCGCAGTGCGCAGACTGCGGCAGGCCCAAAGGCTGCCGCGGCTGCAGTGAAGCCCGCCGCACGCGCTGCCAGCCGGCGCGCGGCAAGTGCCGTGCCTGCATGCGCACCCAGTGTCGCATCGGTGCGCGCGGCCAGTGTGGCTGCATCGGTGCGCGCACCCAGTGTGGCTGCATCAGCGCGCGCACCCAGTGTGGCTGCATACCTTGGGGCCAGCAGCAGCAGTGCTGCCAGCAGTGAGGCTGGCGGTACAGATGACGAAGCCAGCAGCGGTGCTCCGCACAAGGGGTCGGCACCTTGGGCACAGCGCGCTGGTAGCCAGGCCCCCAGCCGCCATGGTCGGGCCCCATCCATGCCTGGCTCCACCTATGTGCGAAGCAGCAGTGAGGAGAGTGAGGTGGAGAGCGTGGTACACTCTGGGTCCAGCGCTGCACACAGCGGAGCTGTTGTACCTGCTGCGGTTGGCAAGCGGCCTGGAGCTGTGGTTCACAAGCGGCCTGGTGCTGCGGTTGACAAGCGGCCCGCTGCCGCCAAGGCTGCAGCTGCAGCACGCAAAGCCGCCGCGCGCACACAGCCTACCACCCCCAGCTCTTCATCTGGCAGTGGTTTGGAGGAAGATGAGGAAGCAGGGTCTGAGGTGGGGGAGGACAGCTATGGCAGCCCGCACACACCCCATGCTGTGCACGCCGCGGAGGTTGGGAGCTCAGACGCTCTGTCAGACAACAGCAGCCCCGTGTGCAGCCCCACATACAGTGAACCTGCGTCTGTCTCCACGTCTGGTGTGGCATCCTCTGGTGCTGTGCCGCCCATTGGCCGCAGCCACGCCCACGCAGCTCTTGCCCGCACGGCCGCTCGGGCGGCTGCGCGTGCAGCTGCTGCCGGAGGTGCCGGTGGTGCACGCCCCAACGACCTGCCAGCTCCATCAGCAGCACATGCGCGCTCTGTGGCAGCGGCTGCCATGGTCCCGCGCACCAGCAGCACCCGCAGCAGCGTGGGCGGCATGTCGCGTGTGACCAGCACCACACGAGCTCGGCCCTCCCCTCTGACGGTGTCTAACGTGGGGGCACAAACGGACCCCGAGGTCCGAGACTTTGGCGTGCAGAGCTCTATGGGCGTGTCCCAGGCTACGTCCCCCATCGCACGCTCGCCAGGCACCCAGGAGGACACGGCCACTTCAGTGTTCCGCACCCACCCCCACCCGCGCGGCCTGTTCCTGCACGTGTCTCAAGGCGGCTCGCTGCATGCCACGCCCACGGCATCCGCCCTGCTGGCCACCCCAGAGGCAGCAGCCAACGCTGCAGGTGCAGCACAGCAAGCACTGCAGGCTGCGCCTGCGCCCGCTGCCACCGGCTCTGCCACCGCAGAGCAGGAGCCAGCACCCCGCACGCTGGTGTCGCAGGCCACGTCGCCCCTGCAGCTGTCGGCTGCTGCATCACCGGTGCACTCCGTGTCAGCTACACCCTCAGCATCCTCCAGCCCTGCCCGCAGCCCTGGGCCCCGTATGCTGCCCATGACAGCGCGGAGCACAGACTCAACACCCAGCAGTGCAGAGCAGCAGCAGCAGCAGCAGCAGCAGCGCAGCCGCTCCCGTGGTCGCTATGATGGTGCTGCACATCGGCCCCCTGCGTACGAGCATCAGCTCCTGCCAGTGCAGGCAGCCAGTGGCACGGTCTCGGCGGACGCACATCTGCACACTGCATGGCACCAGCTGCATGGCCTGCATTCACCTAGGAGTGGTGACGTGGCAGCGCGCAGCCCTGTGCAGCAGGCGGCTGACGCACTGGGCATACGGTCCACTCAAACGAGCCTGGCCAACACGCCCCTGCAGTCTCGGCGCACCACTGCCAGGGGCTATGCCAGCGCACAGCCTAGCACAGGGGGTGCAGCGGCAGTTGCAGCAGCTGCGGCTGTAGCACCAGAGCCAGCTGCGGCGGACGACCTGATGCCAGAGCGGGTGGATTCGTCTGAGCATCAGCAGGAGGGCCCCTCAGCTGCTGCGCTTGCGGCTCGTGCTGCGCGCGCCAAGTCGGAGAGCCACACAGTGGCCCCAGACGCGGCGCCCACGGCAGCTGTGGGTGCTGGCCGGGCGCGTGTGCCGTCCTTCGCTGGGTTTGGGGATCCCTCTGTCCGCCAGCACATGCGGCGGCCACTGCAGGTGGGCACCCTACCGGCTGCCAAAGTCAAGGCCCAGGCTGCAGCTGCAGCTGGGTTAGATGAGCCGGAGGCCCAACTGCAGCCGCAGCAGGAACCTGAGGCCGTCGAGGTCAATGATGCCAATGAGGTGGAGGATGAGGTTGTGTTGGGTGGGGGCGCTGCGTCGCTGGCATGGCGGACGATGGGTGGCGGAGGCTCTGAGGGTGGCGCACCTGCCCCTGTAGGTCCTGTGCGCAATGCGCGCGCCCCCATCTCTTTTGGCGGCTTCCAGGACCCAGCTGTGCGTGCCCACATCCAGCACGGCCTGCAGGTGAGGGTGCAGCAGCAGCAGGCCACACCTGCGCCACCAGTCACTGCGCAGCCCAGTGAGGGCCCAGGGTCGGATGCAGTGGTGGTCACAGCTGCTGGCAGCCCCACACAGCCCGAGCACAGCTTCACCACCAGCAGCAGCGAGGATGTGGACATCTCTGGTGAGGCAGTGCGCGCATGGCGCGCAGCTGGGGGCCGCTCGGAGGCGGGCGTGCCTGCACAGGCAAGGGCACGCACTAATGTGGCTGCCGACGCAGCTGGTGCGGTGTCTTTTGGTGGCTTTCACGACCCTGCGCTGCGGGCGCACATCCACCAGCGCTTGGCTCAGGGTGCCCCGTCACCCGCACACACCAGCCCACAGGCGCATGGTGTGCCACCTGCAGCTGTGGGCGGCAACTGGACTGCAGATGGCGTGAACAGCAGCGGCAGTGCCAGCCCGACAAATGCAGAGGTCATCAAAGATCTGCGCCGGGGAGCCTTGCGGCCTTCAGCTGCGGGTCGTAGCAGCAAGGGAGGCATTGGCAGCCACCGCAGCCACCGCAGCAGCAGCAGCAGTGCTAGCCTCGCCTCATCGAATGAACTGCCCGGCACCAAGGGTCAGGGGCCGATTTCCTCCCCTGGCAGGTCAAGCTACAAGGGTGGCCTGCCTCCCACCAGTGCTCGCACCAGTGTGGTCGTCCATCCATCTGAGCATGCGTTTGGAGTGACAGACAGCTCGTCCTCAGAAGACCAGGAGAGCGAGATGGAGGCAGATCACGAAGGGTACGCAGAGCAGCTGAGTGGCTTGGGGCCTGATGCATCCTTCCGTTCCACCCGCTCCCCTGCTGGCTCTCCCAGAGCTGCAGCTGCGGCGGATGCGTACTTGGGGGCTGATCTGCAGGTGGTGGTGCCTTTGGCCGAGCTCGGGGCGCCCTCGCACCTGCCGGCAACGGTGCCATCCTCCACGCGTCTGGCCACCCGCAGCACACGCAGCACGCGCACGGACGCGCCTCTGCGCACATCACAGGATCTTGTGCCTCGGTCGCCACCACGCAGTACAACAGACACCACCGGGGACAGCAGGCGCAAGACAGCCGAGCAGCGGGATCGCACCAGCAGGGATGACAGCCCCACGCCTGCACTCCCACCTGGCAGCCCGGCAACATCTGGCGTGCCCAGCAGGCGCACCACGCAGGGGTCGCAGACATCCATGCAGCTGAGCGTGGCCGGTGGGCGTCGCACAACTGCAGGGTCGGTGCCTGCAGCTGCCGCGGAAAGCAGAGCAGCAGCCCTCAGCACGCGCAGGACCACAGCAGTGTCAACGGCCTCGCACCTTGACAGCATTGGTAGGAGCTATGATGAAGGGGAGTGGGAGGTGAACGATGCAACCCAAGAGGTCTGTGCAGCAGGTGCAGCCGCGCAGGATTCCCAGCTCAGGCTGACGCCGGATGTGCTGGATGCTGTGCCATATGAGCAGGCCATTGAGTACATCATGATGGCCCTTGACACTGTGAACCAGGATGCAGCTGCCATGCACCACATGACAGGCGCATCGGTGCCGGCTTCGGCACGTACCACAGAGCACTCTGCGATCCCCTCCAGGCGCACCACACAGCATAGCACGGGTGGGGCGTCAGCGCACAGCACAGATGGTGGAGTAACAGCACTGTCCGCAGTGTCCTCTGGGCAGGTGGATATGGCATCTGGCCCAGCCTCTGCGCGTACCACACAGTACAGTGCGGGAGGCCATTGGACAATGACCTCACCTCCGGTGATGTCAGCACATCCCTCTGCTGCGCCCTCTGAGGTCCCATCCACTCGCACCACCCAGCACAGCACAGGTGGCCTCTCTGCGCATTGGGCGATGCAAGCGGCACCCGTTCCTGATGGCCCCTCCTCCCGCTCCCCGCAGCACAGCATTGGTGGCCACTGGGCAATGCAGCCTGCTGCAGCCTCTGCTGCAGCCTCTGCAGGGTCCACGAGTGCACTGTCTCCCCGCACGACACAGCACAGCATTGGTGGCCACTGGGCAATGCAGCCTGCTGCAGCCTTTGCTGCAGCCTCTGCTGCAGCCTCTGCAGTTCCCACGAGTGCACTGTCTCCCCGCACGACACAGCACAGCATAGGAGGACACTGGGCGATGCAGGCACCTGCTCCTGTAGCAGTTGACATCCATCCTGCTCCATCCACACGCACGACCCAGCACAGCATTGGCGGCCACTGGGCAATGGCTTTGCCCTCGGCCACAGGTGCGCCCTCAGCTGCAGCCTCTGCGCACACAGCCCACCAAAGCGAGACTGGCCCAGAGGCCGTGCTCCCAAGCAGCCCTGCAGCTACTGTGGAAGCGGCTGCATGGGATGAGGTCACAGGGCAAACTACAGCAAACTCCTCTGTCCACCGTGCGCCTATGATGAGCAGCCCGGGCGCGCTGCCATCAGCTGTGTCACACCTTCGTGCTCAGGAGCTAGTAGATGACACACTTGGGGCAGTGCCATTCAGGGACGCCACGATTGCCAGCATGGGGGGCGCACGCACGAGCGTGGCTACGCTGGTACGCGGCCCCGGCACACAGCCCAGCCTGCCTCCCTCACAGGGTGCCACCTCGCCCTCCCATAGCATGGAATCACCGCCCAAATCGACCCCCGCCTCACCTGCCGGTGGTGCCACACCTGTGGCTCGCAGCCCGCGCATCACTGACCGCTCTCCAGATGTCCCAACGGTTACTGCGCAACGCCTCATGACACCTGCGGCTGCCATGATGAGACAGGTGCGCTCAGGATGAGGACGTGCACCGTGAGTAGTTAAAAAAAGTCTGCGAGGCCAGTTGATGCCTCTGCCTGGCATAAAGAATGATACCATAACAAGATGGCTGCTGGCGGGCGTGGTGCTCTTGGGTAATGGCTATGAAGCTTGCTGTCTATAAGATTATAACTGTTGCTGCTTGCTGCTGCTTGTGTTGTGCAGGTGCCGAAGCCAGCCTCACCTGTGGCTCGTCAGTTGGGCAACGAGATGGCCCGAGCAGCCTTGGCAGCAGCAGTGGGCCCTGACGATCCGCTGCAAGAACCTGAAATTCGCGTGCGGATGGCACGTGACATCATCGCTGGAGCTGGTGCTGCTGCTCCAGCCTTTGCGCCAGCTACAGGCGTGGTGATCGAGGTCCCTGACACAGCAGCTGCTACTGCTGCCACCTCAGCAGCACCATCTCCACGGCCCACCCAGTCCACGTGGGCTAGCCCTGTGCATATGTCCCCGCGTAACACGATCAGCCAGGGCGGCTTGGAGGTGCCAGCAGCACAACCCACTCAGTCCACGTGGGCTAGCCCTGTGCACATGTCACCGCGCAACACGATCAGCCAGGGCGGCTTGGAGGTGCCAGCAGCACAACCCACCCAGTCCACGTGGGCTAGCCCTGTGCACCTGTCACCGCGCAACACGATCAGCCAGGGCGGTGCACC
>QAXD01000197.1:40039-55076 GCA_004335575.1 Haematococcus sp. NG2 | reverse complement strand
AGGTGCCAGCAGCACAACCCACCCAGTCCACGTGGGCTAGCCCTGTGCACCTGTCACCGCGTAACACGATCAGCCAGGGTGGTGCACCCATGGCTGTGCAAACATCTCACAGCGTTGCGGGCAGTGTTGTGTCATATCAGACAAATGACCCAGGGTTTGTGCTGGAGATGCAGGGAGGAAGCCCGCAGGCTGCATCTCCTCTGTCCTCTGCCACAGCCACGCCAAGATATCCAATCTCTGCAAGGTCAACACACGACACTGTGCTGACAGATGCAGCAGGGCGCTCCACACCCGTGACTCTGCAGACATCGCAGTCTGCCAGGCCAACACAAGAGACGCTGCCTGAGGCAGATGCAACCTCTGCCATTCCTATCTCGTGGTTCCAATCACCCCGGTCAACTTTGGAGTCTGCTGCCCACATTGCTGGTTCTGAAGGCGGCCGGATGTCTGTACAACTTGTGGCCCACGCGGGATCTGACGATGCTGTCGGCGAGATCTCTGCAGCAGTCAGCCCACTATCAAGCCAGAGGACCACAGAGCATGGTGCTGCAAGTGCAGAACCGCCCAGCACTGACCAGCCCGCAGCTCCTGTTCAAGCTTGCATACGCACCAGTGTGGATGAGGCTGTGCAGGCTGTGCAAGTCGCTGAGGTACAGCCTGCACCAGAAACACTGGCACAGTTCAAGGAGGAAATCTTGCAGGGCTTCAAGAGCATCCTGTCTGAGATGCTGCAGGCATCACAACCTCCCGGGGCTGCGCCAACAGTCAACATGGGCCGCCCCCCACGTGCCAGCAGTATGCGAAGCGTCCGCAGTGATGGCCGGCCTGGGTCAGCAGTGCGCATCACTAAGGAGGAGCTGGAGGCATTCCTGTTTCAAAAGAGTGTGCGTGGCTTACAGTGCTTAGGCCCTACATTGGCTGATATAGTGATTGCGTTCACCACCTGTCAGCTTGCCACCCAAACAACTTGGCATTGATGCTGCAAATATGGAGGCACTTCTTTGACGTGATGGCCTGTCATGATGCCCTTCGCAGGTGCTGAACCAGGACTCGAGCGCTGACATGATGGCGTACCGGCTGCGAGATGTGTTTGGTGCTGCACGTATGGCTGCAAATACTGCAGTGGGTGATGATGACGGCTACGATGCCAGCAGCGTGGATGACTCCATGATGGGATCCCTGACACCTGGTGAGAAACAATCAGAATGTGCTTTGGGTAACCTGACTGCTGGATGTACCTCCTGGACAAATGCCTCCTGCAAGACTTTGTGTGCAGAAACTAGCGCCTTCAAACATCTATTTCGTCCCCAACCTGCATTTCCATGATGCCTGCAGCATTCTACTCACACCAGATTCCATTGTGCCCTGCAGGCACCAGCTTGCACTCGCCTCATCCATCGCTTCCGCGTCAACGCCCTCACCACCTTGACCCTGCCATGGCTGTTCTGAGGCGCTCCTTTGATGAAGGAGCCATCCGTGCCCTTTTCAGGCATTCAGTGGAGGCCACAGGCATTGGTGCTGCCGTAGCAGCAGCTGCCGCGAAAGGAGGCCTTTCAGGCCCAGACTCAGGGGTGTCAGAAGAGGGTGAAAGGTCTGCTGCTGCTGTGGCTGCTGCTGGTGTGCCAGTTGATGAGCTCCCAACACCATCAGAACCAGTCACAGAGCCCGAGCAGCTGGAGGAGCCTCAAGAGCCTGGAGAGGCAGAGCCAGCTCCTGGTGCAGACCAGGGCGAGCACTGTGATCTGCAGGGGGAGGACCTGGATGGTCTGCCTGCCATGGGTGTTGCACCTTGGGACGTACCTGCTGCTGCAGCCATCGCAGCTGTTGACACCAAGACGCCCCGAGCATCAAACGAGCAGGGAGAGGAGGCGGCCCCAGAGGGGTCCACTGGTGGTGCAGATGAAGCTGAGGAGCAGCTGCCCCAGCGTGGCAAGCTGCCATGGCCTCTGCGCATGCTGTCCAGCAACTCGCGATCGCTGGCAGCCCATGCTGCCAGCTCACCTGGCGAGCCGCCTTCCCCTGCACACAGCGGGCGCCTGGGAAATCTGAGCCTGGGCGGCAGCGGTCGCTTGCGGGGGCCATCAATGGGTCCCAACTCCCCTGTCCCCTCCCCAAACCGGCGCCTGGCTTCACTCGGGGGCCACTCTCAGGCCCCCAGGCGCACTGAGCACATGAGCAGCATTGGCGGCCACTCTATCGCATCTGAGGCCATCCCTGAGCTGGGCAGCGGGGAGAACAGTGGGGAGAACAGTGGGCTTGCATCGCCAACCGGCGTTGGGTGGCGGCTGGGTGGCCCACGCGACCTGCGCATGAGCACCTTGGGTGGCCACTCAGCACCCTCCCTCACACCCACCCCCAGTGTGACCACAGGTGGTGCTCAAGAGCAGGAGGCTGTACTGGCTGCTCAGCAAGGCCTGCCACATGACAGCGCTGCACGTGAGACTGCAGCGTCTGTGGCAGCTAGCACAGGCCGCACGCCCCGCAGCACTGCTGGTGGTGTAACAGCGCGGTCCACTACACAGGAGGGTGTGCCTGAGCGCTCTGCGGGCCTCCTGCTGCCTGCCTTTGGATGGCCACCTGTCACGTCCCCAGATGCTCTGACCTATGCGGAGTCCACAGCGCACCCAACCCCCCGCACCACCGCCCACAGTGCATATGAGGGTGTCCCAGAGAGCAGCGTGGGTGCAGTGCCTGCCCCTGCATTTGGTTGGCCACCTGCCACGTCCCCAGACGCTGTGGCATGTGCGGAGTCCACAGCGCACCCTACCCCCTGCACCACTGCCCATAGTGCGTATGAGGGTGTCCCAGAGAGCAGCGTGGGTGCAGCGCCTGCCCCTGCATTTGGCTGGCCACCTGTCATTGTCCCTACTGGAGCTCCTGCCCCAGCGTCCAGCACACTTGCCACCAGCACCACGCCCCGAACAACAGCCTTGGAAGGCGTGCCTGAGCGTGTGGGTGGTGACCTGGCCGTAGCTGCTGCTGCTGCTGCCGTGTCGCCTGCTTTCTCACCGGCACCATCTGTAGGCCCCATGCCCCGGGCAACAGCCACAGAAGGCGTGCCTGAACGCTTGGGAAGTGCTGTGCCAGCAGCACCGCCTGTGTTTGGCTGGCCACCAGCTGCGCCGGTTGAGTCACCTGCTCCCACACCACGAGTCGGTGCCTTGGAGGGTGTGCCCGAGCGGACCGCCGCACCCACTGCGTCTGACCTGGGGTGGAAGCTGGGCGCAGCTGTGCAGGGTGCACCCTTGTTCAGCAGCGAGGGTGGTGCTGCCGAAGGCGATGCAGCAGCAGCGAGCGAGGCACAGGATCTGGATGCAAAGGAAGGGCCTGATGAGGACGGGGCGGTTGATGTGCAGATCTCACAAGACCTGCGTCGGCTCGGTTCTGTATCAGCCCCTGGAGGCATGGCAGCTCGCCACAGTATCACACGGTCTGACTCCAGCAGTTCCCACATCAGTATCGACCTGACCCAGCGCAGTGCAGTGTCAGCGGGTGGGCTGTCACCACAGCCCCATGATGTTCTGGCAGCTCTTGCTGCACCCCTGGTCAACATTGCGGACCTGCTGATCACCACTGCATCCACTGCGCCTGCTGCGGCAGCAGGGCAGCCTCAGCAGCGCAGCCAACAGCTGCGCAGCAGTGGCGCGCCACACTTGGAGGTGCGTGGTTGGTTGTGCTAGGGGAGGAGTTGAGCGGCTGACATGTGCAGTGGACTGCACTGCATGGCATGCAGTTGACCTTGTGTGCGCTCTGTTTCCTGAGCGTGCCAAGTGCACAGCTGCTTGCATGCATTTGAGGTACTGCTTGCAGCTACATGCCTGGTGCGGTTCAACTCATTTCAACCTGAGAAGCAATCGAATGCTGGCGCCACGATCATATGACATGCAGGTGCTCATTGAAGAAGACTCCTCTGAGGCTGCTCTGACAGCTCAAGCCTCCCAGGGGCCCCAGCCACAGGCAGCACCCGCTGCAGGGATCATGTTCGGTGTCCCTCCTGGTGCCATTTCATTTGGGGTGCCCCCCGTGCAGCCAGTGCCCAGCCCCCCTGGGGCTGCAGCCCCACCTGCAGTGAACATTGTCGGTCAAAGTATTGATGGGAGGGATGAAGACGAGCACGACGCTCCTGATGCAGCGCCACGCTTTGGCTGGCGCCTTGCACCGCAGCCAGCCACTGTGCCTGCAGCAGCACCTGCGGCAGCGTCCTCAGTCAGCAGTGTGCCGCTGCCTGACCTGCCTGTTGCGTCTGCAGCACCAACAGCTGCAGCAGCAACAGCGCAGCCTCCACAGGCGAATGTAGGCGAGGAGGGCGACGGGGGTGCTTCAGCGCCGGCTTCAAGCTTTGGCTGGAAGTTTGGGGGCTCCAGCTCCGCCGGCATTGTTGTTGCAGGTGCAGCTGGTGCAGCGGCACTTTGGGGGCCTACACTTGCCGAGGCTGCAAGTGCAAGTGCAGCTGAGCCGCCCGCGGGCTCACCGGACGCGTCACAGCCCCGTGCTAGCGCAGCATCTGCAGCAGGTGCTTCCCCATCTCCCATGCGCCAGCCGTTCCGGACGGATGATGAGGATGATGTGAGCAGTGTGGGCAGCTATGGAACGGATGAGCTGCTGCACTCCACCCCCCTCAGCATGATGCCGTTCGACCGGCCCACGCGCAGCACGCAGCAGAGCGTGCAGGGCGCGGTGATCGCTGAGGAAGGGGAGGGTGAGGAGGAGGAGGGGGAGGAGGAGGAGGAGGAGGAAGGGGTGGAGGTGGTGCATGGGCATGGTGCGAGGGAGCGCCTGCCATGGGAGGAAAGCGAGGAGGAGGAGGAGGCAGCTGAGGGGCACGACTCGGCTGGAGAGCAAGAGCAAGAGGCAGCTGGCACTTTTGCCTACGGTGTGATCATTGATCCAGTGACTGGGGCAGCCACAGTGGTTGACCATGGGCTTGTGCGTAGCCATGCAGGACACCATGTGGAGGAAGAGGATGAGGAGGATGTGGGGGAGGATGATGGGTCTTGGATGTACCATGGTGGTGACATTGGGCACCGCACAGAGCAACTGGCCGCACAACGTGCAGCCATGGCAGCTGCCGAGGCAGAGGCAGCCCAGCGTGCTGAGCGGTCGATGCCTGGGGACTCGGTGCTGCTCTCTGTGCCCCAGGCTGTCGCTGAGCCCCCATATGAGGCTGGGCTGCCCAGGCCAGACATGGCGTCCCGCAGCACCAGCAGCCGCCGGGCAGGTGCAGCTGGAGGGTTCGCCCCTGGCCCTGCGCCCCACCCATTCATGCCCTACCGGCCATACCCGGGGGAGGCGCGGCCTGCCCAGCTGCCACAGGCTCGCTTCGTGTCACCTGCGCCAACAGGCACGCCCATTGAGCAGGATGACGCACGTCGCCCCACCAACATGCCAGGTGCGTGTGCAGTGGCTCAAAAGCTGCGCTGGATCGTGACTGGGTGTTCCAGAGATGCTCCTTGCATGGACCCATTTAGGCATGCTGCATGATGATGGGCCACTACAGGTCTGCCATCGCAGCATGCACCAAGTTTTCTAGTAGAGGTGCCATTGCTGCCAAATTTGTTCAAGTTGTTTCAAGTGAATTGAGAATTGGCCAGCGTCTGCTGGTACACAGTAACATTGGTTGTAGAGCCCATCAAAACTCATAGTGCTGTTCAATTGCAGGTTGATCGCCTTTTGCCTGCACGCCGTCCATTGGGGCAGCTGCTCTCACGCGCATCTGCCATGTGCGCTATGTTTGGATACCTGCAGGGTTTGCGTCTGATGCACGTGTGTCGGCCGTGTTCATCCCTTTCGTGGCGCCCACCTCCCCCTCCCCCACAGACGATTTGGGTGCAGGCTTGCCAGGCAGCTACATGGCTCCGGGTGCATTGGGCCGCCCGCCTATCAGCCGCAGCGCTGCTGTGTCGCCCCATCCGACAACTGGCGAGTGGGCGTACGGCATGCACAGCTACCAGAGCATCCGGGTGGCGTCAAACGCCTCAGATGATGCCGATGCGCGTGTGGCCATGCGGAGGCCCAACTCCGCGGCTGCTGCACTGCCACCCGGGCTGCACATGCACAGGGGCGTGGCAGTGAGCGCACGGGAGGAGATGGGTGGCCGCATGCTGCGCGCATCCACCTCCCTCACCACCCCCAGCCGGGCCCAACTCTTCAGCTCTGATGGTTCAGGGGTGGAGGAGGAGGCGCCGTACGCAGCTGCAGCACCAGCTGCCCGGCCACGGCCCGCAGTGGATGCGCTGGCGGCTGTGATTCATGAGGTGCGGGGCCTGGCGGACATGGCCCCCGTAGTGGCGAGCGCCCTGTCTGCTTCTGCTGCCATTGGTGCGGGCCCTGCTGCTGCTGCGGTGCCCAGCCCTGCGGTAGCCACACTGTCTGGTGCCGGGCGCCCCGGGGTGACTGCAGTATCAGGTGCCGGGGCAGTGGCGGCATCCATGGCACAGGCATCCCGGGCATTGCAGGAGCTGGGTGCGGCCGCACAGCAGCTGGCCTCCACACCCACCAGCCCCCCAAACATGGCCGCGTCCCACACCCCCAGCGTGAGCAGTGATGAGGGGTGGGCCCGCATCCAGGCCCTCCTGCACCACGCACAGCAGCTGGTGGATGAGCTGGCGGTGGCCTCCACGCCCCAATCCACTGCTGCAGGCTCCCCGGAAGCAGCCTCTTCCAGTGCCGCTGACACTGCAGCCAGCGCGGGGGCGACACCACTCAGCAGTGCAAGCGAGGAAACGGTAGGGGCAGGAACGCCAGCTGCCCTAGGGGGCCACGCAGCTGCTGCTGCATCAGCAGCAGCTGAGGAGGATGCAGCAGCAGCTCGTAGGCGCAGCACGCTGAGCCTCGGGGACTCTGACCTTGGACTCAGCGGGCCCTTGGATCTGGTGTACCTTCCTGAGCACGCCCAGGGGGATGAGGAGGATGAGGGCGCTGCGGCGGCTAGAGGGGCACATGCAAACGTGCCTGGTGTGGCTGTCATGTCGTTTGGCAACCCCCTGTTTGATGCCCCGATGTCGTCCAGGAACAGCTTCGCGTCAACGCCCATGGCACGCACACCTGACGAGTCCCAGGACTTGGAGCTCGCTGGCTCACGTGCACCCAGCCACAGCACTGGCGGTGTCGCGCCCTTGCCCATGCCCATTGCAGCGGCTGACAAGCTGCGCGCATGGCAGCTAGGTGGTGCTGGTGGTGGGGCTGTGAGCCCGTCACCTGCGCTGGCAGCTACCCCGGCGCCTGCGCGGCGTGCTACAGCCGGACCTGTGCTCTTTGCAGCCGCAGATGCGGCGGCCACGCCGCAGCAGCCGCCACCAGTCAGCTGCATCCCCGCAAGCCCTGCAGCTGTTGGTGCAGGAGCAGCCAGTTTGCTGCCCCTGGCAGAGGCACTGGCGTCCGTGGCATCCAGTGCCTCAAAAGAAAGGCGTCTGTCTGTGAGTGGCTCAGAGCCTGGTCTGGCTCAGGCCCAGGATGCTGACCGCATGCTGGATGCCCTGGCCCGGGCCAGGTTCGAGCAGGTGATGGGGCCAGCAGCTGCGGCTGCAGCTGCCACTGGGGGTGACCTGCCTGCTGGCACCGCGCGGCGTGTATCTGGCAGTGGGCTGCCCCGCTTGAGTGCCAGTGGTGGCCCGCTGGACACACCCAGCCGTGGCACGTCACTCGTGGGGAGCCAATCCTTGAGTGTGTCCATCCCAGCAGCCCCAAGCACTGCCCAAGGTGCTCTGGCATTGTCCCCTGTGGTGGCCTCCACGGGGACGGGTGGTTCGGTGGCGGCAGCAGAAGAGACACTTGCACAGCCGGCTCCTGGCGCTGCAACGGTGACTTCTGATGGCCCAGTCCCTGAGCCATCCAATGCTGAGGCTGTTGGGAGGACAGCCACGCCTTCCCGCCTGCCACGCCCAGGCTCCAGTTCACGCCTGCCGTCTGCGCCTGGTACAGGCGCAGCAGCATCGCCGGCCCCTGCAGCCACACGCTCCGGCATTCCCTCCCCCTCCCGCTCCTCCTCAATACCAGGAATCCCCTCTGCGCCAGCACTAGCGCGCGTGCAGCCAGGCGCTGCGTCAGCTGCACCTGGGTCCTCAGCAGGCAGCATCCTGGAACGCACAGCTGTGAGCCCAATGTCAGGGGATGCTGCAGCCGGTGCTGCAGGTGCTGCCGCTGGCATGTCGCCCACCGGTTCTCTGCGTGCACCTGACGACGGGCCAGCCACGTCAGCGTCACAGCCGTCACAGCAGGGTTCGGCGTCACAGCCGTCACAGCAGGGTGCAGTGCCACAGCTGGATGGCATGCTGGATGTTGTGGAGCATGTGGCTGCACTGTTGCGGCGCACAACCGGCTCCAGCAGCCTCCCTGGCAGTGAGGGCGGGGGTGTGCGCACGTTTGCTGCAGCAGGCGGCGCATCAGCAGCTGGCCAGTCGCTACCCCCCTCCTCAACGGGGGGTGCAAGCGACGCAGACGCCCCGTACCCTGCGCGCCTGGAGCTGCTGATCACGCAGCTTCAGGGCCTGTCGGAGATGCTGGCCTCAGAGGAGGGCCGCGCAACACCCGACCCCGCTGTGTTAGGCTCAGCCATGCCCAGCACAGCTCGCAGTGCACGCGTAACTGCAGCCAGCAGCACAGGAGGCTCAGTGGCCGGTGCTGCTGCTGCCCCTGCGCAAGAGGAGGGCTTAGTGCTCCTGCAGCACCGCTCCCTGCTGCTGGCCTCTGCCCTGGAGGATGTGCACCGTGTGCTGGCTGCTGCGCCTGCTGCCGCTTCTGCTGGCTCCACACCGTCTGCCTCTGCGCGCAGCAGCAGCGCAGGTGCTGGTATCACTGGGGTGGGCCAGGATGTGGCCCTTGAGCGTGGCGTGCTGGCAGTCATGCAGTGTGTGGATGGTGTCACAGACGCACTGGGGACTGTGGCCTCGGGACCTGAGTCTGACCCATCGGCTGCAGAAGAATCAGCTGCAGCAGCTGCGGTGGCAGAAGAGGCTGCAGCAGTACCACTAGTAGGAGAGGCAGCAGCAGGAGAGGCAGCAGCAGAAGAGGCTGCAGCAGCAGCAGTGGGGGCTGCAGCAGCAGGGCATGGGAGCCCTCAGGTGTCTCTGGCTGGGGCCAGCAGAGCAGTTGTGGTTGCAGAGGGTGAGGTGTCCACACCCACGATGCCCGTGACTGCCGCGCCACAGCACCGGCCCGGGTTCAGCCCCGCCATCTACCGCGCCCTGTTTGCGTCCGACTCGGAAGGCGAGGGGGAGGAGGATGGAGGCATGGATGCCACGCTGGGGCGTACTGCTGAGGCAGACAGCGTGGTGGCAGCAGCCCCGGCTGCCACCAGTGCTGGGAGCGCATCAGCAAGGAGCTCTGCTGGTGTCCCTGATGCAGCATATGCTGCAGCTGCAGGGGATGCGTGGGATGCATCCACTAGACCGGACACCGGTGCCACCAGCGCAGGTGAGGCCAGTGATAAGTCAGGGGGCTCATCTCTTGACTCCTTGGAGCTGTTCTCAGTCCCCCGTGTGAGCATGCAGGGCGGCCATGCTGGCCTGGATCTGCTCCTGCCCAGCTCCCTGTCCTCTCACCTGCCACTGGAGGACGAGGATGTGCCTGCAGTGCCCACTGTGCCCGCTGTGCCTGCTGCGCCTGCTGTGCTGGGACAGGACCCGGGCCATGGGCTTCTGGGCGCAGTGTTGGGTGCAGACGATGGTGAGGCCCAGCCCATCACAGGGGTGATGATGACCGCACCTCAGAGCCACGCACCCACCGCATCTGCCTCAGGTAGTGCGGCAAACAGCTCAGCATGCGACGCAGCGACCCCACCGCCGGCTGCCAGGGCAAGGTATGCAGGCGGTACAGGCGGTGCAGAGGTACTGCCGCCAGGCGTACCGCCTGAGCTGCTGCAGGACACGCAGGCCATGCGTGCGTCCTCTGGTAGCGTGCTCACTGGGGCACGGCCAACCGCCGCATCGGCAGCAGGGACAGCTGCCGAGCACACCAGCATGGGTGGCAGCAGCACGTATGGGGGTGCAGGTGGCAGTGTGGGTGGTGGGGCTCCACGCGCAACGGGTGGCCTATCGCAGTCCCTGGAAGACAGCGCTCAGATGGATGAGGTGGTGAGTCACCGGCCCCAGATGCCCGAGCCAGGCACCTCCAGCAGCATGCCCCCCTCCCTGGCCACCTCCCTGGCCTTCAGCGGTGACTTCACCCCTGGCATGCCGCCCGCCTCAGCGGATGCCCCGACACCGGTGCTGGCAGGTGCAGGGGGCGCCAGTGCAGGGGGCACCCGCACAGTCCCGCCCACACCACCCAGCGCAGCAACCAGTGTGGGGACGGTGCTGACGTTCGCGCAGGATGCTGCCACGCCGCTCTCCACTGTCACCTCCCTGGCCCTGGCCCTGGGCCCTACTGGCACCTCAGGAACCCCTGGATCTGCCAGCACCGTGGGGCAGGCGCACCTGCTTATCGATGCCACACCGCCAGACTTCCGCGAGCTGGGCACCGCATCTCCGCCTTCGCTGCACGGCCACGCCACACCGCCCTCAGGCCTGCCGCGGCTGCGTGCTCACACGGAGCCCTCCGCGGTCACACCCTCACCCATGGGCTTGTTTAGGCCAGGGGCGAGCGTGCCGGCCGCCCGGTCGGCCACCACATCCCTAGGAGGGGGCATCAGCCCTGCGCTCACACTCGCGTCTCCCTCCTCCCACGCCTCCTCCTCCTCCCACACCACGCCCCAGGCGGGCAGCAGCGATGGCCCTGCGGTCCGAGCGGGTGGGTATATTGCGCGTGGCTACAGCGGGGCGCGCGGGCTGGTGCACAGCCTGATTGCAGGGGCGGATGAGGAGATGGATCTAGGGGACGAAGATGAGGAGGGCGTGGATGTGGCTGCTGGTGCTCCGCACGACAGCTCCTCTGCTGCGCAGCGCGCCGCTTCGGCAGGCGCTGCAGGTGCAGGGCTGGGGCCAGCAGGGAGTGGCTCAGGCAGCAGCGGTGTGCCTGTTCATGCCGCGCACAGCAGCACTGTGGGTGCGGGTCCAGTGTCTGGGGGTGTGCTGGGGGGTGCTCTCAGCGGCAACTCATCTCTGGAGCTCGATGATGATCTGGATGAGGAGATTGCGCGCGAGGCAGGAGCACTGGCAGACCTCATCATGACGCCCTACGCTCCCTCCCCCGCCATCTCGGCCCTTGGTACCCCCTTGAAAGAGCCTGAGGGCGAGGCAGCCAGTGCCAGCAGTGGTGCAGCTGCGCAGGGGGGCAGTGCTGGGGTGGCGGCCAGCCGCTTTGTGGCACAGGCGCAGGGCACGACGCGTGTGCTGTTCCGTGACCCAGAAGCAGGGGCGGAGCCTCTCCCTGAGACTGGGCCTGCGGCGGCTGCAGGTGCCCCAGGCACCGATCGCGCATCAGTGCCGGCTCTAGCACTGGTCAGCCAGGCAGGCGCTGAGGCACCTGAGGCGCTGGTAGCTGTGGCGCACCAAGACGAGCAGCTCACGCACACGCCAGCAGTCAAAGCGGCTGCAGCTGCACGCTTGAGCGGGGCCGGGGAAGGGCAGGAGCAGGAGGAGGAGGAGGAGGAGGAGGGCTTACCTGAGGAGCTGTTTATGGAGACTCCTGCCAGCAGTGCAAGTGCCAGCACAAGGGTGCGCGACAGCCCAGCACGGGCCGCATCCTCATCCTCAGCAGCACGAGCAGCGGCAGGTGCTGGCTTGGAGGCAGTGCCAGCGGCGGTTGCTGAGCTGGAGCAGCCATCAGCGGCAGTTGCTGAGCTGGAGGAGCCGTCAGCGGCAGGTGCTGAGTTGGAGGAGTCGTCAGCGGCGGTTGCTGAGCTGGAGGAGCCGTCAGCCATGCGCGCGTCCGCGCTGCGCAGCATGTGGGAGGGGCTGAGTCAGGCGGCGGGCGCACATGGGCGCGCAGGCACCAGCAGCGCAGGCGGTGCTGGGGCAGGGACGGGTCACGGCCGAGTGGCAGCCGCCGTGCAGGCGCTAGACTTTCGGGGCACCATCAGCGCAGGGGGCGCTATCAGCACAGGCCCCACGCAGCGTCAGCCAGAGGCCCTAAAGCCGGTCATGAAGCCCGCAGCACACGCGCCCTCGCTGCACCCGGGGGCGATGCTGATGGCATCACCTGGCCGTGCACCCGGTGGGCCGTCCTCTGGTGGTGCTGGGGGCTCAGGCTCCGGCGGGGCGTCCACTGGCGCGACCGGCAGCAGTGCCAAGGACATGGTGGGTGGGGGGCGCTGAGTGGTGGGCTGCTGTGATCTGATGGGCTGCTGTGATCTGATGGGCTGCTGTGCTCTGATGGGCTGCTGTGATCTGCTGGCAGTTGCTGTGGGCAGCTGGCGCACCGTGCAGTTGCCTGTGGTGGGGCTTGCAGCATTTCGGGTTTGCCCTACAACCCTAAAAAACCCTTGAATGCGGCATGCTTGAGAGGGCGTGTGCACATGCTGTATGGCGCTGGTACCGTACATGAGTACTATGGGACTCTATGCATGCTGGTGCCAGGACGTCAGCGGTGGGATGCACCAGCTGTTTTGAGCGCATGCTGCATGGCTTTCATGAATGCTGAACGGTGTTGGATGCACCAAACTCACAACTGTAACACGTCTCATGGCGCATGTCCTTTGTACGATTCCAGGTTGGCACACCGGCAATGCCCACCACACCAGCGCCCGCGGCACGCATGGCAGACGTGAGTGGCGGTGGCATTAGTACGCAGTACAGCCAGTACACTCCCGTTCCCAGTGAGAGTGAGGGCGGGGCGTCGGCTGTGACAGGGCCGTCACGGCCGGCAGGGCGTGTCACAGCCGACAGTGACACCTCGCTCACCTCCATCGCCAGCTCAGCTCAACTCAGCCACGTGACTCCTGCAGATGCTGCAGGTGGTGGCAGTCATGGTGGGGCCAGCTGGGGCAGCGCCTCTGTTGCGGGTGTGGGCGTGGGCGCAGGGCCCTCAACCCCTCAAACACTCCGTGGTAGCAGTGCATCATACGGGGGGGTGGGTGCTGTAACAGCGGGTGGCGGAGTGGCTGTAACAGCTGTGGCGTTCCGGTCAGACGGGAGTGTGCAACAGCTGGCTGGCTCAGCGAGTGTGGCGGCGGGTCCCATACCACTTGTTGGTCCACTGGGCAAGCCTCCCCTCCCTGGCAGTGGCTCCGTCTCACGCGGCAGGCACAGCAGCGGCGGCGGTGGCGCTGCCGATGCCCCGGAACCAGCCGCTGTGGCAACGGTGGCTCCTGATGGCGCGGTGTCTGTGCTTGACAGTGTGTCCAACGAGTTGCAGGTCACAGCACCCGTCATTGCAGCTGTCACAGCTGATTCCGAGGAAGCTGCAGGGCAGCTGCCACGGCCTCCGAGCCGTGAGGCCTCCTCTCATTCTGTGGGGTCTGTGACCAGCCCTGTGGGATCTGAACGGGCAGCTGCACCATTGAGGCGCTCCACAGGTGGTGGGTCGGCCAAGGACCGCTTCCGTCGGAGCAGCAGCCGTGGCAGCGACAGCGGCAGTGGCCGCTTGGATTCTGCAGCAGCAGTAGCAACATTTGCCGCACCAGCAGCCGCCTCAGCCTCTGCACCTACCGGCGCAGGTGGTGCGCGCATCAGTGGCAGCGGAGGCGCTCCTACAACAGCTGTCGCTGCAGGCGGGGCAGCTGCCGGCACAGGGAACAGCACGTTGCACCACCCTGCCAAAGCGCACGCCATGTCCGGCGACTTTGACGACCTGTTTGGGCTACCTCAGGCAGCTGCACCTATCCCATACTTCCAGGAACCAGGGCCAGGGCCTGAACTGACCCCCGCTTTTGCAGACTCAGCCCTTGCGATGTCAGTTGCTGGTGCTGATGCTCACACTTCTTCTGGCGTACGTGCAGCCGCTGCATCTGCACATGCGGCGCCCAAGTTGGCATCGCCTGGCAGTGGTGCGACAGCGGCACAGGAGCAGAGCGCAGTCAACCCCCTGAACCAGACGATGGCGTTGCGCAGACACACAGGCAGCGCAGGCGGCCATGCATCACATGCTGACGCCTCTGCCTCCGCTGCCTTTCCCTTGGAGTTGCTGCTGCCGAGGCCGGCATATGCTGAAGGGGGCAGCGAGGAGGGCCTTGATCCCTTGGCACAGTACCTAGCTGCCCAAGGCAGTGCATCTCCATGGGGGCCAGCCAAGCCAGCAGCACAGGAGGTGACAGGACATGAAGGTGACACGACGCATGCAAGCGCAGCATGCGGTGAGAGTCGTGCAAACCACCTGAGCGGCCAACCCAGTGCCCGTGCCACAGGCAGCTCACTTGGGGGTGGCTCCTCTGTGGGTCACACTGGCTCAGCAGGCGGTGCGTTGCCACCCACAGCCGCATCTGAGTACACAGACGTGAGCGATGGCGGCAATGCGCGTGAGCGACTGCTGCCACCTGGTACCGAGGCCAGCAGCGCGGTGCTCTCACCTGCACACGGCGCGCAGGTGACATCTGCAGTGCCAGTAGCAGGAGCACGGGCTGCTGGTGGGCTGCTGGCTGGGCTGCTGGACTCTGATGCGTCTGATGAGGAGCTGGATGCACTAGAGGAGGGTGCGAGGGTGGCGCCTGGGGGCAGGCAGGCTGCAGCAGAAGTGGCCCCTTTCCCCATGCCGCACGCTGCTGCAGCAGATGCATTGCTGCCAGCGGCTGTACCTCCCCAAGTGCGCATGGGGATTGATGTAGTGCAGCCTGGCGCAGCCTTTGTGGAGTCACCTCTCAAGGCCCATGCGGCCGTGACGGGTGAGGTGGGCCAGCTGTCACAGACGTCGCAGCTGGGCGGCAGTGTTGGGGCAATAGCACCTGGTCACACGGGCGGTGCACGCCTGACCACCGGCAGCCTAGTCAGCCATGCCAGCACAGCGTATAGCGCTACTGTCACGCATGCTGCAGCGGCACATGCGGTGGGTAGCTTGGTGAGCAGCTTGCGCAGTAGCCTACTGCCTGGAAGCAGCGGCACAAGTGGCAGCTTCAATGGGGGTGCACAAAGCCAGCGGCCAACAGGGGGCGCATGAGGAGCAGCCTGTGATGCATGATGAGCGTGACGTGCGACCGAATGTGACCCATGAGTGTGACCACCCGTGACCG
>QAXD01000197.1:21969-38870 GCA_004335575.1 Haematococcus sp. NG2 | reverse complement strand
TCACGTGCTCAACAGTGGACAGCACAGGCTGATGGACTGACTGGGTGTAGGTCCAGGGATCAAGTGTTGGGTGGTGTGAGCGAGAGCATACTTGGTCGCGATGAATGAGTGGGAAGTTGTTGTGATGTTTGCCTATGGTGTGTGCTGTTGTCATGATGTGATTCGACGCGTTGCAACTCCAACCGGTGAATCCAGACAGGACACCCTTGAATCTCTTGCTGACACCTTGGAAACGTTGAGTTAGCTGCTGCCTGCCTGCACCTTCGTTGCTGCCTGCCCTCACCATTGTGGCATGCTTGCATGTGGACAGTTCAATACTTGTATTCCACGGACTGGGCCTAATGGCACATCGTAGCTTCTATGTACTACACGTGCTTGTAGCATGCATTGCATAGCAAACAGCACAGACTCAAGATCGCGATCTTCTTGAAGTGAAGTGAAGGAACGCCATAAGGCGTGACTTTAAAGGGAACAGTGACCTCAGCCTGGCGCACCAGCCCTGGATGACGCGCTCATGCTTTGTGTAATGCTAGGGTTTTAAGGTTGAGGGTTTTGGGGTTTTCTCACCTCAAACCATAGTGACCCACACGTCGTACTTCTTTACCACGTCCCGCCTGTATTGTTGTTATGTTTCCGTGCCTGATTCGTGCTCCCTGAGTACCTGCAACTCGCACCTGTTGACAGAACACAACATAACCTTCTAGACCGGTTTTGCCCTACTCAATGACGCTATGTTAAAAGGTAAGATCTGACCAACTGAAACCCCACTGCCGCTCGCGGGGGCAAAAGGCCATCAATCGTCCGCATGAAAAACGCGCTGAGCAGGGACGCATGCTGCATCATAGGCTCGGGGTAGCAGAAGCATGACGCACCGGATTTGCTTACTACCTTGCGTCTGCTGCGAGGGGCCCGGACAGTGGCAGGCAGGGGCGTTAAGCTTGGTGCATCCACGCATGTGACACCGAGCATCATGCATGGCCGGGCTGGAGTGGGGCATGTGTTGCGCATGCTACACATGCTGCGCCCATGTTTCGCACGTTCATGCATTGTTCATGCGGCCCAGTCATGTGGTGCGTTCAGACAGTGTCAAATGTGCGTCATATGCTGCCCTTTGCCATGCTGTGCCGCAGGCTTGCACTTATGATGTAAGGGAGCATGTGTAGACGACTGCGGTGCGAAGTAAAGGTGAGATTGCAAGGTACCAGATGGAGGCATAAGAGGTGTTTCCTTGCGAAGTTTTACTGCTGCTATTCAGCCACCCTACTAATGTATTATTCGTGTTTTCGTCAATGTTGGGCTCATGTATCGCATTCAACCATGTCAACAATTTCATCTGTGCTGCACTGCAGGATGGACATTCCTTGGGTCAATGTACAAGGATATGATCTCAATGGGCAGCCTTTGCGCTCTAGGCCAGTGAAGCTGATGGTCAGCAATGATAATAAAGTCAGGGTGGATATTTTAGAGAAGTTGTATGGGCCATGCCTACGCTACCAAGAACCAGATGGCATATTGATTGACTCGGATGGCACTGGCTACAGCAATGTGCGATTCCCCCGTTACTCAGACGTCAAGGTGTACAGTGAGGAGGCAACAGCATCAACATCCAACCCCTTCTTCAGTTGGCTTGACATACTGCTGGGGTTGCACAACACAACACAACGTAAGTGTGGAACACTGTGTCAATGCGCCTATTACCTGCGTACCATCATAAGCTCATGCCAAACAATTGGTATTGCAGGAGTCCAAAAGAAGAAGAATGATTAAGTGCCCCTCGCTTCTATCGTCATAGGGACAACATGGTGCTTGGTGGGGAGTGTGCTGCTCTTCTTGCTACTGTGCCGGCTGATCCATTTCTGTGCCTCAACATCAGGGCTGCCTCTGCAAGTGCACATGGCGGCAGCATCAGCTTAAGCTTTGGGGTCACCGTTCAGGGTTCAAGGAGGGCTAGAATGTGTGTGAGGTGCAACCGCGGCGGCGGTGGCGCTGCCGATGCCCCGGAACCAGCCGCTGTGGCAACTGTGGCTCCTGATGGCACAGTGTCTGTGCTTGACAGTGTGTCCAACGAGTTGCAGGTCACAGCACCCGTCATTGCAGCTGTCACAGCGGATGCAGCGGAGGCTGCAGGGCAGCTGCCACGGCCTCCGAGCCGTGAGGCCTCCTCTCACTCTGTGGGGTCTGTGACCAGCCCTGTGGGATCTGAACGGGCAGCTGCACCATTGAGGCATCCACAGGTGGTGGGTCGGCCAAGGACCGCTTCCGTCGCAGCAGCAGCCGTGGCAGCGAAAGCGGCAGTGGCCGCTTGGATTCTGCAGCAGCAGTAGCAACATTTGCCGCACCAGCAGCCGCCTCAGCCTCTGCACCTACCGGCGCAGGTGGTGCGCGCATCAGTGGCAGCGGAGGCGCCCCTACAACAGCTGTCGCTGCAGGCGGGGCAGCTGCCGGCACAGGGAACAGCATGTTGCACCACCCAGCCAAAGCGCACGCCATGTCTGGCGACTTTGACGACCTGTTTGGGCTACCTCAGGCGGCTGCACCTATCGCATACTTCCAGGAACCAGGGCCAGGGCCTGACATGACCCCCGCTTTTGCAGATTCAGACCATGCAATGTCAGTTGCTGGTGCTGATGCTCACGCTTCTTCTGGCGTACGTGCAGCCGCTGCATCTGCACATGCGGCGCCCAAGTTGGCAGCGCCTCGCAGTCGTGCAACAGCGGCACAGGAGCAGAGCGCAGTCAACCCCCTGAACCAGACGATGGCGCCGCGCAGACACACAGGCAGCGCAGGCGGCCATGCATCACATGCTGACGCCTCTGCCTCGGCTGCCTTGCCCTTGGAGTTGCTGCTGTCGAGGCCGGCATATGCTGAGATGGGCAGTGAGGAGGGCCTGAATCCCTTGGCCCATTACCTGGCTGCCCAAGGCAGTGCATCTCCATGGGGGCAAGCCAAGCCAGCAGCACAAGAGGTGACAGAACATGAGGGAGACACAACACATGCAAGCGCAGCATGCGGTGAGAGTCGTGCAAACCAGCTGAGCGGCCAACCCAGTGCACGTGCCACAGGCAGCTCACTTGGAGGTGGCTCCTCTGTGGGTCGCACTGGCTCAGCAGGCGGTACGTTACCACCCACAGCCGCATCAGAGTACACAGACGTGAGCGAAGGCGGCAGTGCACGTGAGCGACTGCTGCCACCCGGTACCGAGGTCAGCAGCGCCGTGCTCTCACCTGCACACGGCGCGCTGGTGACATCTGCAGTGCCAATAGCTGGAGCACGGGCTGCTGGTGGGCTGCTGGCTGGGCTGCTGGACTCTGATGGGTCTGATGAGGAGCTGGATGCCCCAGAGGAGGGTGCGAGCGTGGCGCCTAGGGGCAGGCAGGCTGCAGCAGAAGTGGCCCCTTTCCCCATGCCGCACGCTGCTGCAGCAGATGCATTGCTGCCAGCGGCTGTACCTCCCCAAGTGCGCATGGGGATTGATGTAGTGCAGCCTGGCGCAGCCTTTGTGGAGTCACCTCTCAAGGCCCATGTGGCCGTGACGGGTGAGGTGGGCCAGCTGTCACAGCCGTCACCGCTGGGCGGCAGTGTTGGGGCAGCAGCACTTGGTCACACGGGCGGTGCGCGCCTGACCACCGACAGCCTAGTCAGCCATGCCAGCACAGCATATAGCGCTACTGCCACGCATGCTGCAGCAGCACATGCGGTTGGCAGCTTGGTGAGCAGTTTGCGCACTAGCGTACTGCCTGGAAGCAGCGGTACAGGTGGCAACTTCAATGGGGGTGCACGAAGCCAGCGGCCAACAGGGGGCGCATGAGGAGCAGCCAGTGATGCATGGTGAATGAATGAACGTTGTTACACTGGAGGGATGCATGATGAGCGTGACGTGCGACCGAATGTGACCCATGAGTGTGACCACCCGTGACCGAATATCATGAATCCATGATGATTTGCATCGCTGCACGACTCCTGTGCTCAACAGTGGACAGCACAGGCTGATGGACTGACTGGGTGTAGGTCCAAGGATGCAAGTGTTGGGTGGTGTGAGCGAGATCATACGTGGTCGCGATGAATGAGTGGGAAGTTGTTGTGATGTTGCCTGTGGTGTGTGCTGTTGTCATGATGTGCTTGACGCGTCACCCTTGAATCTCTTCCTGATACCTTGCAAACATTGATGCGTGTGGAGTTAGCTGCTGCCTGCCTGCACGTTCGCTGCTGCCTGCCTGCCCTCACCATTGTGGCATGCTTGCATGTGGACAGTTCAATACTTGTATTCCACGGACTGGGCCTAATGGCACATCGTAGCTGCTATGTACTGCACGTGCTTGTGGCATTCATTGCATAGCGAACAATACCGACTCAAGGTCGCGATCTTGTTGCAACAGCCCTGAATGACGCGCTCATACTTTGTGTGCGCTTTCCAGCCATCGCTATGGTTTTAAGGTTTAGGGGTTTACTTCATGTTCATGTTCATGTTACATGAGCCTTCTGCCAGACACGGGCTGATCAGCATTGCATGCTTAAAAGCACGCCCTAGCCCTTAGGGTTTTAGGGTTTTCTCACCTCAAACCCTAACGACCCATCCATACGTCGTACTTCTTTACCACGTCCCGCCTGTGTTGTTGTTATGTTTCCGTGCCTGATTTCGTGCTCCCTGAGTACCTGCAATTCGCATCTGTTGGCAGAACACCACATAACCTTCTAGACCGGTTTTGCCCTACTCAAGGACGCTATGTTGAAAGGTAAGATCTGACCAGCTGAAACCCCACTGCCGCTCGTGGGGGCAAAAGGCCATTAGTCGTCCGCATGAAAAACGCGCTGAGGAGGGACGCATGCTGTATCATAGGCTCGGGGTAGCAGAAGCACGACGCATCGGATTTGCTTACTACCTTACATCTGCTGCGAGGGGCCAGAGAAACGCAGCAGGGCGCTCTGTATAGACTCGGACAGGGGCGTTGAGCTTGGTGCATCCACGCATGTGATGCACCAAGCATCATGCATGGCCGGGCTGGAGTGGGGAGATGTCTGTGTTGCACATGCTGCGCCCATGTTTCGCATGTTCATGCATTGTTCATGCGGCCCAGTCATGTGGTGCGTTCAGACAGGATCAAGTGTGCGTCATATGCTGCCCTTTGCCATACTGTGCCGTAGGCTTGCACTTATGATGTAAGGGAGCATCATCTAGCTGTGCAGACGACTGCGGTGCAGCTGAAGGTGAGATTGCAAGGTAGCTGAGGGAGGCAAAAGAGGTGTTTCCTTGTGAAGGTTTTATAGCTGCTATTCAGCCCCCCTACTGATATATAGTTCATGTTTTTGTCAATGTTGGGCTCATGTATCTCATCCAACCGTGTCAACTATTTCATCTGTGTTGCACTGCAGGATGGACATTCCTTGGGTCAATGTACAAGGATATGATCTCAATGGGCAGCCCTTGCGCTCTAGGCCAGTGAAGTTGATGGTCAGCAATGATAACAAAGTCAGGGTGGATATTTTAGAGAAGTTGTATGGGCCATGCCTACGCTACCAAGGACCAGATGGCATATTGATTGACTCGGATGGCACTGGCTATAGCAATATACCATTCCCCCGTTACTCAGATGTCAAGGTTTACAGGGAGGAGGCAACCACAATCAGCTGGCATGGCATACTGCTGGAGTTTCACAACACAGCACAACGTAAGTGTGGAATGCTGTGTGAATGCGCCTATTACCTGCCTACCATCATAAGCTCATGCGTAACAATTGGTATTGCAGGAGTCCAAGAGATAGGGACAACATGGTGCTTGGTGGGAAGTGCGCTGCTCTTCCGGCTACTGTCCCGCCTTATCCGTTTCTGTGCCTCAACATCGGGGCTGCGTCTGCAAGTGCACATCGCGGCAGCATCAGCTTGAGCTTTGGGTTCAGGCTTCAAGCCGAGGAGGGCTAGAATGTGCATGAGGCATGGAGCCCACCATGTGTGCTGCGGGTGAGAGCAATTGTGGTCTGTTGTGTGATTGGCAGGCAACTTGCACTGCCACCTGCTGGCCAGGAGCGCAACATATCACGCCCCCTACTCACATGGAGCATACAAGATGATGCATGTCAGTAACATGTTCAGCCCCCAACCATCATGAAGCTGCTTATAGGTCAGGTTGGCAAACTTGGACCATGGCAAGACTGAGTCGGTGTCAACTCTGTACCCCTCCGTCCAGCTCAAGTGCCAACACAATGGCTTGAATGTCTTTCTGCGTGTGCAGCGTACATTTGCACGTCGCTACAGCTTGAGCTGTCAGCTGCTGCTGACCACGTGCTGCCAGCCATGCACCTTCAAAAGGTCTCAGCTCAGCATGATGTGTTGAGCGTTTCACACCGGCCACAAACTTCAGGAACCCTAGGTGTCATTTTTAAGTGCGGTTGTAAAACAAGTCCCCAGGGTCCAAGAAGTGTGTGCCCCACACATGGCATGCAAACAAACCATGGGACAGGGCGTACGTTTGGACTATGGAACAATCTCAGTACCACGTGCGGCATGTTTCTAGCCCCCAACTTCCTGCGCCGCACCCATCACCGGCCCTGCTCTGTGGTCTGCTGCATACACCATGCTATAGCGCTCATTGAAGACCATCCCTAATATCTGAACTCCTTGACCCGTTCCAGTTGCTGGCTCTTGTAGCTGAAAACCGGCGGCGTGTTTCCAACCCTGAAGTTGAAGTGCATCACGCATGTCTTCTTGACGTTCACTGTGAGTCCTTTCCTGTCTGCATACGATGCGAGCGCATCTAGCATGGCCTGCATAGTGGTGCATAATGGTGGTGCATAGTGCATAGTGGTGGGCTGCCAGGCCTAGCCATTAGTTCTGACTTTCAGGTGGTTCTGTTGATCATCAGCTAGCCCACACGCATCACACACCTCACGGGAAGCTTCCGCAGTAGTCCTGGGCACGGCATACCAACGATGTCAGTCACACCTCATCAGTCATACATAGCAGATTGTGGACCCTCTTGCTGCTCACTGGGAACCACATAATGGCATACATAAGGTTGAGTTGGTCGTCCATGACATGTGGCCCGTGTGCACCTTTTCTTGTTTAAATGCACACAACGTGGGTGCTCTGGCTGAGGCCTCCACACTTTGCTTGCATCCATGACCCCTGCGAACTGTGCGGTTTCATGTGTGCTGCCCCGTTCCTACATACGTGAGCGAAGTGTGAGGACTGTACTTTGCCGCTAGGTGTATGTCCAGTCCACCACACGAGTATTATTGAACCCGCCCACCACACCGATTATTGCCCACACATACATGTTGGCATGAATCAAGAATCTATAAGCCATGCATACGTGATGATGGCCTCCCTGGCGGTGCACAGCTGCCATGTGCCCGCACAGCTGCAGCACGCAGCAGCCATGCATGTTGCTCACCCCCACATCATAAATCGCCACACACCAGCACCACTCACAACATCATTATTGCGCACACCATCAATAGCCCCATATCGTCGTTGCTATGGCCAGCTGGCTCGTGAGAGCTCATCTGCCGACGAACGAGTTCTTCACATATGTGCCATCACAGTTTCCAGACACAAACCCTCCTGGCAGCGGGCCGGTGATGGGGAATGCCAGCGCCTTGATGCAGTAGAACGGCTGCTGGAGCACCCCCCTGCAGTACATGCACGCACGGGAATAAAACAGATGTCAACGGCACCCGCACATTCACATCATGTAGCAGAATGGTTCATGTTCAAGTTCATGTTACACGAGCCTTCAGCCAGTCACGGGCTGATCAGAGTGGTTTTATGGGCACCAACAAAGACCTAGGAAGCAGCCGGGCTGCAGTCGTTGGTTGGCCATGAATGCGTGGGACGTGGAAGTATGCAGTAAGGGCAGCCCATGCAGTTCAGCGAGGCAGGGATCTCGTGTTCATCAAGCAATAAGATGACTGGGATATGCGCACTCACTGATAGAACCAGATCACGCCGGCACATGAGGGGTTGGCATCACACTGAGCCGTGATCTGCAAAGGCCGCACACACAGTGCATCAAGTGATCTCATTGCGTGCAATCTCGGTAATCGGGGCTGTGCGCGGAAGTTTTGGGAGTGGGAGGGGATTTGCAGGGAGTGGCTCGTGTGATTCAGATGGCATGCTGGTTCGGGTCGCCGCACATGATGTGCTGGCCTTGGTTGCCCTTTTGACCATACATGTCATCAATTCGTCATGTCTTGCTGCATGGAGTGCATGTAGGCCCCTACAGTTCATGGACAGGTGCACACGCAGCCCAAGCCGTCTTGCTTGTGCGCACATGCGTGCGTGGCAGCAGTGGCACCCTTCAGCCCATGAGGTGCTCAGGTGCGTTATGGTGGGGTTGGAGATGACCTGGGAATGGTGTGGCTCCCAGGCCTTGAAACGTGCCTTGGGAGTGCTTCATTGCCAAGCTACTGAAACCATGGACTGGTGAGGTTTCACTTAAACGAGGTGGTAGTGGGGGGGTGTGCGGGTAATTGAGCCGAAAAGCAGTGCTAGTGTACGACCAGATGTGGGCTAACCAGAGTAATACAATCCGTATGATATGCACATAATGATAATACAACTACATACTGCATGTAAGTAATAATAATAATAATAATAATAATAACACGGCGTTTCACATCCATATGCCTAGGTAATAGTTCTGACCACTGCGAGCTGCCCCACTACAGCTTTCTGCATGTAAGTATACTTATCATATTATGATTCTGTACCTGGGCGACAGTGCTGCCCGCCTGTGGTGCACAATTGAGGTCGTCACCGATGTGGTCCTGGCCATAGTAAAAAGTGTAACCAGCTGGCACCGAGTCACACTTGGCGTATGTGCCATCACAGGGGCCGGAGGTGGAGCCCGGGGGCAGTGACCCAGTGAGTGGAAAAACTTGTGCCTTCACACAGTAGTATGGCTGCTGGAAGACGCCGCTGCACGTGGGGCAGACACACACACACGACACGATGACGTGCGTCTTGGGACGGCAGAACGGTTGCACGCGGCCGATCTACCTCAGCAATGGCCGATCTACCTCAACACGCACACTGGGACTGTGCATGCCATGCTGGGGTGTGCTGTGATGGATTGCTGCAGTTTGTATGGGGTGGGGAGCATGGTGCGCGTGGTGGATCAGCAGGGGCGTATCATGGAGGGTACAGCGGATGGAGCTGTGTATCAGTGAGAACAGTGTGGGGCCAGGCGGGCCTGGGCCATCCAGATACTCACTTGTAGAACCAGATCACGCCAGTACAGGCCACGTTAGCGTCGCAGTCAGCAGTCGCCTGCAGCGGCAGGACAGAAAGCACACCAGGTGACAGATGCATCTGTCCGCACTTGTTTAGGGTTTAGGGTTTTAAGTTTGGATCTACGCATTCTAGGATTTAGGGTGGCGCACACATCACGCTGCATGCTCAGGCTCCTGTACCGAACAAACACAAGCCAGTACCGTATGCGCCGATTGGTGTACATGGTGTTCAGAACCTACAGAGGTTTTCACATGGACGAGGGCTTGCTGGTGCAGTCTGCACTCACTTGGGAGAGGGGAGTAGAGTTTTGTGGGTAGCAGTTGATGTCGTTACCCGCATGGTCCATGCCATAGTAAAAGGTGTAGCCAGCAGGCACTGAGTTGCATGAGGGGGAGGGCGGCGGCTGCGCATGCACCATGCATCACATTGAGACGCATTCAGCACTAATAAGACGCATTCAGCACATCCAGGCACGTTCAACTCGCGCTGTCCGAACGTGTGTGCGCGCGCACGGTCACACATTACTTGCCACACAGTCACATGTTACCTGCCACATGGTCACACTGTCACACGTAACATGCCAAGCAGTGCAGCTCTGCCCATTTGGCAGCATGCGGAACATGTGGGCTGCTATGGGCGCTATGGGCTGCTATGGGCGCTATGGGCTGCTACGGGCGCTATGGGCTGCTATGGGCGCTATGGGCTGCTATGGGCGCTATGGGCGCTGTGTGGTGCATGCATTCAAGTGAGACCCCTATCACCCACTTGCAGCGAAACTCCACGCGACAGTTGAAACTCATTAAAAAGTTCACAGTTGACATCAGGGTTATATGATGCCACGAATGTCGCTAGTGCTGTGAATGTTGACCAGCAACACATGCGGTCTTCGGCTCAGGGCTAGATTGCTTGCCCTGCGTGCAGATCGCTGTGCCGCGCGGTATCTTTGGCTTGAAACCGAGAATGGTGCTCAGACCGTGCGCCACAATTGCTGTTTATCTGCTCATAATTGGCTGGGCTGCGGCTGATGGCGCGATACCGCAACAGGTGGGTCAGCAGAGACTTTCTGCGTCAGGCGCACGGTCCGTCTTCACGGATGCAAGACGTGTTGATGCCATTGATGACGCGGGCGCTGTGTTGGCTGCAGCAGTGCATGAGAGGTGGATGCCATGTGATTGCGCACATGTTGCATTCATGCACGCACACACATGTGTCAGTTGTACTTGGCGCATCATGCACTGACAGGCCATGGCGCGCATGTGTTCATGGAACTCGTCTGGCCACTTGCTTGATTGCAGACACCGCGCCCAGACACAGCAGACGTCGGTGCGTGGGAAGATCATCATGATAATTTGGCGGTGGAGGTTGACGTGCAGCCAGCATCAATGCTGGCTGCACCTTCACGCGAGCTGCTGCTACAGGCTGGACCACAGGCCACTGTCATCTTCAATGTGACCTGGCATATAAACACTGCAGCGCTGAAGGTGCGTTCATACTAGGGCTCGCCTGCCGCTTGCCGCTGCGGCGCGAATGTATTACGGCAGTGGACGCAGCAGGTAGCTGGGACATGCTAGCCATCCAGCTGTCGGTTGTCCACACCTCAGCTACCGTTCATTGTCCGCTGAAAACCAATTTGGTAACGCAGGTTGCATGCCTGCACGCGTCCTGCCCTCTTCCACCTTTGTTCCTCCCTCCCTCCCTTTGCCCTGTTCCCCGATCCCCTTGTTCGCACCCTACTCACACCCTTACATACCCTGTGATGGATACTGTATGCCTAGGGGAGTCGCAAGTATGAAGTATCAGCACACCTCAACAACTGCACATGTATGCAGTGGCCCAACACATGGCCGCTGCATCGTGTAGAGCTGGCCAAAGTGTTCATGCTATACGTGTCCGTGACGTGCACATTGTGTTGTGGGGCGCAGAATGACCCGCAGGGAACCAAGTTTACAGAACGCTTCCTCACGCTACTGCTCCAGTGAGTGAGGGGTAAGGGGTGTTACACTTGAGTGAGTGACATGCACCACGCAGCCAGCAATCCTCATGTTCCGTTGAGCTTTCCCCTTTTCCTTTGTTGCTCGGGTTGCGGGCTGTAACCACTCCTCCCTTTCTCTCCCAGTGTAACGATTTTGATTCATTCACGGCATGCTGGAAGTGACTTGATTCTGACCCAATGCATCATTCAGCCTGCATTGTATCGGATGCGGCCTGTGCCTCGGATCGTCATTCAGCCTGTGCGTCGCGCATCATACCCGCCACACAGGTACTTTGCGAAGGGAAGCACCCGCCTGATGGATGTGTGGACGACTGGTCCGCCTCGCAACGGCTCAGACTACACGGCGCGTCTTGAACAGATAACCGTCTCCCCGCTGCCCTTTCCACCACCTCCCATGCCCCGGCCCCCCAGGCCGCCCCCACCCGTCCCCTCCCTTCCCCAAACCACCCCTGCCCCCGCCACCCAGCCCTTCTCCGCCCGCGCCCGCTGTGTCGGGCTGCAACCTGCCTCCAAACCTGAAGTGCCTCAAGGACACAGGGTTTGGGGTGCCGGGCTTCTCCCTCTTCCCCAGCATGCCCACGCTGCGGCCTTCAAACAAGTAGGTGACCAACGTGTACTGCCTCCATCCTGCAGCAGTACATGTACTGCCCCTGGCAGCGGTACATCAGCAGCAGGGTACTAAGGCAGTGGGGTGCGGGGGGTGCGGGCGCTCGCACTGCACTGTCACTGCGTGCACAGGGGGCTGCAGCAGGACCTGGAGATAGATATGTGAGATATGCATGGGATAGAGATAGATATCTGATAGAGATAGATATACCATACGCATGCAGACGTGTCAGCAGGCCCAGCAGTGAAGCGCATGTCAGGGCCACAGGGCTTGCTCTTAGGCACCAGCATGCATATCCTCCATCCCAGGCAGAGCACAATATGTTCTGTGCACAGCAGGGCTGGCACCTGTGCAAGCCTCGTTCATGGCTGCACTGATGGCTTCTCAGCTGTCTACGTAGGGTGGAGGGTTGAGGGTCATCATTCACTGATGCCTTGACCTTGATGGTCATTATTAAATAATGCCTTGGCCCCAGAGGCTGGCTTGAACTCAGAGGATGCTCATCCCCAAGCGCGCCTCCCTTGCTGTGTGTGCAGGATCAACCTGTTTGACTTCATCAGCCCGCTTGCGCAGCTCAGGGCGTTTGGCTCACTGCTCGTCACCTTCCCCTCCCAATCACTGGTCAAGCCCAACTGCATCTGGTGAGCCCTAAACCCTAAACCCTAACCTAAACCCTGAACCCTAAACCCTAAAACAGCCGTGTTTTTATTATTTTTTTCGCCGTGTCTCACAGCTGTTCCATGCACACTCTTGCGTGCTGCTGCCTCCTAACAGGCTGTTGGGTGGGTGCGAGGGAGGGCTTTGGAGTGAGGGGGGCACGCATGCACTTGCAGGCTGTGCAGTTCTGGTGCGGCTTATCATAATCGATCGTGATCATGATATCATCATGATCAAGATATCTTGAAAGACAAAAGCATTTAGTGAAGGAACAGGTAACTGTGGAGCTCAGCTTGGCATGAGCTTTGGAACACAGCCCTGCCTGCCTGTGGCTGGGCTCATGCCTCAGTGGACGTAGTGCGGGATCCAGGCAGGCGTGTTCTTGGATCGCCGCTGCAGCGCGCGGTTGGGTCTCATCTTACAAGCTGATCCTTGATCCTGCCCATCATGACCATATTGCTTATCCCCCATAGCTGTGCACCTGGTGCCTATGGTTGCTACTGCTGACAACTGCCACGGGCCTATGCCACATGCACGCCACAGGCCAATCTTCAACTCCAACGATGTGAACAATCAGATCATCCTGCAGTGAGTGTGTCACGTGCTGCTAGTGGTGGACGACGTTCTGGATGACTGCCAGCATGCGCTAGCACTGCCATGCATGCATCGACGCGTGTGCCCATGGTGTGCTGCTGCCCACACATGTGGCTGTAGGCTGCTGGGTGGCGATGCGTGGAACGCCGTGACTGACGTCATGCAGCCAAACCGGTCGTACGTCGTGACCGCGATCAAGGTGTGCACGTAGCTTCACACCAGCGTCATGGTAAAACAAACAAACAAACAAAGCTACAAACAAACAACCGCCGTATACTGGCAAAGCTACGCCCACTAGCGTCATGGTCCATTAGATGCTGGTGCCCTGCCTGCTTCTGCACACCAGCCAGCTACAGGCTCATGCACAGCTGCGTGCTGTGCATGAAGCTGACTCCACAGTTGCTGTGGCCCTGGCTTACTATTTGGATTGGGGTTCCTTTCCTGTCGACCCTTGACCTTTGATTGTTTTGAATCGTGAATGTATGAAGAGTGGAGGCTGGATGCTTCACAAACCCGACATCCAGTCCTTGCCTTGCCTTGGCCTATCTGGTACTGTCCTTGTCCAGTAGTCCTTGCCCTGACTTGGCCTATCCTGTCCTTGTCCTGTCCTGGTCCTGTCCTTGTCCTGTCCTTGCTTGATGCCCGTGCTCAGGGTCCCTGCTGCCCTTACCTGACCTTACCAAACGTTGTTCCTTGACCTTGTCTTCTGCGATCCCGGCAGGGCTCCCTCACAGGGGTCCCTGCTTCTGCGCTTACCTGACCTTACTGGACGCCTTTCCTTGACCTTTCCTTCTAAACCCTAACCCCTAAACTTTAAACCCTAACCTTTAACCCCCAAAACCCTGAACCCTAAACCCCAAACTTCATCATTGGTTTCTTTCGCAATGCTCCTCACTCACAGAGCTTCTGGGGCTCCATCAAAGGGGAGGGCCCTCCGCCAGAAACACACTCCGCCACTTTCCAGTGCGCGGACCTGGCGCTGGCCATGGCACTGTCCCCCTGCAGCCCTGACGTGGACGTGCTGCTGGTGAGTCATTTAGGGTGTAGGGGTTTCTGCCTGAGGTCGTTGTGGGGCGTGCACATATCAGGTCAGAGGATCAGGGGGTATACGCCATGCGGCACCCACGGCATGCTCTGACCACAGAACCCCCGCCCACCCCGCCCAGCGTCACCCACGATGCACCTAGCACACAGCGGTGCTGGGGCAAGCGGTCGCAGCTGTCCCTGTGGTTCTGAAACCTGCCTCAGGGACCACTTGGATGGCTCCGCAGCAGCGCATGGCCGGCAGGGTGTAGAGTGTGGGGTTATAAACCCTAAACCACAGTTACGCGCTCTAACAGCGAGCCATCGCAGCTTTCGCCCTGCAACCCTGGACCCTTCGCCCTAACACCCTGATGTGCTGCATGCTGCAACCTGGGTGCAGGGGATTGACAAGTGCGAGGTGTGCGTGGACATTGTGTCTGTGCCAGGCCTCAAGTTCTGTGGGGGCCCCCGCCTGTTCTCACTCTCACTCAAAGGCAACCTGCAGTACAAGACCAAGCTTGGGCTGTGGGACAAAAATAGTGGGTGTTTATCATCATCTGTGAAACGCCGTGTTATTATTATTGCTGTTGTTGTTATTATTATTATCATCATCATCATTAGTATCCAGATTAGTATCTGCAGGCTTGCTGAACAGGAGGTGGTATTGGCGGCCTCCTGTATTGAAGTACAGCGCAAATGCAGCAGTGCACTGTTGCACATCTGTAGCGATAGACTTGATGGTGCACAGTTGCAGCAGCAGCACAGTAGTGCACAATGGCGGTGGTGCTCGTTGGCGGTCGTGCTCTTGGCGGCTGCCGCACACACTGGCGTGCAAGCTAGCTGCTGCCGAGTGGTGTGCCCACCCATCTGTGTGGTCCACACAGCTGGGCATGCATATGGTCCATGCATATGGCCCTCCCTCATTCTGCCCTGACTGCCATAACGTGCTCTGCAGACGCGACGATGCGCAACAAGGTGTCGCAGCCTCAGGTGTTGTCAGCCAACCTTGTAATCCAGAGTGAGTGGGGTATGGGGTGCATGTACGAGTTATATGCTGTGTATACCTGCGCGCTGGCCATCAGTTCGTTTGGCCCGCCTCAGCAAAGCCCAGTTTGCTGCCGCTGACGTCATGCTGCTGCTGCTGCCGCCGATGCCGCTGCTGCTGCTGCTGCTACTGCTGCGTACCAACGCGCACAGTCTACGCCAAGCTGTCATACGGCATTCAGCTGGGTGGCCATGAGGCGGCTGCACTTGAGGCCACTGGAACATTTGTGAGTTGTGCTTGGCCACACACGCCTCTTATGGGCCATCAGGGTGGTGGGGGCAGAAAGAGGGGCTTGCTTAGAATACTGCCCAAATTGCTTGAACGGATGGGGGCATGGTGGGTGGGGACTGGGGAGATCGGGGGCTGCTCATCATCAGATGCTGCCAGGCGCTGTTTGCTGTGTTCACTGTCCGCCCCAGCATCCAGGACTAGCTTTTTGGGCATCTAGTGATGGTGTTTGGCTAATGACTGTCAGGCTCCGGCATGCAGAAACATCTGTGCAACCCCGTGTTATCATTATTTCTGGCTCATCATCATCATCATCATCATCATCATCATCAATACACGGCTTTGTCTCATCATGCGTTATCATTATTTCTGTCTGCCTCACACTGTACGGGATTGTTACTGCCCCATATGTTTGTTTGTGTCCCCCAGACGCTGCTGGTGGATTGGGCCAACTCCCCAACCAGCTGGTCCTTCTACCTGGAGTTCAAGTGGGTTCAAACAGTGAACAGTGACACATGGCTGTTCGTTCTTGATGCTGTCATTTGTGCTGTTATCAGTGTACCAGACGCTACACGGTGCTGGCGAGCACCATGCTTCATAACGGTCCCAGCGCGGTATTACAACGGCAATGGTATTAAGACCGGAAGCTATGCGATGCCGGAAAGTTACCTCATCTCAAGTATCTATCCGCAGCACGCATGCACCTGCGCTGGCGTCAGGCATGGATTGTTCGCGAGAGCCCCACACCATTTCATCAGGAGCCGTCATTGCCTCATCGCCTATGTAGTTCATCACACATGTTTGCTTCTTCGGGCTGTTGGCTCACTGGCCTCTGTGCGTACTGTATATCCGCAGTGTGGTGCCGGGTATCTCACTTATGGGCGGCCGGTTTGCCATCGACCAGGCCCTCGGCTTGCTTGTGGTGCGTGGCCGTAGCTGGGGTGTCAGGCGCGTGTGTTGCCTTGTGGGTCTTCTCCTTGCGCCGCATGTGCGTGTGCGCACGGCTTGGCGGATTTTTAAACCTGTTCGGGCTCCAGTCTGCCTGGCACATGCGTCGCACATGTGCCTGCCTGGCTGTCTGCCTGGCTGTGTGCATGCAAGGCTGTCTGCCTGTCTGTGTGCCTGCCTGTCTGTTTGCCTGATTGCGTGTCTGCTTGTCTGTCTGCCCGGCTGTGTGCCTACCTGTCTGTGTGCCTGGCTGTCTGTCTTCCAAGCACACCCTGAACCACGAAACCTGCGGCTGGTGATGTGCACAGGATGTGAGCAAGGCTGCCAATGTGGGGGCAGGCTTCTTGGTGAAGAAGAACGGTAGCGCTTGGTCCATTCAGTTTGGCCTCGGCCTGTACATCTGCCAAGATGTTGGGCTCCATTATGCCAGGTACAGTAACCAAAACAGGCAACATACAGGTGGACGTGGTGTCAAGGTAGCGGCTTGTAGAGGTGCATGACGTGCACGAGCTGCCGAGCTTGAAAGCTGTGTGTGGTAATGTGTGACCAGACCGTGAACTATGCATCTGATCACAAAA
>QAXD01000197.1:828-19284 GCA_004335575.1 Haematococcus sp. NG2 | reverse complement strand
TCCTTGCACCGAGTCTTGAAAAGATGTAAAATCTCTAGACGTCAATCCAGGAAAGGAAAATACAGTTCTAAGGTGTGACCAGACCGTGAACTATGCATCTGATCACAAAACCAATGAAACAACCACAACATTTCAAAGCACAAGGCGCTTCTATGCACTCTCAGCTATGCAACAGAGCAAGTTGCATCAAAAAAATTCAATGGTTTGCAAATGGCGGCTCGGTCAAACTTGCATTTTTTCCACAGTATCAAATACTCTGAAGTACCCCACTTCTTCGTGTATCTTGCCTTGTGAAAATCCGGCCATGGATTTGGGACGTGTCCAGGGACGCTCCGATAAACGTCACCTAGCACGCTCCGCCAACCTACGTTTGTGTATGAGTGAGAGTGTGATGTACTGCCTCATCGAAGCGGTACAATGATATAGTGCCGCACATGTTCACAGTCGGTTTAACGACGATGAAAGGGTTTTAGGGTTTTTAGGGCCTGCTCAGCAGGTACCCCCACCAGTCACGACGATCCAACATGTGCTAAACGTTCATTTTGCGTCCATCTGAATCGCAATGGGCTAATGCGTTCAAATGTCAACGAAATTATAGACGGGAAGATCATGGATGACATATGGCATGAACATAACAATGCATTGAGCAAATGTGTTGCCGGACTCAAGCTTTTACAAGCGGCAAGCGGGTCGCAGTGTGCATACGTTGAAGGAATCGCCATAGACGAGCTATCCACCTGGTACAACACACTTGAAAACGATCTAAAAGCCAAGATGGAGCGTGACGAGACTCTTATGAGAGCTGTGTTGGGCTATGAGCACTTTTGTGTGAAATTCATCATCAACCAATGATGTTCAACGTCTGGTCACGATACAAGGTCCACACATGTGCTAAACGGTCATTTTGCGTTTAACGATCCAATATGCGTTCTACCCTTCGCAAAAACATTCGGCAAAACGTGTAATGCTGATGAAACCCATTGTTGAAGCACATCCCGATAAACCATGGGAGTGGAGTAATCTTAGTAACAATCCCAACATCACCTTTGAGATTGTTAAAGCACATCCTGACAAACCATGGAGTTGGTATGGTCTTAGTAACAATCCCAACATCACCTTTGATATTGTTGAAGCACATCCCGATCAACCATGGGATTGGGAAGTTCTTAGTTACAATCCTAACATCACGTTTGAGATTGTTGAAGCACATCCCGATAAACCATGGGATTGGAGTGCTCTTAGTTACAATCCCAACATCACGTTTGAGATTGTTGAAGCACATCCAGACAAACCATGGGATTGGGTTTTTTGAGTAGATACAAGGTTGGGGATGATGTTGGTGGTATGATAAGAAAGTGGTTCATGTCTAGACGGATTCAGCGTGCTTGGAGAAGGTGTATAAGCGATCCTTCTTATAGTATTTGCAAGAAAAGGTTGCTGAGCGAGTTGACAGAACTTGTTGAAGCACATACTTAGATTTCTGTACACTTTAGTACATCCAATCGGTCACCTGTTCCACCCAATGCATGTAAATATGTTTGTTGTGAAAACCCAAACCATGGAATTGGAGAACTAACTAAATACCCCTCCCCCCCCCTTGGTATAAAATGCTTCTTAGCCTTACCCTGTATCATGTATAAAATCATTTTATACATTTCAGCGTATAAAATGAGTATAAAATGAATAATGTATATTGTCAAGTGGTGTAGTGACCCAAGAGATACATCCCACTATGATTCATGAGCAGCACATAGATGTCGCGGCGCAACTGGTAATACGTATGACAAGTACGATTGTTCGCACTCATGAAATACTCGAGTAAATGGTCTTCCTTATCTAGAAACTCAGGACGATCCGAGTTATTATTGAAAAACGTGTACAGTAGCCTATAGCCATTTCTCAACATTTCATCCAAGGTGTTGTTTTTGTCGCACACAACCCATTGTCCATTTCGAAATATCTCTATAAGGTTTTGTTTGATGCTTTTGAGGCGGATGTTGTTATTCTCTGGAACGTTAGGGTTGAAATGAATGTCCCTCAACAGTTCACGGATACCAACATTTTGCATAAGAACATATCGAGCAAGGTTGTCATCAACAAGATGATCTAGATTCTCATTTCCGAACTCGTTTGGTGCAATTTGAATGTGGTTCACAGTACCATTGTTTGTAATGTTGTTAACGATCTGGGTGGTAACAGGAGGTTGGGCCATCATACGCTGCATATTCTCCTTTAGTTGCCTAATCTCCTCTGCGAGCATTGCAATATTGGGATCGTTTGTTGTGGTTATGGATGGGTGTGCGTTCTTTATTTGGCATATACTATAATGCCTCGATAGGTTTGATAGGGAAGAAAACTTTTTGTGACAATTCTCACATTCAGGGGCATTCTCGTGATGTTTGCGCTCAAGCTCAGCAAGCAACTGAGTGCATTCTATGTCAGACAAAACAGGCTCACATTCACGAATCCGCCTCAAGTGCTTCTGCAGATTGCATTTGGTCCGGGTCTTGTACCCACATCGTTTGCATACAAACTCCTTGTCAGCCATAATGGCTATTTGAGTATAAGCTTTAAATCATTTTATACCTATAAAATCATTCTATACATTGATGTATAAAAAGCATTTTTATTGCTCACATGGTATAAAATGATTTTATACAAGTGAACTAAGATGGTACAGGCAAGGATATCATGTAAAAATATAATAAAAAACGAATCTGTGAACACAGCTATTCCTTCACTCTGTGGCGGTGTGTGGAGCAACATCAGCCCATGGGTGGAACGTCAATCTTGCTTGTGTGATGCCTGGTTCATTCCGGGGGTGTGACATGGCCTACATGCTATGCCTTGTTGGCAGCCTTTCTTACACCATATGCCTTGAAGTCCCTCACCAACCCTATCTATAGGGATTGCAAAGAATGATTGCTGGGGGGTTTGTTTTTCCTATGCTCTGTTGATCCCTTAAGTACCTTCAAAATAAACGAGATTTGAACGTTGCCGATAAAGATTTGAAACAAGCCTGTTTCACTCAAGAGCTGATACCAACAACTTCATTGGAAATGTTGAAGCTCATTTCCCAACTTTTCATAATTAATCAATCATTAAAAAGTTACTCACACAACACTCCATGATAAGATGCATATTTTAGATATACCGCCGTGAACTTTTATTTGACGTTTAGTTGATCCAGTAATATTTAAGTCTCTTTCGTCGTATCATGGTTATGCCTCAAGTACCTTCAAAATAAACGTAGAATGTTGCCGATGAAGAACTAGCGAGATACAATATGGTTGTTATGATTCGGAAGAAGGTCCCTTGACGGTGATGGAACGCATCAATGATCCTGATTTTGGTGCATATTTCAAAGTTGACTTGCACGAGCCACCTTTTGTGTTTGAGCAAGCATATAATGAATTCGCACATGTGTATATCAGACCCAAGGGCATTGTGCTGAAAGATGTGTCAAAAGAAGATTCAATAGCACATATGGTTCCTGATATTGCACTTGCCCGTAAGAGGTGTGCTCAATGGAGACTAAGCAATGACAACAAGTTGTGTGAAATCGCAAACATGATCGAGTGCTGGATTGACAACCAATCTACTGAAATAAGACAAAGAAACGAAAACTCCATTTGAAATCTTATCTATAGCGGGAACGTGCTCCTCATCAAGGGACCAGCACCCGCCTTTTGTGTTCTCCCAAATCCCCACAACATTGACGGCGTTTTCACGTTGGTAACGTGTGGGTTGACTTCTAGAGAGCTACCTCCTAAGTAGGTTTCCTTAGTTTTGATGTATCAATGCACTATAAAAAACAGGGACTTGTTGACAATTGAAGGGTTTACCCCCTCCCCCCATCAAGTACTACATTAATAAACCTGCTCTGAAGCGATTATGGTATGATTCAATGATGCTACACTACTACTACATACCATAGAATCTGAATATGACAATGAATGTTCATCACTACTATGTTTGTATTCATCAACTATAGCAATACACTTAGTGAATCATAAGATGAATGTAGTTTATCACATTCATAATTAACCGTGACATATATGTTAGCTTCGGGTTATCACTGTAGTAGTGTAGGAATGCTCAACTGCAAACTATATAAGACAACACTACTAAAGGTTCGTCATGGCTGATTCAAGGTATACATGCAAGCGTTGTGGCTATGTCGCATCACAAAAGTTTAATCTGCGTAAGCACCTTAATAGGGTCAATGCATGTGATCCGATTATGTCCGACATATCGTGTACCGTATTACTTGATGAGCTTGACGCACCTGCGCAGCCTACATCATCGGCTCATATCTGTTCCTGGTGTTCAAAGCAGTTTTCCACATCCTCTAATCTTTCTCGTCATAAGCATACATGCACAGAGAGAAACAATAACACCAATAGTAACAATGTTGATGGCGCAACGATTGCTAAACTTCAAGAGCAAATTAAGAACCTCACAGCAATGGTGGAGCGCATGGCTAACGTGCAACCTTTAGTTAACCACATAACCCATAACGGTAATGTCAACAACACAATCATCAATAATACAATCAACAACTACGGTCAAGAGTCTCTTGATCATTTGCCTGAGGATTTGACTTCATATATTATTGCGAAAAATGATGGGCTGAAGGAACTAATCAAAGATATCCACTATAATCCAAATGTACCACAAAACCATAATTTGCGTTGGAAAAGTCACAAACAAAATCTGCTAGAGAAATGCCATAACGGGCAGTGGGTTGCGTGCGACAAAAACACTACTCTAGATCAGTTGTTGGACAAGAACAGAAAGATACTGCAACGTTTCTTCTTTAACAATCCTGATAAAGAAGAATTTCAAGGTAAGGAGGAGCACTTGCTTGAATACTATATGAAGCTGGCAAGTCAGACAGGTCATCAATATTTTCAACTTCGGAGGGATGTGTGTGTGATGATCCGCAACAACTCACTTCAGTATTTTACTTTGCAACCTAGCTCGGATTCCGACACTACATTGGCAAATTCTGACGAGACAACTGAATGAGTAAGTGTGTAGGAATGTAGGATTCCTACATTCCTTACAAATGCTGATACAAAGCATTGTTTGATGTAGTAACAACATGAGGGGGGGGGTAAATACCTTGATTCTCAATAGGTCCCTAAAATGCGTGGTTGTTTATACTTTTTGAACGCATAATGATCATTTTTTAACAATGTTCAAGAAGCCCATGATTTGGATCTCACGTGAGGAAATCCACCTTTACATCCAACGTAACACCCTTGTGGGTAAATCCACGTTGATTCTAACGTAAGACACCCAAAAATGAATTACAAAGGGCTGCCGTTTCTCAACAGCTTGAGTCTCTGTCGCATTTTGAATGCCCAAGGGCCTCATCCATCCCTTTATGTCCTTTGAATTTACTGATGGAAAATTCAAAACACTCTAAAGAAACTATTTAAAGAGAACTTATGTATGGGTTTACATACATGTAAATGGACACGATATATGTGTATATCTATAATGAAAAAGAATACAGAGAATATAGAGACTATTTTGGAGACCATCCTGTTTTAAAGATAGCGTATGGGAACATATTCAATGGCGCCGCAGATTGTCTAGTGACAGCGGGTCAAAGCTATGGTATGATGGATGGAGGTATCGATGGACACGTGAATTATTTTTTTGATTACATAGAGAAGAGAGTGCAAAATGAGATCATGGATAAATGGCATGGGGAGTTGCCTGTAGGTGTGAGTGTAGTTTTGAGTACTCCTTACAATTCTCATTTCAAATATTTGTGTTATGCGCCTACTATGAGAGTTCCTATGTGCGTTGCGGATAGCATCAACGCGTATTTGGCGATGCGTGGTGCATTAATAGAATGTAGCAAGTATTCCGACATAAAAACATTGGCTGTTCCGATGCTATGTCATGGTGTGGGACGTATGTCATGTGAGACGATTCTCAAACAAATCAAGCACGCATATGACACATTCACCAATCCGACAAAACGGAATTGGTCAGCCATCACAAAAGAAGCGATGGTATTGGATCAGGAACCAGGTATGTGATATATAACTACAAGCTTTTGAACAATTTACGTCCCAGTCGCATGTGTGTCCTATCATTGCAGTTCAGTGTTCTGAACTGCACGTGAATACAGATTGTTTCGATGATTTGCATATTGTCTACGCATTGATCAATGTCCACAAACATCGCCGCTGAAACATTGGTACAGAGGGGAGGTCAAGTTGAAGGAGCCGGGGCGACGGCAAAGAACACGGGAGGGGGCGCCCCCAACAGCAGGGGACCCAAGAAGAAAGGCAGCATGTCCCATGCCACGACTTCCACGGGGTGCGCGGCCAAGGCACTTACGGCGATGGGAGCCACGACCTCGTGGTGTATCGTGTGGATCTTGTCCCAGAGCACACCCTTGTGCAACACCTTGTGCACACACCACGCACTAAAGTCAGCCAAAATATATATCCCGCGATAAATGCGACTGGTTGTGAGGAGGGGGTCATCATGGAGAACTTGGGGAGCTTCTTGTGGGTACATCATCGCCGGAATGGATACTATTGACAAGCTCGTACACTACATGTCTTTTAAAGGTCAATCTTTGCTAGACTTTGAAACCACGGTAGAGCACAAATTCAAAAAGACTGTTGAACAGCTGGACCAACTACTTCTTGAAGGAAGACAATCTTCTCGAGATGGTGGGCAAAGCCTCTCAACCCTCAAGTAATGAAAGAGACCCCTTGCGTTCCCACAACATCATCTATGACAACAAACTCAAGGAACTAAAGATATATGATGGTACGTGGGAATCCATGTCGTTGGACACAGGGACAAAACATTATGTTGAGCGCATTTAAAAGAACTTCCTGGATAGCTATGAACGGTACTTGATCAGACACCTGAGCGAGCTATCTCAAGGTAGTGGTTTTTTTGAAATGCTCGAGCAATACTATGCATTCATAGGATGCTTTAATATGGATCCATTTTGTAGGTACGCAAACGATGATGAGATCCTAAGACCTGTGAGCAGCAGTTGTTGGGATATAAAAGACAACTAGTTACTGATGGTTTGATTGTCATTGGAAACAAATGGCTTAACCACATTCACTAATCTGTCATAAACAAAATCTTCAGAGTCCTCTGACGGAAATGGTCTGTTTGCAACCCGTCTTTCATATAATTACGATATACTTCGTAAGCTATAACCCATGCTCGCCAAGTTCGCAAGGATGAAAGGTGTTGAGTTGCAGCATAAACTTGCTCGCAGTTAGATAACGGCGGTAAACTTGCAATCGTCTCGCAAATTGATTGCCTGCCTACCATTCAAGGATTTACAAAGGTTTAAAAATGTTTTCAAAATGACCCTCGTTAGAGGCCCACCAATAAGGGGGGGGGAGAAACGCGCATGCCAAACAAAGAGGACTATTTATTTTAGTAATATGGAGTGTTGGTTTCTCCCCCCCCCTTATTGGTCCGCTTTTAAAGAGGGTCAAAACTTTAAAAACATTTTACGGTCCTCAAAGTCCCACTACATCAATGTTTGTCAGGCACTAGCCCTCCAAAAAGGCATATAAGGCTTTATTGATATCTAATATAGTGTAAGAAGACTATCTATCAACGATGCAAATGGATACTAAGGCGACAGAACAAGAGACAGAGAAAAACACAACAAAGAAGGGTGCCAGTATGTTGTCAAAAAAACGGTTTCAACAGATTAACGACATGTTGTGCGACGTCATTAAAGATACGAAATTGGTGATACAAGTGTTAACTAACATCAAAAAAATCATGCATTTTGATCCCGATATCTCGCAATACAAGGGCTATACCAAAGAGAGAGGTGAGGCTACTAAGCAGTATCGTCAACGAAAGAAGCTGGAAGGTGTGTCTACATACCTTACATCAGGTCGGAAGAAAACGTACTATGCATCCAAAGAAGTGATGACAGCTGCATAAAGTATATAAGACTTATGTTGTATGTGTTTATACATACAACATGTACAAAAACGAAGCGAATGGAGGTGTGTGTCCCCGCCAAGGTCCCGCCTCCACTAATACTACCAAACAAAACAATTCCTTAAATGATTTGCAATGGTATCACTCCAAAGATAATCTTCTAAAAGCAAAAACACCCCAAGATCAGGTGATCATCGCCTCTGACGTCTATCCAGATTCTGCAGCCAAGCAATACACATGGTTCCCAAGCATTCTCGATGCACTGCCTCTCATGAAGAAAACGCGTAGTAGGTTCTTCAACGAAGTGGTGCAAGACGGACACCCTTGTTGGTTGTACTTTGACATCGATCGGGATGTAGACCACGAAACAGACGCGCACATCCTCGTGGACATCGATACCTACATCGATACCCTCATCGCAACATTCATCAACAAATTCAGGGGGTTCTTTAAGCACGTCTACAATACCAATCTCGATCTCGTCATCGGGCAAGACCTCCAGATTGCAAACAGTTCCAGGCCGTCCAAGCTCTCTTTACATGTACGGATAAACGTCAAAATGCCGTCAACAAAGTATGTAAATCTAGTACGAATCAACTTTGAGAAGTACATGTGCAGCAACCTGTACAACACGCCTCAGGAACAAACGTTGTTCTTCTATGAAAAGGAAGCCAAGGATGGTAGACGGTATGGGGCCTTCATCCTTGATTCACAAGTTTATGGCAAGTTCCAATGCTTCCGCATCCTCTTCTCCACCAAATTATCAAAAAACGAATGTAAACCGTTAGTACCTTACAAGTCATCTTCAAAGCACATCAAAGATCATCTTGTGGTCTGGCATCCCGAACTTGAGAACCGTCAAACCATCGCATTTCCAAGTACGTATACGGGGCTCGCACAAAACATAGACGTAGACTACTCCAAGCTCCATGAAAACACCGGCTTTATCTATACGATTCCAGAGGTACCTTCAGCATACTTAACGAGTGCTAACAACAACGCCTCAAAGAATTGTATCTCTATGAAACGGATCCGAGACGTTCAAGAGTTCTTAGAAGGATGGCCCGAGCTTTGCACGCTTCTCAAGACATCCAAGATAAGGTTTGACCACAATGCATTCAGCTCCGACGATTCCTACGACTTTTGTATGTCGCCGCAGCTATGTCAACACACATGTCCCTATGCTGGCCGAATCCACAAGAGTAATCGTGGCTACATCCGCTACAATTTCAAGAAGAACTACCTTCGATACATGTGTTTCGACGAACAATGTCGCTCAGTAGCAAAAGAAAGGGCGATCTACATCAGGCTCAGCCGTCAATTCGAGACTCTAGAGCGGTTCAGTGACATCAACGCTGCACATGGTCTGCATTGTAAGGACGCCATCATCGACTGGAGCGAAAAGTACGCCGATGACACTATGAAACCATACCCTCTGAAGCCATTGGTCGCAATCCGTGCAAACATGGGGATTGGAAAGACCAATACACTAGGCAAGCAGCTCATCGGCTCACATTGTACGAGTCCAACTACCAAGTGTCTCTTCATAACTTACTCGCGCATCTTGGCGCGCAAGTACACGGCCATGTTACAATCCTACGGCTTCGTGTGTTACATGGACCTCCCTGAACAAAACATAAGCCATTCCAAGGTCATTGTGTGCTTGGATAGTCTGTGTCGCGTCGCCACACGTAACTTTGATTTCGTATTCATTGACGAGGTCTTAAGCGTGCTCCTGCACTTCAACAGCTCTCTGATGCGCAAGACAACCATGATTTGCTCAATGTTCGAGCTGTTCTTGTTGCAAGCACGACATGTGTATGTACTCGATGCCTGTGTTGACAATGCCATGGTGTTCAACTTCATGAGCTACCTTGCCAATAAGAAGAATCAAGACGTCCACTACATCAAGAACACCCAAGTTCGACCCACCAATCGAAAGGTCAAGCTGTTTGTCAACAAGGAACGACGTCAGCAACGAGCCCTCGTCACCTATGCCATTCAAAACGTCGTCAAGCTCCTCGCTCGAGGGAACAAGGTGGTCGTGTGCTCGTCCTCCAAGAGCTTCACCATGGACTTGAAGAACGAGATCCAGCGTTGTTTTGAGCCAGATGATGTGTGCATGTTGATCTACAACAGTGACACCGACAAACATCAGGTGTATGACCACGCTCTCAACCCCCATGGCATCTGGGATGAGCACAATCTCGTTGTTTACTCCCCCACCATTACCTCTGGTCTGAGTTTTGAATTACCATACTTTGACGTGCTTGTATCGTATATGGACAACTCATTCATGACCCCTACAGTGGATCTTACTCTCCAACAACTATTCCGTGTACGACAACTTCAAAAAGGTGATATGTTTATCTATCTAAACGACATAATCACGATAAAGGACGCTGACTATCCAGTGAGCTACGATGATATAAATATGTGGCTCGATCGTCATGCCGAGACCCTCAACCAGTACTTTCCACAGGACACACTGTCTTTTGAGACCTCAACATTTGTCAGTTCGAACGGGGATATCATGTTTGACAAGGAACGTCTGTCGTATCATATCTTGTCGGGCATCTTGTACAACAAAAACAAGTCCATCAGGTTCTTCAAGGATGTCCTAGTCAACACCCTTAAAGATGACTACAACGTCCATGTTACACTCATCCAATTCAAGCCCACTAAGGACCTCCTCCAACAAAGTTTCGAGATGCAAGAACGAATCAAGAAGTTGAATGCATCTCAAGAGGACATTGCATTCACGTCTGATCTCGTGTTGACAGACGATGAATATGATGTAATCACACAACGCTATCAGCAGGGATGCCCTTTGTCTAACAAGGAAAAACTGCAAAAATGGGTGTATGAAGCAGCTTTCAACCTGTGGGGTGTGCCTCCTGCATTGGTGAACGAGGAGTTCTTTAGCCAGTTCATAGGGCCGTGCACTAAAACCAACATGACCAAGGTGTTTGCAACTTTTTACAAAGGTCAACGCAACAAAGACATGCTCCATGGGACGGTCAAGGATCATATGGCGCGATTCAAGCACAAGATGGTTACCATGGTCAACAATAGCCCCGACTACAATTTGGAGCTCTTCAAAACAAAGGTGGATGTTTACTACCGAAAGCTCATTCATGGTCATCACTTGCTGGACACGATCTTTCAGGGTTGCGAAGGTAGCTATATAGATGAGCTGAAGCAGCATGGCACCGTCTCTTACAAACTGGAGGCCATCGACGACAACCTTAAGACATTTTTCAATGAGATGGGAGCGACTGTGTACGACGAGGTGACAAAGCTGTTCCAAGTGCGCAAGGAGACGTATCCGCTGAAGGATCTACAAGAAAACGAAAAGAAACGAAGTTCCTTTCTGAGATATATGTTGGACCAAGCGTTCAAAATGGATGTACAAACCATATCACCCAACCAAAACAAGCACTACCATACCAAAAAGGTCGTTAAGGTGTCGAGTCCATGGCACAACGACATTGTCAAGTTCTCGATGCTGAACCTCATTCAGATTGAAGTCAACGCTATGGACGAAGAGCAAAAGGCGTATGATGCAATGTGTGGTCACATCTGCTCCCAATGTACCGAAAAATTTATGACACTTCCTGAGCTCAAATATCACGTTACAACATGTCATTGATTGCCTACCTATCATTCAAGGGTTTACAGAGGTGAAAAATATTTTCAAAATGACCCTCGTTAGAGGCCCACCAATAAGGGGGGGGGAGAAACGCGCATGCCAAACAAAGAGGACTATTTATTTTAGTAATATGGAGTGTTGGTTTCTCCCCCCCCCTTATTGGTCCGCTTTTAAAGAGGGTCAAAACTTTAAAACCATTTTACGGTCCTCAAATTCCCACTACACCTGTGTTTGTCAGGCATAGAGGTCTCATTAACTACAAACCATTTAGAAACCTTACTACTTCACACAAATTCGCCCTTCAACATGCCCTCTATTGTGATATCATCGTTCACATTGTTCAAAGTCGATAGAACGATTGGGAATGATGGTGTCAAAAGCAGATTTGTAACGATTCCGAAGTTTACAAAGCACAATACATTAAAACATGGCACCGGTTGCAAGGTACACCACCTAAAGTAAAAATCCTAACATCACTTGTACTCAATTAGCAGTTGATGGGATCAACTCCACAAACATCGCCGCTGAAACATTGGTACAGAGGGGAGGTCAAGTTGAAGGAGCCGGGGCCACTGTAGGTTGCGCTTGTGTCGGTGAACTTCCCACTTTTATGTTTACTTTGATTTTTCTAAACGAAGAGTTATTAGTTCACCATTATAACGCACATATTCTTTCTTATTCACTTTACGTTGTTTTGGTATGTATGTCTGATTCGAGTAAACTTCGAATGTCGTTAAAAAATCAAAAAAATTGAACGGTTTAAAGGGGTCCCCCACATTTCGTAATGCTATACGAAGTTAACGAACACAACTCGTTTAACTCGCTGATTTAAAGACCTTATCCAATGGCCCCAACAATGAACGCTGCCACCAAGGCTGCCATCATGGAGGTGAAGACCTTGTTGGAGGAGGTGCATGACTTGCTTAGCGAGGCATGTGAAGACGCAATCGTGGAAGTTAACGACACCAAGGTCGCTGTCGCCATCAAAAAGCTCAACAAGTTGGTCATCAAGCGTGCCCCCCATGCTGCCTCCGGCTACAACATGTATGTCGGAGAAGCCATGAAGAAGGGCGCAGACGGCAAGGTGCGCGAGATGAAGGAGGTCGTTGCTGAGTGGAAGGCGTTGGACAAGGAGGAGCAAAAGATTTGGAACGACAAGGCTGCTGCTAGGAAGGAGGAACTCAAGATGTTGAGCGATTCCTAAACCTCCACCAAGTCCACCCAGTCCAACAAGAAGAAGCCTACTCAGGCCAAGGGTAAGAAGGCTGCAAAGGAAGAGGAGGAGTCTGATGAGGATGAGAAGCCCAAGACCAAAGCCAAGGCACCCGCCGCCAAGGGCAAGGGTAAGAAGGCACCTGAGCCCGTTGAAAGGAAAAAGCTTCCCAGATTTCAGGTAGGGGGAATGAATAGGTAGTCCAAGTTGTGTCCAAGGGCGCAAAAAGCTATACAAGAATACAAGCTATACAAGAATTGTTGGGATTGTTCTTCAGGTTGTTACGTTGTTGCATAAGGTTGTACCCGCCGCTGATGCGACCGCCATTCATTTTTTTCATGCATCCAGAAATTTGCTGGTCAGGATGGCGCCCTCCAAAGCATCAGCGGCTGTGTGGCATTACAGGAATAGCCGTGAAGGGGAAACACAACCCCAGAAGCAACAAAATCCTACACCGTTTTGTGACTGATGTATGCGGTGAGAGGGGAGAGGCTATGAATGTTGGCGAGTTGATTAGCTGGCTGCACCAATGGGGGCACCATCCGCAGGGTCGTTCGGGTCAATGCCTCGCACAGGCTCTGCAGGCCCCAAGCCCCTGCGTACGCGTTTTTGTTTTAAGATTATCTTGTAGCAGGAGTGGGTTGTGATAATCTAACAATGTTGAGACATGGATTGGAGATGACTCGCGATGACAAAGATCATTTGCATGTGCTTTAGGAAAACATGAGATCGTGCAAGAGCTGCTTCATGCAGGTGTCCCCCCAATAGACAATGCACTATATGCAGCATGTCGAGAAGGCCATGCAAAAATTGTGGGCACGTTGTTAGAATATGGAGCGATGCCAAACTCTATTGCCGAAAGCCATGGACATGGTGACATAGCACGCTTACTGTCGCAACACTGTTGTTCGAGCTAGAGCGACTCACTGGGCATATGCTGCCATCAATACGGTCTCGGTGGTTGTCATTGAAGCCATGACATCCTTCCTCCTCTCTGCCCAATACAACAGTTGTGCATGTTTCTCTTGGTAGGAGATGGTTGACGATGACAAAGCCAGCTCCCCCATGGCAATGCTGATGTTGTGCATGTCGGTTGTGAGGGCCCTCAAGCGTTCCATATCCTTATATCATTTTCAAGTATTGAGATTGTCTTGCTGCATCAGGCTTTTTAAAGTGAAAACACTCTAAGGCTCAAGAGTACAGTTGTTTTGTTGAGGCGATGAATATGCTATCTGTATGTATATGATGGCTGGAGCGACTGACAACGCCGTTGTTGTAGCAAGGCGAGAAGAATGGGAGCGTTTATTGCATGATTCTTATGCGATGGGTATAGACATAATGCGATACTACATCCCGTTGAAACCTGGTATGCAGGCACCTGTGTTGAATAAATATGTGTTGAAGGATTTAGTCAAGCTACGCGCCGAGACCACGTCAATGAGTGACGACAATGCATGGAGTTGTTACATCGAGCAACTGTACCTAGCACTGGCCGATACAGTTCGCATATTACATAGTTACATTCCAAAAGAACATCGTTCAAATGACTATGGGCAAGTAAGTGATCTCAATCTTCAAACACTGTTGCACGAACCTTGAACGTCATTATAGTCGTTGTATACCTTGCTGGTTGTGGGCATTGACAAAAAGAACAATATGCTGGCCGCGATCGCCCAGTCATTCCTCTTCATGCACGACACCTACTATGAAAACATCAAGGTCTTTGGGCTGCCCGTGAAAGCCGAAGTCAATGTGCACCCATGTAGAGACCTGGTGAAACTTGAGACGCCCCAAAACCGTACACGTGAAGCAATGGCCGAGTATTATCAAGGGTTGGTGGCCAATGAAAAGGTGTACACGACGGGAGCCGAGTACGTGGACATCACCATCATCCCTGACCCCAGTACCATCTCCAAGTCAGATCCATTGGCCCTACCCAAGAACTGGATGCCATGGCTCGATTTTGACAACGTGCACAGGGATTGGGTGTGTAGGACAAAGTACGTTTCATATGCGGTCAAGCAATATCAAAAGGAAATAAAGGCAATCAGAGTGTATGTGCGGAACCTCAACACGATGACGGACACTATGGTACATGAAATCAAGCTCTGCCAATCAAAACCAAGTGATGATGGTATGGCATGGAAAACATGATATAGGAAAAGATTGCGGTCTCATTTTTCACAACACTATTCACTGAATACTTTCTTACGTTTGTAATCGATAAAGATATCGGATCACACAGCTTGTTTATAATCAATGAGTATTTTTAAATCATATCGTCAATAAACACAAGGAATTCAAGATGTTGTTTTTGAAAAGCAACATCTTTTCAACTTTGGATCAACTAATGATAACAGGGCAACAAAAAAATACAAAGGGCGATGGTATACGGTGCATCAAGGTAAACGTAACGGCAATTACATCATTGTGAAAAAAAGATATATGTATAGTTGCTTTTGGGTCACGACAGTTTCTTGGCTTCTGCCAACGGCGTGAGCTTCCCCATGACATTGACATACTTGCAACGTCCTATAGTCACAACCCGTCGTTTGCGGCCCATGAGCGTGATATATTGTGCCCCTGCCTTCCCCTTACCGCCCCCACCACCATGAAATTGAGTTGGATCAAGACGCTTCCTAAATTCATTAATTGCCTCCGGAGGACCAGTGACAGTGACCGTTGTTCCCTCCATGATGTGTGGCCCGATGTCTGTGCTGTGAAATTTTGTCGCAAAAAGAGATGGGGACGTTGCTTGCGACATTACCTTACCGGTCCCGCTCTCCTTACACACGGTGCGATTGTTCGAGTCCACGACGATGTCTATATCAATATTATGCTTCATATTCTTCAAGACAACTTTGCTGCTTTTTGGTAAAAAGAAGATGGGCCTGAACAAGAGTGTAGGTGGGACCTCACCCGCCTTGTCCGCCTTGACAGTCCACGTCGTCGTTGTCGCAGCAGCACTCGTCGTCGGTGTTGGTTGTCTTTTGCTCATCATCTCATAACTCTTTGCCATTACAGACGCCACATCTACGTTTCTTGTACATGGTGGTTGTGGTTTTGTGAGAGCCTGTTCTAAAGACTTTATGTTGGCGTCCGCATTGTGTTTAATGAAATGTTTAATGAAGTTATCGACCTTATCACGCGTTTCCAAATCTGGCGGCATCAAGCATTTCTTCAAGTATTTCATGTCCTTCTCCGTGATGGTATTTAGCACCCTGTTGACCGCTTCACTTCCGCTATCTAGTCCATCTATCAATGTTTCATGGCCATCGATTATCTCCTCCTCATAATCGAAATCTTCATGGAAATCGTACACAGGGTCCAGAATCTCCAACACAGCCTCGAGGGTATCATAATATTGATTGCCCACATCAGGGCCAAGCGGCCAAGCTTTCTTGTTGTTAGCGCAGTAAACATGCGCAATCAGGGTCTGATCGTCCACATACACTTCTTTTGAACCAATACGAATTTCAACGGATGAATCACTCCAAACGTTTGAAGAGATGTTAAACTTACCGCCATCAGCATTTGGTAATGCATTGACGAGCTCAAAAGTAAAGCTGCACCCATTCCCCATGTACAAAGTGGGGTCGTTTTCCGGCTTGGGAAAAATAGTACTATAACGCATCCACCGTGTATCAATTTGATTAACATATTGTTGAAACATTATTTTTTTGGATCCTTCGGGCATGTTCATGGACAACGTTTTGAGAGCCGACTGCAGATCGTCGCCCACAATATAGCCGCACAGTTGGCAAGTTTGATCAGATTCGGATCCACCACGTATTGGTCTTTTGATGCGGGGCATCTTTTATAAATATAGCGCATATTTTTTTCTCTCAATGAGAAACCCGAGACGTAAAGTAGAAAAGAGTCTTGCTTTTACACTCTGACAAGTCAATTTCGTTACACTTATTTTGTCAGAGTACATTGAATGATTGATGTACCATATTGATCGGAGAAAGCTATCTCTCAAGGCTTATGCCTTGCTTCATAGTTTGAGAAAAGTAGCCCAAGTTAGTCATTCTACCATTGCAAGGTGGTTGAAGAACCCACCCTATGTCAGGGTAGCTCACAAAGCTTCCCTAATTGTTGAGATCATCAAGACTACGATTGAATGCAATCCATTCATCACGACTAGGAAGTTTGAAACTGCTATCAAAGAAACACTCAATATAGACGTCTCAAGAGAGCTTCAGTTCATCCAACTATTATGAGAAGAGCAAAGTCAAGTACAGTCAAAGGTTAACCAACCGCTGGAACATCATGACGAAGGAGCTGACCGACAAGATACAAAAAGATGGAGCAAAGACAGCTTCAACCGATAAGCTGCTTGTGTGGCTAAAAAGCTATCTTGCATCTTTATCTACTCTCCTGTACCACAGGATGAAGAAGGGCTACCGGAAAATGCGTTTCTTGAGGTACACCATGAAGCAGAGATACGTGCAGGAAGTTGTCAATGTAATAGCTCCTAACGATCAACATGTCGTCGTTGGTTTTGGAGATTGGAGTGGTGGAAGCCAATCTCCCATATCAAGAAAGCATTGTGGCCCGATTGAGGAGATCAAAAAGGAGTTGAGGCGAAGAAAGAATGTTTGGATGCGAATGGTGGACGAGCATGGGACATCCAAGACAGACAGTAATACCCTCCAACCCTTGAAAAACATGAAGGCATTTACAACAGTGGTAAGAATTGTGCAAGGAAAGAAAGAGAGGAAGACGTTCCGCAACTCAAAAGTCCATAAAGTGCTGCATTGTCAAAACAATGGAAGCGAGCAAGTTGTTGCTCGCCCACAGACAACATGGAACAGGGACGTGAACGCTTCCAGAAATATTCTAAAGCTCCTTCAATTGGAAGTTGCCGGTCTCCCAAGGCCAACACCTTTCTGTAGGTAGCGTCTCAACAATGATCCATACAGAGGCAGGTTTGCAGCCACCAGGGTGACTAAAACCCAGGCGCATTTGTTATCCTGTATGCCCGCCCATAGCGGATACACAAAGACGGTTTAGATTAGATGGGCACTTTCGGGTGTCCCAAAATAAAATGAACTTGAGTGTATGCTCTCCAACACTGTCAGACACTTCGCCATCAGTACTGCTTGAAGAGATCGAGCCAAGGCGGCAGGCAAAGAACAACGTATGTGAGCAGTGTGGTAAAGCATTCGTCCACATCTCAAGCCTCTCACGTCATCGTCGTGTTTGTGAAGGTACATCCTCTATTCTTGAAGAATTGAACATGTTGAAGAGAGAGGTAGAAGGCCTAAAAAATTCATCTTCTGTGATGAACACTACCAACAATGTAACGAACAACGTGACAAACATCATACAAGTGAATCTCAAAAGTTTTGGTGAAGAGTCATTGGACCATCTCGATCATGAGACTTTGACACAGTATGTTTTGGCCCAGTCTAATGGTGTACGTGAACTAATTAGAGTGTGTTGCGTTTTTACGTTGGGACACTTTTTTTGTGCCAGAATAGGTAAAAATGTACTCTAGAACCTATACACCAGGCGAAGTGATCAAAGCCCTTCATGTCTACAACAAAGTTAGTAGTCTTAGAGAATTACAGGAGTTGGAAAATCTACGTGGTGGGTCTCTTTACGTCGAGTCATCAAACATAAA
>QAXD01000196.1:154912-165082 GCA_004335575.1 Haematococcus sp. NG2 | reverse complement strand
GCATGCGCACAGCTTTGACCCTGTGCAGCCCAGCCTGCCTTTGATTCATAATGTGTAAACACGACGACATGAGCGTCACATGAAGCTATCCAGGGTGTATCATGCACCACTACCCCCATGATGCTGTGCATGATGCGTGCTGTTGCCACAATGCTCTCGCCACGGCATGCACGCCATGCATGTCATGCTACTGTCACAGCACATGCATCAAATGATAATTGGTTCAATCGCGCGCCATGCACGCCGGACTGCAGACTGTGCGCCACCCGGCACGCCAGACTGTCATGATGCCATGTATGACTTGTGCACCACACACGGTATCATGTAACCTTGACCCATGTGCATCTTGCTGGCTGCAGGCACGGGTGCGCCCCTCCCCTCTTTCCATGTGTGCAGCCGCTGTGCACACCTGAAGCCACGCCCTGCCACACCAGCACCACCAGGGCATACTGCAGAGGCTGCCGCGGGCTGTACTGCGGACTGCACTGTGGGCTACACTGCGGGCTGTACTGCGGACTGTGCTGCAGACTGTACTGCGGGCTGTACTTCACACTGTACTTCACACTTTACTTCACGCTGTACCAGCAGCAGCGGGTGGTGGGCGTTGGAGCTGGGGGCAGGCACAGGGGCGTCATGCGTGCTCATGGCGGCGTGTGGCGCACATGCAGTGGGGGTGGACTGCGCCCGCGCTGCAGTGGCTGCGGGGGAGGCGGCCGCTGCTGCCGCGGGTGTGGGGGTGCGTGCCAGCAGTACAGGCGGTACATGCAGTACAGGTCGCACCGGCAGTACAGGCGGTGCAACCAGTACATGCGGTACATGCGGTGCAGGTGGTGCAGGCGGTACAGGCAGTACAGACAATACAGGCGGTGCAAAAGGCAACGGCTGCTGTGCGTCCCAAGGCGGCAACAGCCAAGGAACGGGCAGTGGCGGTAGCGGCAGCAGCGGTGGTAGTAGTGGCAGTAGCGGTGGCAGCGGCAGTAGCGGCAGTGGTACCGGCAGCGCACGTTTCATCACCCACGATGTGTTTGCCTTGCCACGCCCCTTCACGCCCGCAGCAGCGTGCGCGATGCACGCCGCACAAGCCTCCTCACAGCCGCATCTGCCACAGCCGCAGCTGCCACAGTCGCAGCAACAGCCACAGCCGCCACAGCCGCAGTCACAGCCGCAGCCGCAGCCGCAGCCGCAGCCGCAGTCGCAGTTACAATCACAGCCGCAACTGCAGCAACAGTCACCGCCACTGCAAGAGTCCCAGCCATCACAGCTTGAGCTGCCACAGGCGCAGTTGCAGCCACAGCCACAGCCACAGCTGCAGATACAGCCGCAACTGCAGCAACAGTCACTGCCACTGCAAGAGTCCCAGCCATCACAGCCGCAGCTGCCCCAGTCGCAGCCACTTCAGCCACAGTCGCAGCAACAATCACAGTTGCACCTGCCACAGCCGCCACAGCTACAGACACAGCTGCAGCAACAGACGCAGTCACAGCCACTTCAGCCACAGCCACAGCCACAGCCGCTGCAGAGCTCCGTCCATGGGTCAGAGCCAGAGCCAGGCCACCACTTGGCCCGCTCACAGAGTCCAGCTGCAGGGCCGCGCGTTGCCCCACCACCCGACCACCTGTTTGACTTTGTGTACGACTGCCAGTCCTTCCATGTGCTGCGGTAAGTGAGGTTCGTGTGAGTATGAGATATTGTGCAGTGTGGGATACTGTCTACGGATACTGTCAGGATCTGCCCACACACGCCCACACACCCTACTCCTCCCATACCCTGCTCCTCCCACACAATGCACTCTGCACCTCACACTTCACACTCTGCACCTCACACTTCACACTTTCACACCCTCACACCCCACACTTGGGGGGCCTTGGTGCCTGACACCTCACACCTGCACACCCCACACCCCCGATTCACACAATCCTGCGGCTGCTGGATTGGGTCACAGCCATGTGGTCCATATGGGATGGTCACACCCCGTTGGTCACATGCACCACCCCTAATGCATAACATGTTGCGGCGCTGGCAACGTGTCACACTATCTGTCACACTCAGGCACACAGTGTCTGTCACACTCAGGCACACTGCATCGGTCACACTCAGGCACACCGTATTAGCCACACTTATCACCATCGTCACCATTACACGGCTTTGCGCGGTTACACTTATGCATCTCACACTTGGGCAATATGGGCATCTCTCATACATGTGCGTGTGTCAGGTGTGTGGATGAGGCCGGTTACCTGCAGCTGCTGACCTCCTCCCTGAGACCTGGCGGCTTGCTACTGCTGCTGGCAGGCGCGCGAGTAGATGCAGCAGGGGACAATGACATGGACGTCAGAGGCCAGCAGCACCAGCACCCGCAAGCGGCCACAGCAGCCGGCAGCACAGAGTGTCTGCTGGTGGAGCGGTGGGTGGGGTTAGGCACCGGCACCGGCACCGGCGACAGTAACAGCAACAGCAACAGCGCCAGCACCAACAGCAACAGCAACAGCAACAGCAACAGCAACAGCAACAGCAACAGCAACAGCAACGGCACCAGCAACACCAACGGCACCAGTACAGGCAAACCCATCATGCAGCCGCAAGCAGTCATCAACTCATCAGCAGACTCGGAGACACATGCACAAGAGCCTGCAGCGGGCGGCTGGTCAGCAAGGACTGACTTGAGGCCTGTGGACACCGCTGCTTCAGTGCCCACAGCTGATGTACAACCTGCTGCCAGCCCTGAGGGTGTGACCCCAACAAAAGATGTGAACCCAACAAAAGGTGTGACGCCAACAGAAGGTATGACCTCAACGGATTCTCCCTCCCCTAGCCCAGCAGCAGCAGTAGCAGCAGTACAAGCACCAGCAACATTACCGGGCGCAGCAGGAGCCAAGAAGCTGGGGCCCCCCCAACTGTCACGGCAGCAGCTGCTGGGCAGCTTCAAGCCGCCTGACTGGGAGTGGGTCACACTGGTGCTCACGCGGTTTGACGACACGCCGTACTACAGCCAACATTACGACGTGCCGCCGCTGGCGTGGCTGGGGCTGCTGCGCCGGCTGTGATGTGATGTGTGGGCTCACAAGTGTAACACCCTCTACCCTCTACAAGTCGGTTGCTGAGTCGTGCCTGTCGCGCTCTCTCAAGTGTGACACCCTCTACAAGTCGGGCGACTCCTCCCTTTCCCTCCAGTGTCCAGTGTAATGACCTTCATTCATCCACAAGTCGGGCGTGACGGGGCGTGCCCCAGCAGACTTGGTTGTCATGGGTTCATCGATCCGGTTGTCATGGGTTCATCAATTCGGTTGTCATGGGGTCATCAATTCGGTTGTCATGGGGTCATCAATTTGCTTGTGGCTGGTGCCCACCTTCAGAGTCGGTTGATATATGTATGTCCCCAAGCTTGGATTTGGGAGCTGCTGTGCCCGCTGCGACGTTGTGTTGTGCCACGCTTGGTTGCAATGCCCGGGTGTGGTACATGCACTGTGCAGACGGGGCCCAGGCTTGCACACCAGAGCTGGCAGGACGATGTGTGCTCGGTGCAGTATTCAGTAGAATGCCGTGGAATGCATTACTCGATGTTTGCCAGATACGTCGCTCCCAAAAGCGCCTGGTACCTTGTAAACTTGAACATGGGCCAATGCACAACCTGCGCAGAACTCTCACGTACCACATGCAAAATCATTGGTAGGTTACTAGGTTCGCGGGTCGAAGGCTTGGGTTCGTTGGCAAATGGGTGGTGCTGATGAGCAAACCCTGAATCTTAAACCCTGAACCCACTGACACCTGCCGCCCCTTTAGGGTTTAGGATTTTGGGGTTTTGATGTAAACCCTAAACCGCTGAAAACCTAAACCCTGCAACTCAAACCCCTGCATGAGCCGTGCAGCAGTTCGTGCAGTGCGTCATTCCCATTTTCCTTCTTGTGTGGTCATCTGAGGGCCTGCGAATCGCGAGAATTCTTCCATCACCATAGCTGCCCACTACACAGCTCACGTGAGAATCCACAAACTCAGGTGAGGTAAGGTTGGATACGCGAGCGGACCTCACCTCACCTCACTAGGGCCATCGTAAAGCCGGACGACTATGTTTCCCTACGTCGCGTAATACGTGCAATGCTGCGATCTGACTGGGTGCATTTGTCCATGCTGCTGTTTGTTTCCTGCAGGTCTAAAGTTTCGCGGGGCTCGTGCGTTCTTCTGTCGCCCTAATAGTCGTCCGCCTGTCAAGTAATCATCAAGGTCAGGTTCGGGCAGTCTGCATGGCCTGAGGATGTATTGGGACATAGATTGCATGGGCCATGCGACATGGTGCTGAACTAGCCTGGCAAGCTCATGCATCACCCAGAATGGATATGTTCCGCATCATGCGCTTGAGGCCTGCTGCATGGGCTTTGCAGCATGTGGCAGAGCACGGTGCATGGGACAGGCTGCGCATGCTGCTTTGTAAGGCTGATGTTGAGCTGCACTTGCCTGGAGCATGTATTCGGGCCTGCTTGCTGATGCACATGTGTGTGGTTAAGGACTAAGGAGCTGCATGGTTACATGTTACCAACTTGCTTGCCATGAATCGTCACATGTTGCCATTGATGCATTGAATTCCCCGTGAATTATAACCGCCCATGCAGACAGCTTCCACTACACACTCATACCTGGCCATGATTGAGGCTCAAGCGCAAGGTGAGGAGGAGGGCTCTCGAGAGTCATTTCGGCTCCGCGTCGAGGCCTCCCTCACCCAGCAACACCGCCGCCGCCTCGATCTCCTTGACACGGTGTTTGAGGCGTTCCTGAAGACCAACGATTTCCGCGGCAACAACTACAAGCTGCCTGACCTGTTCTCCATCAAGGACGAGCGCTATCTCCAGTTTGAGCACAAAGGCGTACCACACCTGGCTGAGGTGTGCACACTTAGTTGCGGGGTATGACATGGACTGGCTGAATATCAAGCTGTGCAATGACGGCTTTGACTACCTTGCTAAGCCTGGCATGCTTAGCAGCACACAAAGCAGTAGTGATAAGTGGGTGTCGCTGTCACTTAGCAACACACTTCCACACTTCAAGGCCCTTGTAGCGGCTGCCGAGCCCTACTTCTCATCTGCCCGCGTCTTATACAACATCCCTGAGTGCCGGCTCGACATTAAGCTCTTCCCGAAGGACCCGACCAAGACACCTGCAATGATTGTGACATTCGAGCCGGGCTACCCATACAGGAATGACGAGGCAGAGGAGGGCCTACTTGCAGCATAGTGAGTTTAAGGCAATGTATGGGTGTAGTCTTGGAAATGGATGAGGAGCTGTGCGGTTAACCATGTCCGGGCTCATTTAACATGCATGGGGTGATATGTTTGGGCTCTAAAATCATATGATTGGGCTCGAAAAGAAGAACAATGGCGACAACGGAGTGCACGTGGCACCACAAAGGGCACAAAACCCCACCTGCAACCTCATCCATGCTGCCCCTGGAAAGGGAACGGGAAAGGTGTGGGGCATTGGCATGGGCCATAGCTGTCTGGAGGGGCAAGGTAGAAGGCACTTTATTTATGGACACACCACTCAAGCCTCTGGATGAATGCATGAAAGCCGTTACACTGGGTGGAAAGGGAGGAGTGGGTACCTCCCGCACCGCCAAGCAACGAAGGACAGGAAAGGGAAGAGCTCAAAGGGACTGCAGAGGACTAGTGTCCATACCACAGGAGAAGAGGAAGCTCAAAAACCCTGCTGAACTCGCCGCACACCGCAGCCTCTGACGATGATCACCGTTGTATGTGCATGTGCAGTTTGACTCCGCCATTTTGCGGCAAGCATGGATAGGACCATCATCGGATCAAGACGTGCGGTGGGCTGTCCAACAAGCATGCGAAGCAGCAGGAGCACACAGCAGAAGGTTGTCCAAGGAGCTCATAATCACTGCATTTACCGGACACAGTGTGCTGAACGTACTGCCCTGTTGATAGTATTGCCCATGTACTTGCTTCAGACTAATGCACTATCCTGAATGGTTTTATGTGTTCATGCCCCAGAATGATCCCTTTATTTGCAATGGGGGTGTCGAGGCAGCATAATTTTATGGTCAACAACCTCTGTTTTGCAAACATGCTGCATGCGTCAGGGCCTCCGCATGCAATTCAACTTGCCCAGGGGCAGCTGATCCGACTATACATATCCCCACACACGTCACCGCACCTCGGACTTCAGGAAGCCGCCTCCAGCCTCCATTAGCAGTGACGTCACGTCCTCCCTCTCCAGCACCGCGCCTAGCGCCTGGGTGTCGTCAGACACCGCCTGCGCATGCATGCACATTACGCGCGTCAGCGGTCGTCCGACCGCTGCTGACGGCTGTTGACGCGCGTAATGTGCGTGCATGCATGCGCAGGCGGTGTCTGATGACACCCAGGCGTTGGACGCGGTGCTGGAGGGAGAGGACGTGGCGGCATTACTCATGGAGGCTGGAGGCGGTTTCCTGAAGTCCGAGGTGCGGTGACGTGTGTGGGGATACCGTATATATTTTATAGTCGGATCTGCTGCCTGGACGAGCACACACGTGCTGCGGCAAACCCGACACCTGCCGATGATTTGCAATCAAGGGTGTTTGTTGACTTGACATTCAGTGTTTGATTGGACAGTCTCAAAGGCCAAAGTCAACCACGGCAGTTCACACTCCTATTGAAAAGGTGTTGCATTACCGCGATGATGGATCTTGATAAGATGCACAAGTGGCAGGTGGGGCAAAGGATGAGACTGAGCAGCTGTATTGGAGCCCCTTAGAACAGTGTACATAGCAGTGCATGAGCATCACGCCTTGATCAGCCCGTCCCACAACCTCTGGCAGTACAAGATACACTTGTAGCAGCGCACTGCGTTTGCCGGTCTCCTGCGGCTTTCGCACATGCGGTCATCTGTTGTCGTCATGTTTTTGCTGTTGTGGCGGGTTACAGGCGCCGGCAGTGTTGGGCCACGTCGCAGACTTGGCCGCCATTCAAGAAGTACAGGAACTTCCTACAACTGGACTGCTTTGCCTACCACAAGATGCAAGCACTGGACCCAACGTGCTATTTGCCCTGCCCCCGCCCCTGCTGCAGCAACACTTGTTGTTCTTGTCTCAGCCGCGCCCCAAGGGCCTGCACTGCAGCAGCCGCCGCAGCGGCCGCCGCCTTCATTTCCTGAACGTTGGGTGCTCCACTGCCGGCTGTGGGTGGCGGGGTGGTCATTGCAGCACCACTCCTTGCTCCTGTGACAGCTGTACTGCCGGTACCGCCTGCACCGCCCCAGCTGGTGGTTGTGTGTGCGGTTGGCGTCGCGGCAGTGCTAGTTGTTTGCACTGCCGCTGGCGTTTGTTGGCTGTACGTCGGCTGCGGTACAGGCATGATGTCTGCTACGGGGTGGTATGTCACAACAGGGTGTGGCACCCAGTGTTGCACCCCGCCCACCTGCACCTGCAGCTGTGGCGGGCTGGCAGCGGCCACGGCAGGTGTGAACGGCTGTGATGCCGCGTTGAACCGCTGCTCCAGCGACTGGGTCACACTTGTGTGAGGCAGCGCAGGAGTGTGAGGCAGCTGGTATGAAGGTGGTGCCGTGGCTGGTGGGGCACCCATAAAAATGCCGGCATTGGTCGCAGCAGGGTATGAGGGAGCCACTGGGTATGAGGAGACCGCAGGGTATGAGATGGGTGGGTGCCCAGGTATGAACACCCGCCCAGAACCTGTGGGCGTCGCAGCGCCTGGTATGACCTGTGGCGTTGCCCCACGAGTGACGTCATACAGTGTGGTGTTGTGGGGCGCGTACTGCGATGTGAGCAGGTGGGGGTGAGGCGACCCGGCCCGGCGCGCGTCTGCGTGCAGGGTGTGTGAGCGCGTGTGTGCGAATAGTGAGCGTGAGCATGTGACGAGTGCGTGTGCTCATGTAAGAATGTGTGCGAGTGCATGCGTGCGAGTAAGCGCGTGATTGTAAAGAATGAGGGTGTATGCATGCGGGTGCGGGTGTCCTGGCGAACAGTTCTCTGCGGGTCAAGGCTTGATGAGCACAGCAGGCGGGTGCAGAGGCAGCACTGAGCAGGCAGCACAGACAGCACAGACAACACAGACAGGTTGCCTATTCAGGATACCACGTCACATGCAGCCCAACATTTCGATACAAAGATGACGTTCGTGCGTGCACATCACCACATGCTGATTGTGCAGAAAACATCACAGGGTGCAAACAAACACTAGGGAGGAGGTTATCTATCACAAGCCGCTGCATTGTTGCGCACACATCAAATGCATAACGCATGAGAGCCACGCCGTGCACATTATGCATTGAGGGCCATCCACGCACCGGCCAGTACCGCCCCCAACGCCTCCCGGACGTTCTGTGCGCCTCCTCCCCCTCCTGCCGCCAGCCCTGCGGCTGTGTCACTGTAACCGCCGCCGTAACTGGCGCTGTAACCGACGTCCGCGGCGCCGCCCTCCGAAACCGCCAGCTCCTCCCGCGCCTCCGCCAGAAACAGCTCAATGGAGGAGCGGCGGCGCGCAGCTGCGGTGTGTACACACGCATCATGTTGCAAAGCATGCGTACGGTATATACATAAGTGTATAACCGGCGTGAACGCAGTGAAGCAGCAATGGAAACTGCTCCTGCAGCTATTTGCTGCCTGCCTCAGTCCTTGCTCAGGGCCCTCGAAGTACACAGTCCACAATACAGTCCAAGTTCACAGTTTACACTCCACGCCTTATCATAACCACAGATCACATCACACACTTCAAACCACACATGTCACACAACACACATCACAGTGCTCGCGCACATCACACTACACACTTCACACTAGACAACCGCGCCACGCGCTCCCATAGCTCCCACAGGACACAGACCACAGCGGGGCTGCGGGGGGCAGCAGCGGGTGTGAGTTTTACGGGCTCTCCTGTGGAATTTTCTGTGCCGCCAGCCCCTGATAGGACCATGAGCTCATCACCCCCGGATGTGTGCGTCGCGTACCTGCCCGCCGCGCGCGCCATGCTGCCATGAACTGGGGCGTGGGGGCGGCCGGCAGCGGGGCGGATGCCGGTGATGCGGTCCGCCTGCATGGGCACGACAAAAAGGATCATGCACAGCCTTTGTACGGTTATCGTTGTAAAGAAAAGTTGTTGGAAAACTGTTGTACGTGAAGAGAGTGGTACAGGCTATGACTCATCAACCGCCCCACGGCAAGCCTGCAAGCACCCACCCCACAGCAAGCCTGCAAGCAACCACCCCACAGCGAGCCTGCAAGCAACCCCCCCACAGCAAGCTTGCATTCACACACACACACACACACACACACACACCGCGGGCGGGCCTGTACAGGCGACATGGAGCGAGCGGTCCGCGGGTGTGGGGGCAGTACACCCATACGTACAGCGGTACGCGCAGTACGTGTTGTGCTACCTGCACTCCGTGTTGTACTGCCTGCAGTGCGCCAGCTCGCGGCCTCAGCTGCGGCCACCTCCTCGTACGGGTCTGCCCAGTCGCGCACCTGTCAGACAGACGCACATACCATGTCAGACAGAGACAGAGAGCCAGGCAGAACGGTCGCCATGCACCTTTCCAAACTGCCAGAGTTTGACCATTTGTACAAGGTAACACATGCTGGTCATCTGCGGTGTGTGACAAACCGGCCAAACCTTGACCAATCCCTGACTCAGCTACTGTCACGCCGGTTGGTGCCTTAGCCTGCCATAGAGCAGCTGCGGCCGTCCATACAGTTGGGCAGGCTGCCTTCCGAGCACACCCATATACTACAGCACCTTGCTACACACACTTGTGAATCAATGTGTTGATTGTAACCTTAGCCCCAGTGTGACAAAAACCCGATGGCCAAACCCAGGAATCCTAACCCTAGCCGGACGACCCTAAACCCTTGAACCCAACCCTACCCTGGCATCCCCAGAAGCAACCCCTATAAACCTCATAAACTTCAAGACTTTAAAATCTAGAACCCAAGCCCTGAATCCCCAACATTCTGTGCCGAACGTTGGTTCCCGCTTACCGGTCGGCCGCTGTGTGTGGTGATGCGTGTGCGGGTGGCCGCCACACCCCCTGCCTCCTTCCCATGCTCCATGCGGTGCAGCAGCCCCTTGACAGCCTGCGGTGATGTGGCACACAGCCGTTGCATCATTTAAGGGGTAAGGGGTAAGGGGTAAGGGGTAAGGGGTAAGGGGTAAGGGGTAAGGGGTAAGG
>QAXD01000196.1:134229-144788 GCA_004335575.1 Haematococcus sp. NG2 | reverse complement strand
GGGGTGGGGAGGGGGTTTGGGGTGGTGGGTGTGGGTGTGGTGGGTTTGTGTGTGTGCATGTTTGGGTGTGTGCATGTGTGGGGGGGTGGGGATGCAGGGTGGCAACACATGCGGAGGGGCGCACGCGGCAAGGCGGGGGATTATGTAGGGTCAGAAAAGGGGCCAACTTAAATATTACTTATAGACTTATTTATGGTTGTGTCCCCAAGGCTGCCCAGCTCCACCTTGAGCACGCTGCAGTGTGTGTGTGTGTGTTGGGGTGGCGGGGTGGGGCACCCACACATGCGGGCCTGGATATGGCACATGGCATGCACAGATCCAGTGGGGATATGAAGGGCTGGATAGAGGCTTCTGTTGCATCATGAGGGTGTTTGGTGGGGCGTTGGCGTTGGGAATGCAAGATGGGTGCAGGAGGGTGGGTTCCCACTCCATTTGCTCCTGCTCTCCACACACGCATTTCCCCCCTTTCCTCTCCCCCACACGCACTTAAAGTCTCCCGAGGGGGTGTGTGTGGGGATGGGTGTGTAGGGGTGGGTGGGAATGCAGGATGGTGACGCGTGGTGGCGCACACGCGGCAAGGCGTGAGAATATACAGAGTCAGGATAGGCGTAAATTGCTGCGGGGGTGGGGGTGGCGGGGGACAGCGGGGTGGGGCGCACGCGGCAAGGCGTGAAATTAAATAGGGTCAGGTGTAGGCGTAAACTTATACATCAGTTACAAATCGTTGCTGCATTATTAAGGTATGCTGCGACTGGAGGGTTTCGACTATCAACGACTTTTAAGCGCGCTGAGGTTTCAGTATGAGATCAGGTGTAGAGGACCATATTGCAGCGCTAGAAGAAACAGCGGCAGGCACTCACTTGTTGAAAAAGGTGGGCAGCCAGTTCATGATGACGTAGAAGGCGTAGTGGAAGGAGAAGTTGTTGATCACAATCGCCCACACCTGGATTGGGTGGGTGGGGCGTGTCCAACGCGGAAGTGTGTCAGTTGCGAGGTAAAGGCAGCGTCAGACAGGCTCGGTTTCCTTTCCTCTTGTTCCTGTACTGCTTGGCACGCAGTACTACACAGTTGCATGTACTGCCACATATGCTGCACTGCCTGGGTCCCTGCACGACCTGACACCCTGTGCAGGCCGATATCCTGTACTGCCTGACACCCTGCACACATTCCCAGAGTCTGTACCGCCTGGACACCCTGTTTGGCCTGAGTGCGGTACGGCTCACGAACAGTGCCACGGCACACAACCGGTACCAGCAGTACACAAGCGGTACAAGCAGTACAAGCAGTACAAAAACAGTACACAAGCAGTACACGTACCGCTGAGCTGGACATCATGCGGCGCCATGGCGTGGGCGCGGGCCGCCCCTTGGCACCCCCACCCCCACCCCCACCCCACCCCCACCACCCCCCTTGCCGCCATCCACCACTGACAGTGGGATCACTGTTTCCCTGCGCACGCACACACAGGCGTGTATCGACCCCAGGTGTGTGCTGCGCTTTAAATGCCCTGTGAATTCCACAGGAACAGCTCCCTGAACACCCTTGTTCACACACGCACACATACCTTCTGGGACAAAGCTGGTTGCCTCCCTGCACACCCTGTTTCACTACCCCTTCTACAAACACATACCTCCTGGAAAAAAAACTGGTTGCCTCCCTGCACACCCTTTTCCACACACCCTTCTGCGGACACGCAGCTCCTGGAAAAAAGCCGGTGGCCTCCCTGCACACCCTTTTCCACACACCCTTTTTCACACAAACACACACAAACAGTCACGCACCCCTCCTGAAAACAAGCTGCCGGCCGCGCACCTGTGGGGGATCTCCCGCCCCACCAGCAGCCACAGCGCCAGCCACGCAAAGCCCAGCCCGCCCACGATCTTGAGCAGGGAGGGCGCACCCCACACATCCGCACACGCGGGCAGCACCAGCATCGCGGCGGCGCTGCCCAGGTACATGCCTGCGGTACAGCGGTACAGCAGTATGGAAGCAGTACGGCAGTACATGATCGGCACAGCAGTACACAAGTGGTACAGCAGTACGCAAGCGGTACGGCCACAGAATGGCACGGAGGTGAAGCGATGCAAGGGTGCAGCAGTACAGGGGTATGGGAAAAGTTTTGCACTGAGGTGCAGCGGTACACAGAGCAGCTGCACAGCAGTACAACTGCACAGCAGTGCCACAAGTATTACGGACACAAACACACGCCCTGCATGGGCCTGCAACCTCATCCCAACCCAAAAAGGATCCCCCCCGCCAACCAACGATGCTATGGCTGTGGAAATGGCACGGACAACCATCCTCATGCTTAGGGATAGCACCTGTTATGCTGATAGCGTGATAGCCTGATACTGAGGATGGGCCCCGCACCTGATGTGGTGAGTGACACGGCTCGCGCACGCTCGTGTGGCGGTATCCACTACGCAAAGGAGCATGAACCCAGTGGCAATATGGGCCATGAGGTGGTGTGTGTGCTGGGCGCTGTGTGCTGAGCCATGACCTGCCAGTGCTGCAAGTTTACACTGCAAATTTGCAGCACGCAGCACGAGTCGTGCCAGCGCAGTGAACTGAGAGAAGCATCGACCAGTGCATCAACCAGCACTGATGGCAACAGTGTGCAGTGCGTGCTTGGAACCCACAGCTTGCTGCACAGCTGCATGGTGCAGATCTGCCTCTGTGCTACCAAGCCAGCTACTAGGTGGCGGCACCCTAGGGGCAGGCTCATGGGTGTTGCATCGGAGCGGCATGCAAGCCTGCCCGGGCTTGTATGTTGCATGGACACCCATGCAGTGTGCATGCGCACCTGCGATAGCACTGTGTGTACTGACGGGATCAAGAAGCCTTGCGCCACTCCCACGCACACTCGCATAGTTATGATGGCCAACGTGTTCGTGGCGTCAGAGGGTGTGAACATCGACGCAAGCGACCACAGCGCAAAACAAATGATGAGCATCAGTCGCCCCCCATACAGCTGCGCTGCCCATCCACCAGGTATCTGCGTGCAGGTTGCAGCAGGGTCAACTTCAGCATTGAGATCTGGACGGACAGATCGTGACTTCCAGTGTACCTGTGACAGCGCATAGCCCCAGTAGAATGCTGACAGAACTGTGCCTTTCAACGACTCATCCAAAGATGCCGTTTTGGCCATTGCAGTGAAGGCGATGGAGAACCCCACACGCTCCACATAGGCAGAGAATGTGGCAAGGAAGCACACTAGCACTATCTGGTAGCGGGGCTCTATCCGCCATCTTTTCCTGAGGGGGAGCCCCTCTACTCGCGTCATATCTATGCCCGTCAATTGCTGGTTATTCGTTTCATTTCCTCCATGCCACGAGAATACGAATGAGCAGCAGTTTAATCCGCAAACAGTTAATTCGGTTGCAGATTAAACAGGCGCACACGGTTTGCTGAGGTGCAAGAAAAACTTTTAAAAAATGAACGGCACTTGATATATTTATTTCCCTGACGCAATACGCTGACCAACTTTTCGTAAACCATCATCAGTTGTTACCTGACACTCGAGACCTAAGATGGGAGCGGACTCCAGCAAGCCTACCGTGCATATGCATGCGGTGCCTTCACGGCCTGGCCGGAGTCTTGTGCCCTCCGCTTCCAACAGGTTCCGGGCTATCGCAGATAACTTCAACAGCTTGGAGCAGGTGCGAACTGATGCGTCAAAACACGGGTCAGCTTCCCTCCAGCTCACCTGTGCTCATGCACAGCATGGGGTGCACGCCCATACGTGCGCACGTTCACTGACAGGACTGCGCTGCGCTGCCACTGTGACCACAAGCCATGCCCATGCTGCGACCGCACGCGCCATGCACCAGCCGCTGCAGATCGCTGCAAGAAGCAACATGCGCACCAGCCGCTGCAGATCGCTGCAAGAAGCGACATACGCGCGCGCCCCATGCAGGTGCAAGCCGCGCTGCGCAAGGAGGGCCTGGAATCTTCTAACCTCATCGTGGCCGTTGATTTTACCAAGTCCAACGAATGGACGGGCCGCAACAGCTTTGGTGGCCGGTGCCTGCACGCGCTGAGCGCGACGCCCGGGGCCATGAACCCATACGAACACGCCATCTCCATCATAGGCCGCACACTTCAGGTGAAGCTTACAGCTGCTTTTTCCATTTGCCATGCCACTGCCTATGGTAGCTGACCGCGGACAGCCAATGCAGTTATGACGGCTGACAGCGGACAGCTGACAGAGTTATGGTGGCTGACTGCGGACAGCTGATAGAGTGATGTTAGCTGACTGCGGGCAGCTGATCGAGTTACGCATGAGGTTCATAGCTGGCAGTGATGAGACGTGCGGGTGGTGGGGTTCTGCAGGCGCATGCATGGGGCTGGGTGCTTGTCAGTGGCTGGGGGTGCGGGCTGGAGGTACGGGCCGGAGGTGCGCCAGCGGGTGGATGGTCACGGCCCTTGTGGCCTCGTTTCTGCTCACTTCACTCTGCTGGGGTATCTTCTATTTCTTATCTTCTATCTCTTATCTTATGTCTTCTCATCTTGTATCTTCTTATCTTCTGTTGTTACCTTCTATGTCTTATCTTACATTTCCTTTGCTTTTTGGGGCTTTTGCCTGCTGACCGGCCGCCGCGTGTTGTGGCTGCAGGCGTTTGATGACGACGGACTCATCCCCTGCTACGGCTTTGGGGACGGTGCGTCCATACCCCTCCCTTGTACTGCTCCTGTCCTCTACGTACCCTTCCTTTGTACTGCTCGTATCCTATACATACCCCTCCCTTGTCGTATCCTGCACATATCCTGCTCATCTCCTGCTTGCGTCCTGCCCGTGTACTGCTTGCATCCTGCTTGTGTACAGCCTGCATCCTGCCCATAGCCTGCCTGCATCCTGCCTGCCCCCCCGCATCCTGCCTGCCCCCCCGCATCCTGCCTGCCCTCCCTGCATCCTGCCCTTCGCCTGCTTGCGTCCTGTATTCCTGTTCATGCTGACCTCAAGACCCCATACGCCATTGGCACCTCAAGACATACACGCTTTCGGCACATGCACACACCTCCTCTCAATCAACCTTCACCCAAACCCTGATTGCCTGCACCCTAGATGCTCAGGGCATGTACCTGATATTGTGATATATGTACTGCCCGGCACACGCGCACACAGCCCGCACCCAGGACGCCAAGGTGTTCTCCTTCCTGCCGGGCGACGCGCCGTGTGTGGGCCTGGACACGGTGCGTGCAAGAATGTGTGTGTGTGTGCGTGTGTGTGCGCGTGTGCGTGCGCGTGTGCGTGTGCGTGTGTGGGGCTGGACACGGTGCGAGAGTGTGTGCTTTTTGGGTCTCAGGGTTTGGGTTTTAGGGTTTGGGTTTCAGGGTTTGGTCAAGGGGTTTGGGTAAGCTTGTGTTAGGGGTTTGGGTAACACCCCAGGGGTGTGTGCGCATGCGTGCGCGTCTGTGCGCATGCATGCGTGTGCGTGTGCGCACGTGCGTGGGTGGGAATGACTGGCTGGAGGGGGGCGGGCATGTGTACGCATGTGTTTGCGTGGGTGTGCATGTGTACGTGCCTGTTTCTGCCGTATGTTGGGCGGGGCTGACCCATGCAGTCATGTGTATAGCCAACCTGGGTAGCCAACCCATGTGCCTCCACTTCACTTAAACCATCATGTGCCTCCTCTTGTAAACGTGCTCCTCCAGTGCCTCCAGCTGAACCAACATGCGTGCCACTCCCAAACCTTATAATAACCCTAAACCTTTAACACCCCAAACCCTAAGTCTTAAACCCTAAACCCTAAACGCTCCAGGTGTGTGCCACGTACCGGTCGCTGGTGCCGCACGTCAAGCTGTCAGGGCCCACCAGCTTTGCCCCCGCCATTATGCAGGCCATGAAGGTGGGTGGGGTGTGCAGGCCATGCGCGTTCTTGTGGGCTGTTTAGGGCTTAAGCCGTTAAGGTTAAGGTTAAGGTTTAGGGTTTAGGTATAGGGCTTAGGGACAGTGGAAGCTGGGGGTGTGCAGGCCATAAAAGTGGATGGGTGGGTGCATGCATGCTCTGGGGAGCTCAGACTTGGGGTATGACAAGTTGGAGCACAGATCTGAGTATGATGGGTGGGGTGTGCAGGCCATGCGGGCTCTCGTAGGCTGTTTAGGGTTCAGGGTTTAGGTTTAGGGTTAAGGTTAAGGGCTTAGGGACAGTGGAAGGTGTGGAGGGTTGCGAGCTCAGATGTCCGCATGAGTTCAGGGAGGTTTGGGGGGCTTTTTCTCAGCGACCCGATGGCCAAATCGACTGGAGAAAAGGGTTGGAAGCGCGCGCTGAATAGAGCTGATGAGGTTTGAGTGCTGAGATCTTAGATATGACCAAGCATGGCCCAAGCCAAGCTGCTGCTGCTGCCACTACATTTGAACTTGATCCATCAACCATCACCGCACACTCGCTACTACGAAAGACTTGCTGTACCATGAACACATGCTTGCTACGATCAGACGCTTCTTCATCTGCATACGAAAACACCACTCATTCCCTCGCTGCACTGCTGTACTTCTGTACCGCTGTACTGCTCCCCGTACTGCAGGTGGTGGCGCAGACGGGGCAGTACCACATCCTGCTGATCGTGGCGGACGGGCAGGTGACGCGCCCGTCTGACATGCCGCGCGGCAGCCTGTCAGTCCAGGAGCGCGCGACGATCAACGCGATCGTGGCGGCCAGGTGCGGCGTGTGCCTGCTGAGCGCGTGCGGTAACGCTTGGGTGGGGTTCTGTTTTCACAACGCAGCATCACGGTTTTGACTGCGCAAAGTGCTGTGTAATGATGATGATACCGGTACTTTGTTTTGGTTTTTATGTTGGTTTGGGTGCAACGGCCTGCCGCTGTCCATCCTGCTGTCCATCATCTGCTGCTGTCCATCATCTGGGGCCGGGCTGAGGCGCCCGCTCCTTGTGCTTGCATGGCCACCACTGCGTCTGCTACTCCCCTCATCTCGCATGTGCTCGCGTGCATGCAGCGAGCTGCCGCTGTCGATCGTGATGGTGGGCGTGGGGGACGGGCCGTGGGACGTGATGCGCGAGTTTGATGACGCGCTACCCTCGCGCCGCTTCGACAACTTCCAGTTCGTCAACTTCACGGGTGCGGGGGCTGCTGGTGCATCCCGTGGCGCGTCCATGCCCTTCATGTACTGCCTGCCATGCTTGTACTGCTTGTCATGCTTGTACTGCCTGATGTACTGCCTGGTGTGCTGCCTGATATACTGCCTGGTGTAACCAGCACAGCTATACTGCCACAACTGTACTGCCACAACTATACTGCCAGAGCGGTACAGCTGTACTGCCTGACCGGTGCGCATGTACTGCCTGACCGGTGCGCATGGACGCTTTGTTGTGCCGATTCCGATGGTTCAAACCACACGTTTGTACCGCCTGGCTGGCGTGACTGTAGTGCCTGAACGCTGTACTTGTACCGCCTGCAGAGGTGGCGCAGCGGCGGTACGGCTCTGAGGGGCAGATGGAGGCGCAGTTTGCTCTGCGCGCGCTGATGGAGATCCCGGAGCAGTACAAGGTACAAGGGGTGTCACATGGGCAGTACGGCCTGTTGTACTGATGTACTGCTGGCCTTTTAGGGTTCAGGGTTTGTGTTTGGGTTTGGGTTATACTTAGGGTTTGGGGTTTAGGGTTTTGTTTAGGGTTCAGGGTTTTTAGGGTTTTAGGGTGTTACCACGGCTAGCTGTACGCTCACCTACTCAGCACCAAGGCCGAATCCCTCGTCAGCGTCCACAAATTGTCCATTGGCCCGCTTTACATGGTGCTCCGCCAACCCTGGAACCCTCAACCCTGTGCCCCAAACCCTACACCCCTGAACCCCAAACCCTAAACATTGCTGCTGCTGCTGCTGCTGCTGCTGCTGCTGCTGCTGCTACTGCACCATACATGGCTGGGTTTGCTAGCGATGTCGCGCTTGCAGGCTGCCTGCTTGCCGTGAGCATGCCACAGCCCTGGGTGGGCATTGGGGGTGTCTCGCGTGCGCTCAATTGGCATTGAGGGTTGCACAACAAGGGCACATGTGAAATTATCTGTCGCGGGGCAACAACTGGGTACCTCGCCTCTTCCGCGGGACAAGCATGAGAAGCGCATTTCAGTAAATAACTGCGTCTTTCATCGTCGGTTGCCCCAGCAACAGCAACCCCTGCTGGTGATGGTGAGGGTTTAGCTAGGGCGTACTGATTGTAACACCAAAGGCGGTCGCTGTCAGGACAAACCGGACCCTATTCCAGCGCAGCATATAGCGCGTTGCAGACCGCCGGCAACTTTTTTGTTGCCCGTCGCAGGTCGCTCGCCCATCATTGTGCGCACACCCACGCCACCCACAGCCCAGCAGCCACGCATACTTCTTTTTAACAATCAGGAAGCATCGTGGAGGACGGCATCAAGGTGCAAGGCAGGCGCAATAAGCCAGCCAGCCCAAGTGTGCGCATCGGGAGCCACCCAGTGGGGAAGAGGAAACCAGCTGCTCACAAGCATCGCATCGTTAGTTTACGCAGCTCAGCGTCAATCGCAGTTGACAGCTTATTTGGTGTGCTGTCACCCGGCAGTAGCACGCCTGCGGGGAAAAGGGCCACCGGCAAGGGAGCTCGCGCGGCAGAGCATGACGGCGTTGAGTAGTTGGACACGACGTCCAAGGCATGATGGCAGCTGCAGCACTGACAGCCAGGCTCAGCCTTGAGGCACTCGGACTGTGACACCTTGACATCAGCCTGCAGCACACTGAAAAGGACAGGGCAGCCACACCACGTAAAGATATTCAGGCGCGGCGTACACAGCCAGCGGCGCCATGTGGGGCACAACGGCGCTGCTGATCACCTCTGTGGCACTCCTGGCTGCGACAGGTCCGAACGCACGCGCATGGCAGTGCATGCACACTCATTCTTATGCTGGCTGCACCCCACTGGGACGCTGCCCTATAACGCCACGCCATCTGACGCACTCCACGTGCGCCTTGGCTTGACACACTGCCATCATGCACTGTTGCTTGTTAACTTACATTCATGAACACACGCACACACATGCACAGGCCACTCACACTCTCTCACCTCACATGCAGCTTACTTTGTTCTGATCGCGTAAACCCTGTCGCACCCCCATGCATACATACACCCGTACACACACACAGATGCTCATGAAACATTGCGCTCTCTTGAAGTGTAACACCCCGTATCTTACCCTACCGTGCTTGCTGCGCACGCAGGTGCACAGAGCGACCCCTCCCCACCATCGCCACCTTCCCCGGCGGGGCAGTTTGCTGCCTTTCCCTATTGTGCATGTGCGCGCTCACTCACAAACTCACCCTTTCGCATGGGACTCCGCTCCATTCGCCCTGCCACGGACGGCACAGAGTGAGTGGTGTGATGGCGGTACAGTTGGAAGGCCTGACTGTACCTGCAAGTACAGTGTGAAGGGCGGTGCAGTTGGAAGGCCTGACTGTACCTGCAAGTACAGTGTGAAGGGCGGTACAGTTGGAAGGCCTAACCTTGTCCAAGTGCAGTAATGGGAAAGAGGCAAACAACAGATTTGTGTGTGTGTGGGGGGGGGGGGCAGTGCAGCATCGAGTCAGTGGTGCAAGGGCAGTACGGTCCCGCATGATGAGCAGTACAGTCATGGCCCACTGCATTGGTTGACATGTACTGCTCATGTACTGCCTGCTGCATGTGCGGTACACAGGTACTGCTTCGGGTGGCAGGCAGTACCGTGCCCACCGGCCGCGTTCTGCTGCACCCAGGGGGCTGACCTGTACAAAGTAGAGATTGAGCTGGGTGGGTGGCTACAGCACATAACAACACACAATAATAATAATATTAACAACACACAAGTCATCACATATTATATTAACACAGCATAACATAGGACTGTAATGCAGCTCATCTCATGACACAGCGTAACACAACACCGTTGTAGCAATGTGTTGTGTCGTGTTTAGGGTTCAGGGCTTAGGGTTTAGGGTTTAGACCCAAAGTTAACCCATGCACCAGCCAGCTCACCAACCAGATAGGGACATATTCCTCACTTGTGCTTCGATACGGTTATGTTTGATTAAGTTATGTGATAATTTGCTCGTGCTCGCCCCTGGCTGCAGACCCTACGCAGACACGCATAGCCCTGAGGTCAGCGTTCAAGTCAGTGACGCTGAATGGGCGGCCCAAGACATTCAGTGTGGAAACCAACGGGTACCCTGGTGAGTTTGAGGGCTTAGGGATTGGGAGGCGAAATCTGGGGGCTAGGGTTTGGGGTTTAGGGTTTAGGGTTATTGGGTCTAGGGCTTGGGAGGGGTGTTAGGGTCTCAGGTTCTAGGGCTCAGGGAAATGGTTATGGTCAGGGGCTCAGGGTTCAGGGAAATGGTTAGGGTTTGGGGTCGAGGGCTCATGCATTGGGAGGCTGTGTGTACGCCACGGGCCATGTGCCTCGCCATGCACCATACGTCCTGCATTGCACCATGGCCTCTGCCACGCACCATGTGACCTGCCATGCACCATGCGCCATGTGCCATTCTGAACCATACCATGCACCATGCACCATGCACCATGCACCATGCACCATGCACCACCCGCCATGCGCCATGT
>QAXD01000196.1:82609-103096 GCA_004335575.1 Haematococcus sp. NG2 | reverse complement strand
CTGCGCCCGTCACGGGAGCGCCGGGCACGAGCGGGGGCGCCCCGGCCGCGAACCCGGGCGGTCGGCTGCTGACCACCCACCCCAGCGATGGACTGCCCCTGGACCCCTGAGGGTCTCCCACTGCAGAGGACCTTAGCGCCCAGATCACCTCAGCGCACAGATCGCCGCCACCCATGACGCTGCCGATGATCATGATTATGACAACACAGATCACAGGTTCCCAGATGCCGCAGATGCTGCCCAGATCCGGGTGTGGGCGGCTGGGATGGGATCTTAGCTGCTGATCAGGCTTGAAAATCCCCTGAAGCCGATGATATCTCCAGCACGGGCGAGATCTCTGATGCTGGGGGATCTGCCGATCACATCTCTGATATGGAGATGGCACCTCTGATGCAGGCCAGATCTCTGATGCGATGAGTGAGATCTGCAATGTGGATGAGGTTGGATCTTGTGTGGGGTGTGAGATGGGATGTGAGCCTCGGCTGTTCGCCCGTCCTACGCTGGCTGCTGTGCTGTGCTGTGCTGTGCTGTGGAGCTTGTGGAACCGCGCGGCGGCGCTGAGCACAGCTGTGTGCATGTGTGTGGATCTCTCATGCTGCTCATGAAGATCCTGGAGCTGGTCACTCACACAGAGCTGCTGTGACTGTCACTCACACAGAGCTGCTGTGGTTGTCACACACGGCCAATGTCACAAGCGTGCGCACGCAGCGCAGGCCAGGCACCGAGGGGCGGCCCAAGGCATGGCAGGACACAGGCACAGGCAGGCATGGCCCGCTGCTGCATCAGCATGCAGGAGGCAGCTGCAATAAGCAGCTGTGTGCGGCTGCCCTCTGATGCTGAGGGGCCCATGCGTGATTCCCGCCTGTGCCCTGTCAGGCTGTGATGCTGAGGGGCCCATGCGTGACTGTGCAGATGCTGCTAGGCTGTGTCAACTTGGGCCAGGCCTCTCAGGCAAGGCAGCCAGGTCGGTGGTATGCGGGCGTCAGCCGGGGTGTACGCTTTTGAATCAGAAGGTGGTGTGTGCATCTGTATGAAAACGCGGTGGGGTTGGAGGTGCTGATGATTGTGGTGCAGGTTTTTCTTTTTCAAGGGTGTGGGTTAGGAGGGGGGTCAGGGACCTGGCACTTCCCTTGCACGACATCGCTGCTGCACCTGTTGTCGCTGCCGCTGCTGCCGCCGCTGCTGCTACGCTGCTGCTGCTGCTGCTGCTGTTGCTGCTGAGAGCGGCACGGGCATGCGCCGACACGCAGTCTGAGTAATAATCTGTTTGTTGGTACACAGGCGGCAGGTCAGGGTGTCTGCAGCTGCATGAGGCTGCAGCTGCTCGTGCGTGCTCAGCGGCTGTCGTGTCACCTCAGGTGCTTTTAGTTTGGATGCTTAGTTGGGCTGCACAGTCAAGATAGAACCATAGAGGGCGGCTGGGCTTGAGTGAGGCACTGCTGTGCATGCCCCATGCGGATGGCATGGGGTGAGCATGGGCAGCGCATGCCGTGTGCGCCATGCGGGCCGCATGGGGTGAGCATGGGCAGTGCCTGCTGTGGGGGCGCAGCATTGGGTGAGCTATCCCTGGTGTGTGCGCACTCCTTTGGCCCGATCTAGTGGCGTGGGTTAGGGTTTGGGGGGCACGTGGGGCCTGTTGGCAGCATCATAGTGTCATTGTGTGATCGTGTCTGCCTCACGTCCCAAGGTCAGTTGTTTGGTGAGGCAGGTCCTGGGTGACCTTGCTGAACTGATGCTGGATTACCTGCCACCCAGCCCCATGCATGCCGGCCACCGCCCATCCTATATGGCAAGCCTAGCGATTTCGGATGTAGGATGGTGTGTTGCGAGCTGCCAGGGATGTTTAGTGGGGGCTTGAGGCATGCATATTTGTGCTGCCCATTTGGACAGAGGAAGCCCTTTTCGATCGATGGATGCAGCCCTTTCCTGGGACTGCTCTTTCCTGATGAGCCACCACCAAGAACTGGCATGTTCGGGGTTTCAGGTCCAATGGAGGCTCAATAGAGTTTTAGATGGATGTTTAGGGGATTTAAGTGGGGGGAAGGGGCCGGGGCGGGGGGGCTCTGGGTGCACTGATGCTTGAATGTGTTCAGCAGCTGATGGGACAAAGAAGATCTGAGGCACCCAGGTAGAATGCCCTGGAGGTGTGCAGTGGCTCTCCTCAGCCTGATGTCAGGGCGAGGCACAGTGACTCAGGCAGAGGCTGTGGCTGTGGCTGTGGCTGTGGCTGTGGCTGTGGCTGTGGCTGTGGAACAGCCGTACGTTGCTCAGCCCCAGAGGGTGGGGAAATGGCGGGCCGTGAGCTGCTGGGCATCATGGTGTATGGGTCGATTTGTACAACACGGCCGTGTGCGCATCGGTGAACATGCAGGGGGTTGATGAAGCAGCATGCGCGGGGGCGATCATGAGTCCGGAGAAAGCAGAACGAGCAGACTTGGGTGGAGGCGTGAACTGCGTTCTGGAGGCAGCAGTGTTGGGCCCGGCCACGAAGCCATGCATGATGATGCCGCGTGAAGATGATCATGGTGATGCTTGCACAACTGTATGTGTGGCAGGCCTTGCGGGGTCTTGCGTTGGCAGCTGTGTGTGCCGGTCTTTCAGCCAGGGCTAGTTTGGGCTCGCTTGGCTTCAGCACATGAAGATGTGGCAATGCTCAATGGTGGGGGTCACATCACCAACACTCCGGCAGGGTCAGAATCGGATTCAAGTCTCTTGATGCAACAACAAAAAAGGGTCATGCCGAGCGCGTTTTATGCTGGGGGGTTGGGCTGGGGGCTGGTTGGGTGGGTCGTGTCTGATGTTTGGCTTAAGAGAGGGTGCTGCTTGCTCAACTGCATCACCCACAGCCTGAAGCCGCCGCCAGCCTGTGTTGCCTGTCCTCCAGAAGGGTTTAGGGTTTAAGCCATGGAGGGTTTTCATCCTGCTGTGGCGGCGGCGCCGCTGGCTTGGGCTTCGATGCTGCTATGCTTCTTGTGTGTGAATTGTGGGCGGGGTTGTGGGCATGAAAGTTGGCCGCTGTTGTGTGAGGAGGGTGTGCTTCAGTGCTTGTGTGAGGGCCACCTCCCTAGGAACCCCCCATAGTGCAACACGAGGCCCATATGGGTCTTATCTAGGTCTGTCAGCGGTCTACATTTGGCCCCTGTGTCATTGCTATTGCTGTGTTTCCCGTGCGTGGATGTGCAGCTTCCAATTGCGTATGCAGGAGCGGCGTTTTCAGGAGGGGATGAGCATGCTGCTCTAAGTCTGCCCGCTGATTCTGAGGGGACGGTGTGTGCTGTGGAGCTGCTTCTTGCACAGCGCGAGTGCCCTTTGGCGTCTGTGTGAGCTGTGTGCCCTTAGCGTTGTGCAAAGTTCCCGTCGGCGCGCTATGCGAGTGCTTGTCTTTTGTTTTGTGTGTGATGTTTGCGGTGCTGAGCGTGCTGTGTGCCGAGCGCACTGCCTTTGCTCGGCCTGGTGTGAACAGCTATGATGGATCATGATATCGGGCTGCCCTGTAGTCTGCTGCTGCGCTGATGGACAACAACTCTGAGAGGATGCACACACGTATGGCAGAGCAGGGCAGCCATCAACATAATGTGAGCGTGGACTCTAGTTTTTGGGCGGCGGCCGCTGTTGCACCGCCGTGTATTCATGCATGGTGCACATGCTTTGCACACGATGTGCCTGAGAGCAAGTGCCCTCCAACCTCCCTCCCCTGCACCCTGGAAGAAGGTACTAGCTGCTTCATGCGCTGTGCTGGTGTGGAACTGGGATGGGGGCGGGCATGAGTGGGGCCCTGGGGGAGCGGCTTCGTTGCGTTTTGATTGATGCTGTCCGTGCATTTCACTCTTTCACAACCCACACAACCAACCCATCACGTGCATGCGTTATTATTTCACCCTCTGTTCGTCTGCCTGGGGATGTGTGGGGCTGCTGCACCAGCAAGCGGGCGGCTGTATTGGCCTGCTGGCTGGTGGCAGCGACGTGGCTATGAACGTGCTTATTTCACTGATTGCTGGTCTGAGGACAGCAGCATGTAAGAGGTATTCATGTGGCCTTCGTCAGTGTGCCCCCTTTGTGACTGCTGCTACAGTGAATAGTAAGAAGCGGCCATGCACCCCGCCCCGTGCCAGTCCCCTCACAGTTACTACAGTTTCCTACAGTGACTACTTATAGTTACTTCGTACAGTGACTGCCTCCTTTACTAAGGACTAATACTACAGGTGCAGCACTCAGCGGTTAGTATGCACGTTGCACCAATGCCACCAGCAGCGCTCAGTGGTGGGGACAACAAAACCTGTATACCACACCCCTGCCAGCCTCATGCCCATCAAATCACCGACCAGGCAAATCACCTCGACCTTCAAGGCTGGAGCGCAGTGAGCAGCAAGCAGCACAGTGACCCTGCTGCTGCTGAGGCACTGTCATGTGAAATCTGTGTACGGTATTCGGGACAGGATGGAGGGCAGGTGGAGGCAACACGCATCATCTGTACGGATGTCAGGAGGTGTGGTCCTTATGGATGTCAGGACGCGTGAATTAACTATGTGTGTTGTGTGATATCATGTTACAGAACGCCTTGTTTCAATGCACGGCATCTCGTGGCGGCTGGCTGTCATATCGCATACCAATGATCCCATGCATGCGGCATACCACGCATGCGCCATGCTCCAACACAAGCATCACTGGGCACCAGATGCTGTGCTCAGCAAATGGCATTGACCGCAGCACACACAAAGTGCTGATCAGCGACTGGCGCCAACTCATGCCTTTCAACCCAGCACCAATACCATCCAATGCCATTCCATGCCATCCAATCCTGCACCAGCTGCGCACTTGAGTGGCCCCTAAAGACACAGAGCAGCCATACATACAGCTGCATACAGTCACGCACGGCCACTCACGCTAAGTAGGTTTCCTGGCGGCTGCTCTATGCAGTTCTGTAGGTAGTTCTGCTCATTTGCATAGTCGCAGCGTGGGGGGTGCACCCGTTACCCATAGTCCCATACATACATTAATATGAATGATATGATCCATAAATGATGAGCCCAGCAACTTGCTCCATGCACCACCAACACCCATGCCTGAGTATATGTGGCATGATCACACGCGTCTTCACGGCGTGTACTTCACTGTGCTGACAGGGTTTAGGGTCCAGGGCTGAGGGTTGAGGGTTGAGGGTGCACGTGCTGTGTCTGGCCCAGCTGAAGTGTGACGTCTGGCGTGACACGAGTCTAACTGCAGGTCCAACATCCGGTCAGACTCCCAGTCTCACATCTGCTGGTGTGATGCCCAGCGTGACACCCAGTGTGATGACATCTGGTGTGACATCAGTGTGACATTTGGTGCATAAGCTGGCGGGTCGTGGTGATGCGAGCTAGTACCCTGTGAACATGTCCTGCACGTGCATTACCAAATGTAGTGCATGACAGCATGAGTGAGTGGATTAGTGAGCGAGTCAGCAAGTGAGTGAGTGAGTGAGTGAGTGAGTGAGTGAATGAGTGAGCGAGCAAGTCAGTCAGTAAGTGAGTGAATGAGTGATGAGTGTGCGAGCGAGACAGTCAGTGAGTGATCAAGGGAACGAGTGAATCATTTGAACAGTGAGCAAGGAACCGGGAGTCACAGCCAGCGCTCTGAACGGTTCTCACACCAAAACACCCACACAGCATCAGACACAGGGTCAAAACCCTACCGTGAACCCTAAGCCTGTAAACCCTGAACAGCAGCCCCATGCCGTGTCATGTAGGCAGACCGCAGTCACCGCAGCCACGCCTTCTGGCCTTCCTTCACCTCACTTCAGACACGCAGCGTGCCTACCTCAAACACCTTGTAATGGCTCGTCATGCCTAGGGACTCATACGTAGCATGCGCCTTTGTGTTGTTCACATCCTGTAGAGGGGGTGGGTGTGTGCTGGTGTTTTTCAGGGGTTTACGGCAGTGATGATTCATTGGGTTGGATTCACTGGATCAAGGTCAATGAAACCTTGCACTCTGGCAGCATAACAAGGAGGAAGAACCATACAAGCACGGGAGGAATGAACAAAGCAAGGATGGGGCAGACAAAACAACTACGGAAAGCATAGAAGGTAAGGGCAGCGAAGATAGCAGGCATGTGCGGAAGAGGAACAGCAAGCCGGCAGCAAGCAAGTGAGCCAGAGGCAATTGAGCCAGAGCCTAAGGCACAAGCCGGAAGGCGGAAAGCACCGGGAAGATGAAGACTAAAATGTAAAAGCAATGTGACAGTGACCACAAACATCCTCAGAGGAGGACTTTTTACTGTTGCAAGTCACCGCGTCAAGTCAAGTCAAGTCTCTGGCTGCTGTTGTGACTCACCGCATACAGCCGCAGCCCGCCCGCCTTTGCTGCCTGTGCCTCCGCCCGCGCATGCTCATACAGCCGCCTGTGCCACCATGCAGCACATCGCTCCAGATTTACATATGGTTCACATACTCATGTACTGGGTACGCCCTACTATGTGCAATCTGTCTTTCAGGGATTCGTCGCACACCACACCGCGCTGTACCGCAGCAGCGAAGGGCCATCAGGACCAATACGGCAATGCCGCCATGGAGTGTGCCTGTACGTAGAGAGGGCTTTTGGTCTCCTCGTGTCGCTCAGTAGCGTTGCGTGTTGACACCGCTGTTATGTTATTGTATTATGTTTCATTGATATGTTATGTAGGCACTTGCCTGAAGTAGCCGCGCCGCCGTGCGCATGGCATGACGTACACGGACTGGATCCACCTGTGTTGACCACCAGCAGCAGGCGTGATGGTGTGACACGCTTCAGGGCGCAGGTGTTTAAGGGATTTATACAGGTTCCAGGCAGGATTGAGGGTTTCAGGGCTCCAGGTGTTAGAGGCTTTGAGGTGAGCATTGGGGGCTGAGGGTTTTGAGTTCAGGGCGCAGGTGTTCCAGGGAATCACGGTTTCGGAGTTCCAGGTGTTCCAGGTGCTCAAGGTTTCAGGGCCTGGAGTTGAGCATGGAGGGCTGAGGGTTCTGCAAGCTGGTGGGCGCATGCGTGCACACAGCGTCCATGTGGGTGTACATGGTGCTTGCCGCATGCAGGGTTCACCCTTGAATGTTGACAGCTACGTGTGGTGGTGGCCGCACATGCCTGCCAACCCCAGCCCTGCATACCAAGTACTGCGCCTGAACAGCCCACAGCATCATAGGACAGCAACACACGTGGCCGACACAGCACTCCTCCACCACACAAGCGAGTCACACACTCGCTCCCTCCCACTCCCTCCCTCACACGTCCTCCCCACACCCAATTCTCACACCCTTCCCTCACCCACACTCCCTCCCTCGCACTCCCTCCCCACACACGACCCTCCCACTTCCCCCTCCCACTCCCTCCCTCACACTCACCACACAGGCGCACACCGCCAGTCGCTCCACTCCGTTGTAATCATCAGTTGCCCCACCACCTCTCCCCTGCCGGTGGGTGCTGGTACACCACTTGCTGGCCCATCACTGCTGCCGCCCTCCTGCGTTGCTTCTTGTAGCACGTAGTACCACGCCCCGGCCCGGCCCTCCAGCACGGCCTGGGCGGTGGCATGACGGTGCAGGCATCATTCATATATTATGGCATCAACCATCAAGGCATGCGTGCTGGCAATGCACCAGGGCTGCCCCCATTGCAAGCTACCGCCAGGACGTGCTGCTTGGGGTGCATGCATGAAAAGCAGGATGACGCTGCAACAAATCATGGTTTGGTGCGTGATGGTATCAGAACTTGGCTCACCTTCACACCCTCTGTGATTGTGGCCACAGGCAGATCCAAGTCCTCTGTCTCCTGTTGCATGCACAGCCATGCGCTACATGCGCTCAGGCCAGCTGGCTGTTCGGCATGGCGGCAGCAGCACACGCATGGCGCTGCATCCACACAGCTGTCGACCCCTCAATGCAAGCACACTGAACGCTGACCTTGGCCATCGCAATGTTGTTGGCAACGATGCCGTCAAGGTCATGGATCGTTCCCCGCCGGATGTGGATGGCTGCCATGACGACGAGGTGCTGTATAGCTACGTGATGGATCCTGATTAGCTAAGCTCGAGTTGGCAACACACCTGCGTCAAACCATCTGCCCAGAAAGCAGCGCGATAATGAAGGAAGAGGAGGGGAAATCACTCATGAAGTGTGCGGCGTGCCGTGGCTGGACGGCCCATCTTCTTTCACTAGACCCCAGCTCGCAATTTGTATTTGGATTTAGGATCTGACTAACAGCTAGCACGGAAGCTGCAGTCCCGCTGGAGGCACGTGAATCCTTTAAACCTTCTTTAGGTCTGGTCGCTACTTTACGATGCTGCCCATCTCAGCACTGAGGGGCATCATCACCCAGGCGCTGCCTGCGCTGCGGGCTTGCGCCACGGGCCCTGCCTCCCGCACGTTTGCGAGCCTCCCTGCCGTTGAGCAGCCCAGCTCGCTTCAGCAGAAGGTGGGTGTCGCAGTATCAGCATAGGCCGGTCGCATCGCATGTCGGGACAGTGTCAGCATGGCGTGACCAAGCATGTCGCTGACCAACCCGTGTGCAGTACATAGACCGGGAGGACACCTATGGGGCGCATAACTACGCGCCGCTCCCAGTGGTGCTGTCCAAGGGGAAGGGAGTGTTTGTGTGGGATGTTGATGGCAAGCGGTACTTTGATTTCCTCTCCGCCTACTCCGCGGTCAACCAGGGCCACTCCCACCCCAAGGCGCGCTGTGGGCGGTGTCGGGATCTGGCTTGGCATGATCTGCATGGTCACATGGGCACAAAGCGCACACTGCATGCTGACTTGGCACCAGCATCATGAAACCTGACACAGCAGTTTTGCACTCAGGCATTCAGTGTGGGGTGCATGGGCAGACATGGGGATGCTGCCTTCGTGCCTGCATCAGCAGCAAGGTTTTGGGGGCATGCTGCACGCTGCACGCTGCGTGATGCATGCCACGTGCCGTGCTTGTTGCATTTCCAGCTGTGCTTGGAGCAGTTCCTGCTGTGCTTGGAGCAATTCCTGCTGTGCCTCCCAGATTTGCACACACACTACTGCACCCACCCTTCACCCACCCTGTACACCCCACGTTGGGTGGTGCATGCATCGCTGGCCATCCCTAGAACTTTTTTTCATGATGTCCACTCACACCCTCCACCACTAAGGGCACCCATCGCTTATGTTTTGAAGCACGGCTCGGTTCACGCCCGGTCTTGGGCGCTGTGCCCATGCATACCCATGCACCCACCGCCCATCCCATGCGCACACCCTGTCTACCAGACAGCGGCTTGCTGCATTGCAGCCCGTTCCTGCATTGCTTGCCGTGCCTTTTCAGGCTCGCTGCATCACACGCTCCCCCCAAGTACATCTTCCCTTTCCCTCCAGTATAACGACCTCATTCATTCCCATTCCCTGTTGCAGATCGTGGCAGCGCTGGTGGAGCAAGTGAACAAGATGGCCCTCACCTCACGCGCCTTCTACAACGGTGCGTACAACCCTAACCCCAAACCCTAAACCCTACAACCCTCAACCCTGAACCCTAAAACCCTAAAAGCTGCAGCACCACGCGCACACCCACTGCGTCCAGCGCTGTTCAGGCCTTCTGCTGTGCTGCAGCTTGTGTTGCAGGCAGGAGCCGTGTGTGATGCATGGTTCCAGCGTTCAGGGTTTCTAGGGGTTGGAGATTAGGGTTTCTAGGGTGTCAGGGTTTGAGCTTGTTGCCCAGCGCGTCTGGTCACTCACATGCGCACACAGTTTAGGGTGTAGGGCTTAGGGCACAGTTCAGGGTTCCGGTTTGAGGCCCGGCTCGTCTGGCCAGCCAATCAGTCAGCCAGCCAGACAGTCAGTCAGTCAGTCAGTCAGTCAGACAGCCGTGTGCGCGCGGTTTTGGTGTAGAGTGTAGGTTGCGAAAATGAGGTGGCACAAACGGGAACGGGGTGCACAACAATATCAATACATGCCCAGCACTTCACATTGTACAAGCGTGCATGCGATTCAACACATGGATTCAACACGGGATTCATTACACCGGGGTCTACTTTGCGTATCGCGCATCTCGTCCATGTGCGGCATGCGCAACGTCAAAGTAGCCCCCGGTGTAATGAAGTCATGAATTGAACCCATGTGATGAGTCCATGTATGAGAATAGCAGTGCGCCTGTTTGTGTCTGACTGACGGGGTTGTCTGACTGACTGCCCGACTGGCCGACCGGACGCGGCGGGCCCAACCCCTGAACCCTGCACTGTGCCTTAAACCCTAAACCCTAAACTGTTGTGCGCGCGTGTGACTGACCAGACGCGCTGGGCGAGTACGAGGAGTACATCACGCGCCTGTTTGGGTATGACAAGGTGCTGCCCATGAACACGGGGGTGGAGGGTGGGGAGACCGCCATCAAGCTGGCCAGGTAAGACATACTTGGCATATGATCAGGGGGGCTGGGGCTTAGGGTTACTGAGGAGGGTAGGGCAATTTGTCTATGCACTGGCTGCTTGCAACATCACCGCCATCAACCTGGGGATGCATGGCATCCAGTCCAAAAGACAGGATGGTGATTGGATGTCTGGGTGGGCTGCAACGCACATTCCCGCTCAAACATAGACTAATTGCCCTCATAGACAAATTGCTCTACCCTCCTCATATACACTACAATCTATTTCCACACGTTTCGTGCGAGGTGCGGGGGAACGCTGAGTGCACGCCCTCTGTACTGCCTTGGTCGCATCTCAGCCGCCCCATTTGTACTGCACCATCTGTACCGCCACGTTTGTACCGCACCACATGTACCGCCCCATTTGTACCGCTCCAGGTGTACTGCCCCACCTGCACCGCCCCGTCCGTGCCGCCCTGCCTGTTGCCGCGCGCGTTGCACTGCCCCGCCTGCACTCCGCCCAGCATGCCACCTGATCAGCGCATGTATTGCCCCATCTTTACTGCCTGTACCGCCTGTACTGCCTGTCGCAGGCGGTGGGGGTACGACGTCAAGGGAGTGAAGCGGTACGAGGCCAAGGTGCTGTTTGCCAAGGGCAACTTCTGGGGACGCACCATGTCTGCCATCTCCACCTCCACAGACCCCTCCAGCTACGGCGGCTTTGGTGCGCGCCATGCGCCCATGCAACCCATGCCATGCGCCCATAGCCCATGCGCCATGCGCCATGCGCCCATGCGCCATGTGCCCATGCGTGCTGCATGCGTGCTGCATGCGTGCTTGCACACATTGCACCTGCAGCCTGTGCTTCAAGACCTGTGTTCACGGGTCAGGGGTCGGGGTTAGGGCTTGTATGGGTTAGGGCTCGCAGGGTCCAGGTTTGAGCGGCTTGAGCTCTAACCCCTGAACGCATCCCAAGACCAGGTTTCACCTCCCAACTGAAACTCCATGCCCGGACACTGCTGACCTGGCTGCTGACCCTGCTGCTGACCCTGCTGCTGACCCTGCTGCTGACGTGGCTGCTGACCTGGCTGCTGACCTGTTGCAGGTCCCTTCATGCCAGGGTTTGAGGTCATCCCCTACAATGACCTGGCTGCACTGAAGGCCAAGCTGGAGGCCGACCCCAACATTGTGGCGTTCATGGTGGAGCCCATCCAGGTGGGTCAGGGTTTAGGGTTTAGGGGTCAGAGTTTAGGGTTTAGGGTTCAGGGCATACTTTTGGTTCACTTGAGTCTCTCAACCCTGCCTCAACCCTCAACCCCAAACCCTGAACCCTCAACCCCAGACCCTAAACCCTGAACCCTAAACTCAAACGCTAAACCCTAAACCCACACCCTCAAGGCGTTTCTTGTTCTGTGGTGTGTCAGGGTGAGGCGGGCGTGGTGGTGCCGGACCCAGGGTACCTGAAGGGGGCCAAGGAGCTTCTGGCACAGCACAACGCGCTGCTGATTGCGGACGAGGTGCGGCTGGGATGGGTGGAGAGGGAGCGGGGGAGAGAGTGTGTGCGAGGGCTGGAGTTGGTGTGTACTGCTCACGTGTACTGCCGCCGCTGACGTGTACTGCTGTGCGCAGGTGCAGACGGGGCTGTGCCGCACGGGCCGCATGCTGTGCTGCGACTGGGAGGGTGTGAAGCCCGACATCCTGGTGCTGGGCAAGGCACTGAGTGGCGGCGTGTGAGTGACAGTCCGGGTATGGGCTTCATATTGAAAGCTTCAATTTCACCTTTAGGGCCTTCAATCTCAACTTTAGGGCCTGACATCCTGGTGCTGGGCAAGGCGCTGAGTGGCGGCGTGTGTGTGTACACGTACGCACATATGTGCACACGCACGCATGCACGTGCAGCCATGCCCCGGCTCAGTCATTGATGTGTGGCCACACACGCGCAGCTATCCCGTGTCTGCTGTGCTGGCGCGCGATGAGATCATGCTGACCATCAAGCGAGGGCAGCATGGGTCAACGTATGGTGGCAACCCGGTGGCGGCACGCGTGGCGCAGGCGGCGCTGCAGGTGGGGGTTTGGGGGTTGAGGTTCAGGGCGTGAGGGTTTAGGGTTTAGGGTTTAAGATTTAACCCGTTCGGAGGCAGTGGTGGCGGCATTTTTGGCTTTTGAGCGTTCAGGGGTTTAGGGTACATGCTTGCATTCACGGTTCCAGTTTGAAAGGAAATCAGGGTTGAGGAGTTTAAGAAAGCCTGGCCCGGCCTCACCCGCGGTCAGTTGCGCACCTGGTCAAAGCCCTTATCAACCATGTTGGTCAAAGCCCAGTGGTCAAACGCTGGTGGTCAAACCCTGCTGGTGCTCAAACCCTGGTGATGATCAAACGCTGCTGGTGGTCAAACCCTGTTGATGGTCAAAGCCCTGGTCAAACCCTGCTGGTGGTCAAACCCAACCCTGGTGGTCAAACTGCGGTGGTCAAAGCCTGCTGATGGCCTTATCCTGGTGGTCAAACCCTGGTGATGATCAAACCCTGCTGGTGGTCAAAACCCTGCTGGTGCTCAACCCCTGGTCAACCCCTGCTGGTGATCAAACCCCGGTGGTGTTAAACAACCGGTGGTTAAACCCTGGTCAAACCCTGCTGGTCACACCCCGCAGGTGCTGATCGACGAGCAGCTGGCGGACAACGCCGACACGCTGGGGGTGGAGCTGCGGCGCGAGCTGTCAGGGCTGGTGGGGCGGGCATCAGGGGGCCTGGTGGCCAGCGTGCGTGGCAAGGGGCTGCTCAACGCGGTGGTCATCAACGTGGGTGATGTACTGATGTTGTTTTGGTTTGGTGCCCGTGCTGTTTTTGTATGAAAGCACAGGGGGGTGGGGGTGCAGGGGCTGCTCAACGCGGTGGTCATCAACGTGGGTGATGTGCGGATGTTGTTTGGGGTTGCAGCTGGTGTTTGCAGTGGGCGGGTCGATCTGAGCTGTGTGTATGCTGCACGCTTTTGGAGTATATTACACGCTTCTGCATCCGTCGACTCACCCATGTGCTTCTCACCACTTGCAGTAGGTTCTGCCCTTCTTCACAATCTTATCATGCCCACCCCCCACCCCCCANNCACCCCCACCCCCGCCCACGCCCACATCCACATACGCCCGCACACGCGCACACGCGCACATGCACGCGCCCATGCACGCTCACACGCGCACACGCACTCACGACGTCTGCCCATTATACATATCAATGCGCGCAGGAGCGGCCGGGCGTGGGCGCGTGGGAGGTGTGCCTGAAGCTCAAGGAGCTCGGGCTGCTGGCCAAGCCCACGCAGCGCAACGTCATCCGCTTCGCACCCCCCCTCACCATCACGCGCGACCAGCTGGCCGAGTGTGTGGCCATCATCAAGGCCGCGGTGGGCTCGTTCGCGTGAGGGCTTTAAGGTTGTGTGCATCAGGCTGTACAGTGTACTGGTGGTGTGAGTGCTGGCGCAGGTGCCAGCAGCAACTTTTGACATGCATGTGTACGGGACTTTTGAAGCGCACAGTATTCAGGGCTCAGGGTTTGTTTCTGGGTTAGGGTTTCAAGGTGTAGGGTTTCAAGATGTAGGGTTCAGGGTTCCAGGGTTCAGGGTTTAGGGTTTGCTTGTGCTGAGCTGTGGTCCAATACCTTACCCATGTTCACCTTGGGGACGCGGCAGGCTGCATGGAGAAGGTGTGGGCCTCAACAAGACAGTGCCTCCCACCAGCCTCATTGGCACCCAACCTACCCCTACTACGACCACCCAACCTACCCCTACTACAATGTGGCTGAGTCTTGAGGCGTGTGTGATGCAGCTGGCAGGACGTTCAGCGGGCCACACACTGCTGTGTACTGTCAGTTGATGTGTGCCACTGTTTGTGGGCCACGTGTGAATAAGGGAGTGGGGCTTGGATTGTTCATGTTCATGTTACATGAGCCTTCAGCCAGACTTGGATGGGTCACCAGCAGGATGATGACTGGACGCGACTGTGTATGAGGAATGAGGAGGACTGGCTTTGGCAGGCAGCAGGATGGCTTGGGTACTGACTGTACTCGCACGAACACTGTGCTCGCGCATTGGGGGGAGAATGAGCAGAGGGGGTGCGCACACGGCATGCACTCGCATGAACACTGTCAATGGCATATCTTCCTGACGCATGGGGCATGGACGCGAGGGTGCGCACATGGGTGCACGTGTGTCTGTCTGTTGCAGGCCAGCAGATGGTGTGTGTGTAATGGCAGCATGTATGCCCATGCCCATGATGCTTTACTGGCTCTGACTTGTACTGGATCTGCAGTTCTGCACTAAACTTGTTTGCAGATGACGTGTATGTGCCCCCCCCCCTCTCGACCCACAGACGTCCTCATGGCTGGTGTGTTACAGGGCCTTCAGCGTTTCTAGACTGTGCATTACACTTGACAGTACAGCTGGCAGTAGCAGTGGCAGTACATGGGTTCAGCAGTACAGTACAATGGTGTGCTCACCTCGAACACTAACAAACTCAATGACTGGGACGGTGCAGAACAACCGACAATCATGCCCCTCAAGCTGTTGTGTGAATGCGTGATTCGTGGTTCGTGGGGTGGTAGGTCACCTTGGTGGTAGGATGATCGCCTGTGCGTTTGTACGTTCTCATCGACCATAAGCAACGCTGGTCGCGCCAGATTCGGGTCCTCATCCTTTTCCAGCATCGCTACATATCAGGTGGAGTAACGTCGAGCAGCGACCTGCCTTCATCAGCCGATCGGCAGCAGCGCTCGTCATCCGTTGACTAACAGCCAGGGTGGAGCCAAAGTGCGTCACAGCTCCATGAGTAGGCAGTAGCAGGATGGTGCTTGTGACATGCAAGAAGGCAGTGCCATGCAATGCTGCTGGCCTTGATGCATGCACGCATGCTGCACGTTCATGGAGGTCAAGTGGAACATGCAAGCAGGCCGTGAATAGAGCGTGGCAAGCGTGGGAAAAACACAGCACATGTGGATGTATCATGCTGCCCCATGCTTGCCATTGATGCTGCTGCCTGGCACGGATGAACATTTTGACAGTGCTTGCTTGCATCAACTGAGACTGCCTGCCTATGGATACAGAGGGCCCTGCTCTTAACAGCACCCCTACTGCTCTTGTCCGTTGTATATCATTCCAGTCTTCCATATGATGGTGACGTAGATTAGCTTTGTATCACATACATCCACATGACCATGACATAATCATGGCGGACCCTCTTGTATGTGACAGCACGACACATCCGTGCGACAACCATTCCTCACAGGTGTACGTCCGTGTGCGCTTGCCTGCAGTACATCCTCGCAGTACATACGCGTGACAACCACTGAGGAGATCCATAACAGGCAATGACCACCCCCGCCAAGCGCCTGCCCGTCATGGGTGGGGCCGTGTGGCACGACGACCCCTGCGCCGTGTACTGCCAGGTACTGCTCCGTGTACTGCTGGGTACTGCCATGAACTGCTTTGTGTACTGCCAGGTACACTGCCATATACTGCCAGGTAATGTGCTGTGTACTGCTGTGTACTGTGCTGTGTACTGCGCTGTGTACTGCCATGTACTGTGCCATGTACTGCCGTGTACTGCACAATGTACTGCCATGATGACATGCCCTGCGCCGCGTGTACTGCCAGGGCAACAACATCGACGCCAAGGTTGACAAGCCCCAGCTCACTGGTGTGCGAGCTGCACAGCAGTACACAGGGTGCAGTAGCGTGATCTTCACACCTTGATTGGTACCGCCTGTACTGCCTGCTGTACTGCCTTTATTCATACATTTTAAAAGCCCCACCTGCCCTCCATCTGCACCGCCTGTGCCACAACCCTGCCTTCACAATGTGCACCGCCTGCACTGTGTGCACCGCCTGTACTGCCTGTACTGCATGTACCGCAGGAGGCGCGGGGAAGCTGTGCGGTACGCTGGCGCCCGGCGAGACGCGGTCGGGCCTGGAGGCGAACGGTTTCGGATACGAGCTCAGGCGGTACACGTCGTTCGCGGACGTACCGCCTGAGATGGCGCGCGTGCTGGCGGAGGGAGTGACCCCGAAACCAGATGGCACGTACTGTGCCATGCTGCGCGCGTGGCGGCTGAGCGCGGTGCGTGCGCATATTGTTATGTGTGGGGCTTTGTGGGCGCGCGCGCATGTGCAGTTTTGTGTGGGCGTGGGCAGGTGCATGAACGGGTGCGTGTGCGGGTGCATGTGCATGCGCGGGTGCATGTGCGGTTTTGTGTGCGCGCGGGTGAAGGATTGAGCATGCTCCCACCCACACTGTGCCCAGGACAGGGCAGTCCTCGAGCCCTCCATTTGTCTATTTCCATGAACTATGACCCGCACACTGCTGTTTTCTTGAACGTCCCCCTGAACCCTAAACCCTGAACCCACAAAACCCCAACATGCACACGGCAAGGTCGGCTAGCTGCTTTTCTCAACCCTAAACCCTAAATCCTATATCCTGAACCCTAAACCCTGAGCCCTCAACCCCAATCCCTGAACCCTTAACCTTCAACCCTAACCCCTCAACCCTCAACCCTCAACCCTCAACCCTCAACCCTAAATAAACCCCACCAAAACCCCAACCCGCACGCCGCTGCTGCCACCCCTGCTGCCCAGGACAAGGCGTTCCAGCCGGGCCCTGACACGGTGCGCGCGTGTGAGAAGCTGTGTGCGCGCGGCGGTGCCTTCAGCCGCACGTACAAGGCGTTCAAGGAGGGCGTGTGCAAGGACGCGGCGTGCCGGGACGAGACGTGGCGCAACGAGGTGTTTAAGCCGCAGGGCTGATGCGCGATGAGTCGCAGACGGACGAGTGGTGGATACGTAGGGCTGATGAGCAATGAGTGGTGTTTAAGGGTTTAAGGTTTAGGGTTTAGGGTTTAGGGCTGATGAGCGATGGGTGGTGGATCAGGGTTTAGGGGATGAGCGATGGGTGGCGGATCAGGGTTGAGGGGATGAGCGATGGGTGGTGGATGGAGTGTTGCTGATGTGAGCCACATATCATCGCAAGACATGGTATCACTTGTATCATGGCACAAGGAGGTGTTCGGGCCGCCTCAGGCATGGCAAGCGATGAGTGGTAGGCGAGTGGTGGATACGCAGGGCTGATGAGCGATGAGTGGCGGTTCAGGGTTTAGGGTTCATCGCGAGGGTTTAGGGTTCCGCACACGTGCACAACCAGGCCTGTGGCACTTGCTCAAGATGGGGTGTGATAATATCTGATGATGTGTGTGCCTGCACATGCTCTCAGTGTGCGAACGCTGATGGGTGCTGTAGGGTTTTGGGGAGCTTGAGGGTTTAGGGAGATGGGACATGTGCAGGGCGGCACCGAGGTTCACATCATTACATGTATCACCACAAACAACCCAACAGCGGAGCAGCCCATGAACGCTGCCACAGCACCCTAAACCCTAAACCCTGCTGCCATTCACAGTGCACAACATACAACAACAACATGACCGAAGGTGTCAAAGGAAGCAACAACATTCACTACCTGCGCCGCGCTTTGCAGCGTGTGGCAGCGAACAGGAGTTCTCCAATCGGTTCAAATCAATGCCCCCCCGGCACATCAATTGTGCTTGCACACATGCTGTATGAGCATCAGCAACATGAGCATCAGCAACACATATTGTGCTCACTCGCTCTTGCTCTATTCCTCAGCACATGCTGTGTGCGCAGTGCTGCAGCTGTGTGCTGTTGCTTGCTCGTCTGCACCCCAAATCCCGAACCCCGCAAGCCGTGCCAGCAGCCTTGATTGCACAACACAACCCTAAACCCTCACAACCCTGAGCCCTAAAACCCTGAGCCCTAAACCCTGAGCCCTAAAACCCTGAGCTCTAAACCCCTAGCTGCTCACTGGCCCTGCCAGCAGCCCTGCTGGCACACCTGCAGCAGGCCACGTGTGTCAAACCCCAGCACCTGCAATTGCGTGCGCACATGCCTTGTTTGAGGGTATAAATGCTTAGGGGCTTAGGGTTTAGGTTTAGGGATGAGGTTTTGGGTGTAGAGCTTAAGGTTGACGCTGCTCGGCATGATCTTGCATGGCTAGGCTGGCAAGTCTAAACCCCAACCCTAAACCCCACACGAGAACAATCATGCCTGAACGCTCAATCAAAACATGCCCTGACCAAGCACAATCCCCCAAGCTCTACCCAGCACAAACCACCAAGCCCTCAACCAGCACACAATCCCAAGTCCTCAACCAGCACAAACCCCCAAGCCCTAAACCCTGAGCCATTGCAACCAAACCCTAAACCCTCACCCACCTGGCGCAGCACGCGCTCCATGTCAGTCACGTCTGTCACAGCAGCGGCCCCAGCCTCACGCGTGAGCAGCCACAGGGACGCGGCAGGCGTGGGCAGTATTGGCAACAACGCGACACTGCTGCCCGCGGTGTTGGTACCTGCGGTGTTGCCTGCATTGGCGCCGCCAGCAGCAGCCGTTGCCTGATGTGCCGCTGCCGCACAGGCTGTGACGTTGCAGCCGCAGCCTGCCGGCTGGGTGGGGGCGCATGTGTAGGTGTCTGAGGTAGTGGGGGTTGGGGTGGGGCGTGGTTGGGCTTGGAGCTGTTGCACTGGTATTGCCATTGGTGGTTGCTGTGGCTTTGGCTTGTCTTTGTCGTGGTCGTCCCCGCCACCGCTGTTGTTTTTGTCATCAGCGTCATTGTCCCCGTCACGGCCCCACAGGCGGTCAAAGAAGTCACGCACGTGGTCCACCTGCTTCTGGATGGACTCACGGATCTGCACGCGTGTGCGAGGCAAGCGGTACAAGCGGTACAGGCGGCACAGGTGGTACAGGCAGTACAGACGTTACGTGTGCAATGCATGCAGAGAGACAGGCAGAGAGACAGATGGAGAGACAGAGAGACAGACAGGGAGACAGACAGACGGGCAGCCGGACGCACCCGGTCTGCCGTGGCCCTGATGCGGTCTCCCAGGTCAGACGGACCATTGCCCACGTCCACCGAAACCACCGGCCCTGCTGCAGCGGTTGGTGCCTGCGCAGGCTGCTGGCCGCTGCTGGACGTTCCTGCAGCATTTGACTGGGGCTTGACCACGTTGACCGCACCCCCACCAGCCCCGGCCGTGGCCACGCTGACCCCGAAAGGCCCGGAGTAGTTGAAGCTCCAGGCCAGGCCGCCCTGGGCGGCCCCTGGTCCGTTCGCCTCCCCTGGACCGTTCATCTCCCCTGGACCGTTCGCCTCCCCCGGCCCGTACGCGCAGCCGCAGGGCGTGGCGAACGCGGGCGCGCCAGCAGCCAGCACCAGCCACCGGTAGCTGGCACCTGGCAGCGCTCCTGTTGCTGCAGCAGTGGTTGCTGCTGCTGCTGCAGCTGCAGCGCTGTTGTTGCCAGCAGCAGGCGCAGCAGCAGGGCTGCTGTCGGCGCCAACCGCCACAACCCACACCGGGTCCAGGGAGGCAATGGGCAGCTGGGCAGGTGCAGCCTGTGCGCGAGGTGAGGAACCAAGAAGGAAGGTAAAGGCAAGGTAAAGGTGAGAGCAAAAAACGGAAAGGAAGAGGCACGGCAAGGTAAAGGTGAGGTACAGAAAACACGAAGGCACACACATGCACGTGCACAGTGATCGGATCTGCGGCCCCTTTTGTTAAACCCCAAACCCTATGCCCTAAACCCCAGCTCCCTAAACCCTAAACCACGTCGTACCATGAGGCGTGCAGCACTGCCCACCACCAGGGACCCTGCAGCCGGCCCCACCGGCAGCACCACCTCCACGTCAGCAGGCAGCGTACGCGTCTGACCAGATGTCTGACCGGATGTCTGACCAGGCTGCTGACCAGTCTGACCAGCAGTCTGACCGGGTGTTTGACCGGGCGTTTGACCAGGCTGGGAGCCAGCAGCCGGGCCAGGCTGGCTGGCCGCAGCTGTCGGGTCAGACTGGGCTGCGGCTGGGTCAGACGGCCCGTCAGACGCACGCACCAGCGGGATGACAGTCACTGGGGCAGCACCGGCTGTGGTTTCAGTACCGCCGGTTGCGGTACCTGTACTGCCGGCCCCAGTTGCCTGTTGGGGCTGTGTACTGCTGGTGCCTGATGAGGCGGCAGGGGCGCTGCTGCCAGCAATGATGACGCGGGTTGGCGTGGGCTGAGCACCGGCAGTAGTAAGACGTGCCTGCGGGTGCAGCAGAGACGGGGGCGTTGGGGTGAGGTGGGGGG
>QAXD01000196.1:25093-42387 GCA_004335575.1 Haematococcus sp. NG2 | reverse complement strand
CGCAGACCGCGGCGGCGGCCGCGCTGTCGCTGCTGGCCGCGCGTGACGCGGTGATCCAGGACAGCGTGCGCTACCTGGGGGGCATCGAGCACCTGGTGGACCTGCTGGCCTCACGCGACGCGTACCTGGCAGAGGTGCGTTTAGGGTTCAGGGTTTAGGGAGGTTTAGGGCTTATTTTATGAGATTATGACAGCAAGAAAACTTATCTTATGTCGTTATGACAATGTGAGAATTTTCCTTGAGAGAAAAAAAGGGTGCTTCAGTTAGTCCTAACTCTACTGACGATGGTCTGCTGGCCTCACGCGACGCGTATCTGGCAGAGGTGTGTGGTTGTATTATAGACAAGAAGAGAACTTATCTTATGACAACGTGAGAACTTATCTATAAGGAAAGGTAAGGTGTTTTTTATCCAATGTATGGTTGTCTGCTCTTGTATGTTAATAACAAGTAAACACGGCTCTTGTATATGTGTTGTGATGTAACACCCCTGAAACATGCGCACAGGTCGCGCGCTACTCGCTACTGTCTGCTAACAATACTACAGTTACACAGCTTCTCACAGCTCTTGTATACATACATGTTGTTAAGTAGAAATTCCTCAAAACATGTGCACTGGGAAACTTCTGTGAAACGCCGTGTTATTATTATTATGCGCACTGGTCGCGCGGTACGCGCTGCTGTCTGCTAATAGTTTCAGACTTGAACAGCTCTTCACACCTCGTGTATACGTATTGTCATGTGGAATTCATCACATCTTATACACAGGTCGCGCGCTACGCGCTGCTGGCGCTGCGGCACGGCAACGTGAAGAACCAGGCGGAGATCATCACTGCCATACGCGCGTCATCCGCGCTCGTCAAGGTGCGGGGTCCCGCTTTGCGGTGTGGCGCAGTGGCACCTGTTTTTGTGTGACCTTTATCTTTGCGGTGTGGGGTCCCTCTTTGTGCGACCCCTGCTGTGTGACCTTTGCGGTGTGACCCTCGTTGTTGTGGGCTGGTTTGCGTGAGCTGCTTTGTGTGAGCTCTGCTGTGTGACCCGCATTGTGTGAGCTGGTTTGTGTGTGATCATCGTTGTGTGAGCTGCTTTGTGTGAGCTGCTGCCTGTACCGCCTGTACCGCCTGAACTGCATGCTGTACCGCACGCACGCGTATTGCCTGCGCAGGACGTGCGGCGGTTGGACGCCGCGGCGGAGCTGCTGCGGTTTGAGGACGGCACGCCGGTCAAGGCGCCCGCGCCCGCGGTGTCCGCGTACGCGCCCGCGTCGGAGGTGCGTGTCAGACTGTCAGTCAGACTGAGAGTTAGACGGTGGGTCGGACTGTGAGTCAGACTGAGGGTCAGACTGCGCGTCATTCTGTGTGTCAGACTGCGGGTCAGATTGTGGGTCAGGCTGTGCCCGCGGTGTGTCAGATGGAGCTTGCGTGGTTTAGACTGCGCCAAAGCACACTCTCCGACTGGGGGCGGGGAGTTGCTTGGTTGCCAGCCAGGGTTGTGCAGACGGGCCGACTGGATGCAGGCACGCGCAACAACAGCTGCTTGAAACTACACGGAACATGGGGGTGGGAAGAGGGATTCACTCGCCCAATCAGTTTCCCTCTCGCCCCACTCTGTCACCAAGTGTCACTCCTTCGCTCATACAAGCCCCAACCCCAACCCCCTGCCCCCCGGTCGCCCTGAACCCTGAACCTCACCCGATCTCACTCCCACCTTTCCCGCTCTCACTCCCACCTCACCCGCTCTCACTCTCTCCCTCACCCGCTCTCACTCTCTCCCTCACCCGATCTCACTCCCCCAGGTCCGCTCCCTCATCAATGAGATGAGTGACTACGCGTCGAGCGTCACGGCCACACACACGCGGCCGCGCACCGCGGGTAGCTTAACCGGGGGCTCTGCCGCGGCCGCGTTGCGCGCGTCGTACAACACCTCCCCCACCCGCCCCCTGCTCACGCGCGACTACGCGCACTCCCTGGTGCGGCAAAAGCTGAAAACTGAAAATGGCCAAAGCCGAAAAGGGGTCCTGTCTCACGTTGTTGGTTTGCTGCAGTGAGCTTGATATCTGCCTTCTGCAACTTTAAGTTAACAACCTGATGCCATGCTCATTTCTCTCTTAATTTACTGAATCAACATAAGATTGTCATGCTCCGCTCCCCCCAGGTGGGCGGCAAGGACTCGCTGCTCTCCCCCCTGCACTCCCCCACGGCCAGCGCCCTGGGGTCAGACCGCGCGGGCTTTGGGAACGGGGTTGGCAACGGGGATGCGTGGTCCCCGCTCGCCACCTCCCCACGCTCGGGCACTGGAACCCTGCTGGGCAGCTCGGCCTGGAAGCTGAACGCGCTGGTGGAGGTGGGTGAAGGTTAGAGGTTTAGGGTTTTTTAGGGATTAGCGTTTTTAGGGTTTAGGGATGTAGGGTTTAGGGTTTAACCCGGTCCTCAACCCGACACCCTTGTTCTGGACCTGACGCCCTTTGTTTTTGGGAGGGGGGCAGGTTGCTGGGCCCTGGTTTGGTCCTGGTTGGTGTTCTTCCTAAGGAGCCCTGAAGACGCTGAGCCCTGAACCTGACCGCTGAACCCTGGACCCTGATGAACCCTGAACCCTTTAAATGATATCCCCTCCCAACCCCCAAACCCTGAACTCAACCCCCCCAAACCCTGCACTCAAACTCTAACCAGCACCCGCATCCTCACCCTAACCCTAACCCAGGTGGAGAGCGAGCTGCTGCGCAAGAAGCACCTGGCCCGCTTCACGCACGAGGAGCTGGCGCTGCTGCTGGAGGAGATGGGCTTCGACCGCCTCGACCTGCGCGGCTTCCGCGTGCACCGCGTGGACGGCCAGGTGCGGCGCCCTGCTTCAGTTTACTTGATCTTGGTTGGTAGGAGTATTGTGCCTGAGGCCGTGGACGGCCAGGTGCAGCGCGCCCCTGCTTGCGTGGTTTTACTGGTTTAGTAAGGGTTTGTGGGGCTGTTTTATGTGACATGCATCCTGCTTTAATCCGGGGAAGGTGCGGGCTTTGATCTGGGAAAGGTGGGGGCGGGGGTTAGGAGCGGCCAGACTGGGGCTGGTTGTGAAGTTCTTCGCTTGGTTTTGGATAGATGGGAAAGGTGGTGCTGGGGGCTTGATTGCATAGCACCCCACACCCTCCCCCAACGCCCAGACTCCCACCCCCACCCCTACCCGCAGGGCCTGCTGGACATGGGTGAGGATGACTTGGCGATAGAGATGGTGCTGCCACGGCCCAAGATCCGCAAGCTGCGTGCGCTGCAGCGCGCGACGGCGCTGTTTGACCGCATCGCCACGCTGCCACGCCAGGTGCGCGTTTGACCCTAAACCCCAAACCCTAAACCCTAATCCCTAAACATTGAACCCTGAACCCTGAACCTGAACCCTTAAACCCAAAACTCAAACCCTGTGTTGACGCTGTGATGACGCGAGCTCTTGACCGGCTCTAGGTGACCGCTGTTGGCCGGCTCTGGGCTGACTGCTCTCGACCAGCTCCGGCCTCACTTTTTCCACTGATCTGACCTGATCTGATCTGATCTGGTCTGATCTGATGCGCCCCGATCTGGTCACAGGGCAAGATCAGTGAGGTGGAGCTCAGGTTGTACCTGGCAGGGCAGGGAGCCGGGTCCTCTGATGTCAACAAGGTGGGGGCCTGCACGTGCTCACTGTTTACTTGCTTATAATAATAACCCGGAGAACTTCATGGTTTTTGTCACAACCCAGATCATACAGGAAGTCGCATAAACGGCATAATCCCTACCCCATCAACGGAGGAGCCTGGCCCAGCCAGGCGTTTGCTCATATTGTCGCATTTCACTGCCTGTCGCAGCACTGTCCTGAACCCTACAGCCTCAGCCCTGAACCCTCTTTCTGTCCTCCAAATGTACCGCCTGTAACACCTGCGTGGATACGACACTTGCACCGCCTGTACTGCCTGCATTAAACACCTGTACTGCCTGCATTAACCACCTGTACTGCCTTTGCACCACCTGTACCGCCTCCTTGTGATTATTCCATAACGTGCCTGAACCGCGTGTACTGCCTGTGCCGCCTCAACTGTACTGCCTGCACTGCCTCACTGTACTGCCTATGCGTACTGCTTGCACCGCGCAGGTCGTCAAGCTGTTCCGTACGCTCGTGCGCACAGACAAGTATGACTTTGTGACCTTTTGGGACTTTGTCACTGGCTACGACTGGATAGCGCAAGCGCTGCGCATCTACAATGTGCCCGCGTGATCTGATCTGGCATTTTAAATTGAAAAGTGCCTGCGTGCGTGATCCCATGTGATCTGATGTTTGAATTCAATGTGCCCGCGTGGCGATCTGGCACTCACTTGAACTTCAAGGTTCACCTTGAGCCACGTGCAAAGTTGATTGATACGTTTCCTCCTCCTCTCGCTTTTTTTGGCGTGTGTGCGTGGGGGAGATGCATGTGCGGTATAATGATTGTGGACTTGACCTTTCACGTGTGCGGCTGCGAGTTGGACTGCACTTGAACCTTGATAAAGCTGGACTGTCTGTGTCAGTGAAGGCATGAGCCAGCAACCAACTGCAGGGCCCGTTTTGGCTGTCACTGTGCAATGACCACGGTGGCCCAGGCCCTGCAACTGACAACCACCCCCAACAACCAACTGACATACACCGCGCAAGGTTGAGGCCAATTGGCGCACACGCCCGTGTATGCAACTGTGTGCGTGTGTGCATGTGTGTGTGCGTGACGACCTGGGTGTTATATCTATTCATTGGTGCTCCCCAGAGTCTTCCTCTCGTCTGACTGGTGCGCTGGGGGTCGGGCCCGCATGGCGCGCTGGTCAGACACAGGGGAGGGAGGGATGTGTGAGGAGGCGGTGCATGGCAACAAGGGGGATGGGCCAGCAGTAGCTGCATTTCACAGGCCCCTGTTGCCTGCTGCCTGTCCCCTTTCTCTCTTGTCATGGCATTCATGCATGGTGGATGGGGTATTGGCCCATTCATTCGCACGCACGCAACTCAGCATGTGCATGAAGGCACCGGTGGTGGTGCGTTGTCTGCTGCTCCTTCGTTGCCGCATCGGCTGCTAGCTGCGTGTATGCTCCATGACTGTGCGCTGAGTGAGAAAATGATCGTTGCCAGGGAGGATTGATGGCGCGTGCATGGAACGTGTAAATGCCTGACCCTTAAGCCCTGGATTGCAGCAGGGAATGCAAGCTGCCTGAAACCTTTGATATGGTGCCATGGTGGCGCAGCGTTATAATGGATAAGTGACCACAGGTGGGGGAGCAGCCGTGCCATCGTGCATCACTGCAGTGAACCCTTCCTCGATGCACGCTGCCAAGTTCCTATTGCCATGTGCGCCGTCCATCCATGTTCATGTCCATATCCATCGGGCAGCTAGTCAGTCAGACAGTCAGGCAGCCAGCCAGTCAGACAGTCAGGCGTGTCAGACTGTGCACAAGGCAACAGGGAACCACCAAGCTGTTGTAGTCATGTGCAGTTTCAAGGGCTGTGAAGCACACAGACGCGAAGCATGTCAGCCATCCCCACATATCAATTATTTGCAACTGTTAGGACATATGCACAAGACACAAACAACCGTGTGGGTGTTACATAGGGGTTTCAGGGCTTGGCGGCTACGCCCCTATGCCTTGGGCCTGGACCCTGAACCCTAGGGCCCAAGCACAAACACCCCCAAACAACAGGCACGCCACGCGCAAGAGCTGCACACGCACTGGCACACCACACACAGCACACCTGCCCACCCCATGCACTCAAAACACACACAGCATGTGATGCTGACGGGCCTGCTGTACAGGCGCATGGGAAAGCCAAGCTCCAACGAACGTTGCGCTTACACGCTCCACACTGGATCGAAGCCACATGCGCCATTGCTTCGTGACTGTGGGGTAGGCGGCCTTCTGTGCTGCCGCAAGCCCCCACACATCAACCAACCAGATCCTCCTCCTCCTCCCACCTCACACTTCAACATCCTGCTCCCTAACTCCCTCTTTCACCACACAACCCTCATACCCCCTGCTCATACAGTCAGCTGTGCCCCACCAGCGCCCTGTTTGGGCAACACCCCTATTGCCAGTTTAGGCAACGCGGTGAGATCTACCTGTCAACTGCACTTTGACAACCCTCCTGTTTTGGCAACCCTCCCTCCCCTCATGCGCGCTTGGCCTTGGCAGGGGTGGGTGTGAGCTCATACTTGGCCGCGGCCTCACCCACAAAGTGTGAGATTGTACCGCCAACCTGCAGCAGTACATGGGGGGTGGCAGTACGATTGGGTCAAAGAGCGTGAGGGTGAGAGCTGGGACGCATCCCTCGGCATTAAGAGTTCAGCCTGAAGAGTTTCCCTAAGGCAAAAGGTGAAATTCCCTGAAAGGCACAGCCAATTCTACCCAATACAAAAGGTGAACTGTTATAACCATTATAGGTTCTTATAACCAGGTACATAGGCTACCAGGTATTTAGGTTGTCACAACAAGGGAAACAAAGGTTATGAAGGTATAACCACACACCCACCTTGGACGCGGTGGCAGTGATGGGCGAAAGGTGAACTGTTATAACCCGGTAAACAGCTTAAAATAACCCGGTATACAGCTTGATATAACCAGGTATAAGGCTGTTACACAGGCTGATATCTATATCCACAAACCCCACCTTGGACGCGGTGGCGGTGATGGGCGAAAGGTGAACTGTTATAACCAGGTACATAGCTTAATAAAAGCAGGCATATAAGCTACTACGAGAGGTTATTGTCTCCAACCTTGGACGCGGTGGCGGTGATGGGCGCCACCCGCTTGTGCAGCGCCTCCACACCCGAGGGCTTCAGCCAGCACCGGCCGTACACCGCGAGCAGGAACAGCGCGATCGCAAAGTCTGCGCGCGGGTGGTGCATGTGTGCTTGTGCGTGTCTTGAATGTGCGTGTGCGTGTGCATGTGCGTGTTATGTGTGTGCATATGGGTGTGGCGTGAAAGAGGGCTCGCAAAGTCCCTCACTCACCCACGCGTGACAGGCCGTAGCCGGCCAGAAGGATGGGCACCACCACCAGAGCAGCACGCGCACGCAGGTCCAGCTTGGCCAGGTGCGCCTGAGCAAGAAACAAAAGGAAGCAGATACAGTAAAAAGAAAGCAAAAGGAAAACGTGAAGCAGCTTATTAATTGATAGTGCTTCGCTGTAATCACAGCCCAACACAATGCAGTTCGAACAGGTCCAGAGCTTGGCCAGGTGCGCCTGAGATATCACAAAAAGGGGGAGAAGGAAAACGTAAAGCAGCTTCTGATCGATAATGCTTGACAGTAACTACAGCTAAACACGATTCAGACCAAACACGCCCAGCTTGGCCAGGTGCTCGTGCCGTGAGCCCACGAAAGTGGAAACAGGACGCAACACGGAACAGCGTGCTAGGCGTTTAGGCCGTTAATTTTTCAGGGTTTGCACACAGCACACCGCGGCCACGGATCAACATGAAAGTGCACACAAGAATCAAACTTAGAGGGGAACAGAAACAAACAGTGAACTATGAACACACCACTCCACAACAGAACCCTCAACCCCCAAACCAAAGCCCCAAACCCTTAAACGCAAACCCTTAAACCCTAAACCCCCAAACCCTGAACCACCACACACCTTAGCAGCGTCCAGGCCCTTGGTGATGTGGGGCTGCACACGCGGCTGCAGCAGCAGGGACGCCTGCGCAGGACAGCAGTACACAGCAGTACAGATCATCAGTTCATCACATGAGTGAGGCAGCACGGGCAGTACATGGCGGTGCAGGGGATCAAAGACAATACAGCGCAGCAGCCAGAGAGCACAGGGCGGCACTCGGTTAGGGTGACAGTGCTACTGTACAATGTGGTAGTGCTTGGCATTGTGCGGCAGTACAGGCCAGCGGTGCAGCAATACAGGTTGGCAGTGCGGCAATACAGGGCATCAGTGAGTGCAGCAGTACAGGTCAGCAGCGCAGCCGTCCAGGGCATAACCCTGGAGCCGTCAGTGTGTAAACCACAAGAACACCTTGGGCACCTTGGGCAGCGTTGGCAGTCAGCAGTGCAGCAGTACAGGGTGTAAACCTGGAACCTCAGCGCCTAAACCACAAACACACAGGACCCCTTTGTCCCCCCCGAACACTAACACCCCCCCAAAACCCTGACAGCCCCACACCTTGGGCAGAGTAAACGCGGGAGTGCAGCTCTTGGCGTCTATGCATCGACCCTTAAACCCTCAAAACCCTCAAAGGCTCAAACCTGGAACCCCTGAACACATGAAAACTTAGAAACCTCTAGCCTTAGAAAACTTAGAACACCTTAGAAAACTTGAAAAACCCCAAGCCCCGCACCTTGGGCAGCGTGAACGCGGCCACCCACAGCGCCAGTGCCAGGCCCAGGGCACCCACGCCACGCCCCGCCAGCGACACAGCCCACAGCAGCACGCCGATCTGTGTGGGTGCGCGCGTGGTTTCCAGTGGGAGTGAGAACGGGTGAGGGTGAGGGAAGTGTGGGAGGGAGGAGGGGTGGGAGTGAGAAACAGTGAGAGTGAGAAGGAATGAGAGTTGAGAGTTGAGAGCTTTACAGCGCACCAAGGCGACCAGGAGGCAAAGGTGGTGTGTTGCATGTGTTCATGGCAACAGTTCACTGAGGCTCACCAGTTCATCATTGTGGCTCACAGCTGCAGTTCACTACTAAGGTGCCGTATTCAAGCTCATCCTGTCCAGACGCGTCCACGCCCACCCAACCTTGAGCATCTTCTCCGCGTCCCAACCAATTGGAATCCAAACGAAACAACCCCCAAGGGCACCCAACACCCCCGCCCCACCTTGAGCGTCTTCTCCGCGGCGCAACCAATCGCAATACAAACAGACACAACCCAACACAGACACGAACACGATACGAAACGCCCCCAACCCCCACCTTGAGCGTCTTCTCCGCGTCCGCGCCGTTCATGTGCGCGTCGTGCACCGCGGCCGCCGCCTTTGCCACACCGCTGAACTGGTTCACCGCCGCGTACGTCCACGCGCTGTCGGCCCACGTGCACCGCTCCTGTGGTAACACACGCACATCCCCCACTGCTCCTTGGACTTTGTTCTTGGATGTTGTTTGTTTTTGTTGTTTCCCTGTCCCCAGATCATCTGCTTTGCTTTGTTGAGGGCCTAGTTCCCCGTTGCTTCTCGGCCACTTCTGTCCCCGAATTCCCTGTCCCCACACCTTTTTTTGGGGGGGGTTGTGAGGCGCAGGTATTGGTGGGGTGTGAGGGGGTGCAAGCGGCCCACGGCCTGCCTAGCCTCACTCACTGATGCCTGTACTGCTGTCCTACAAAGTTGCTCCCCTGGGCTGCCTTTTAGTACAGGGATCCTGGCTGACAACCGCCCACAGGACTTGCAATGGACAGTACCCTCCATATGGGCTGTCTCCTGCAAAGCTGCAACCATCAGACGACTCTGACGCAGACCCTAGACTCAACTGGGAGCCGAAAGCCCAGCCATGAACCCTGAACCCTGGACCCTCAACCCTGGCCCTACATACCTGCAGGCGGGGGCTGAGGAAGTAGCGGAAGAAGTTGAGGGCCAGCTGGAAGATGAGCACGTATGTCACACCTGCGTGCAGCCAGTCAGTCAGCCAGTCAGACATCCAATCGGTCAGCGTGCGAGTCAGCAAGCCAATCAAGCAGTCGGCCTGGCAGCACAGTGCGCGCAGTTCCTCGTCTGCACACGATATGAGCCAACAATGACAACAGGGGATGCATATGGGGTATCATATGACTCAAAATACTGCACGCACCCGCGACGAGCTCCACACAATTAGAGTCACCACAACACATCCATGACAAAATGGATATGCGGAATATGATACAATCTTGAAATAACCAAATACAATGCAGTAATATATAAACACATCATATAATATGAACTAAAAACACCCTGCTCGCACCCGTGACGAGGGTGAGGTTGGAGGACGCCAGGCGCTGCGCAGCCAGGATGACCGCCACACCGCCCACCAGGTACACCGCGCTGCGCACGGGGCGCGTCCTGCGGGCGGTACATCGGGGGCAGTACAGCGGCGGTACGGTGTGTGGCGGCAGGAGTACGGTGTATGCCGGCAGTACGGTGTGTGGCGGCAGTACAGTGAATGGCAGGCAGTACGGTGTATGGCAGGCAGTACGGTGTATACCGGCAGTACGGTGTATGGCAGGCAGTACGGTGTATGGCAGGCAGTACGGGGTGTGGCGGCAGTACGGAGTATACCGGCAATACGGTGTGGGGCGGCAGTATGGTATATGGAAGGCAGTACGGCGTACATAACCGTCACCGCGGTGCACCGCAGCGGTATGGTGTACGGGAGCAGTGGGTAACAGTGGGTAAATCACAGCTCTCAGGACACATGGCAGCAGCACAGCAGCAGGTATGCAGTACAGCAGCAGTATCCGGTTGGTGCAGTGCAACATCAGTTTGGATCACCGCAGCAGCAACAGCTCGAGATGCACTGCATTTGAGCGGACCGATCCAACACCAAACTCAAGCTGACAGCGATAACAAAGCATCGGAGATGCTCACCACAGCAGTGTGTCACGCAGGAAGGCATTGTAGTCGATCTCCTGATCATCCGCCACGTCTGCACCCACACGTGCATACAAATGCTCATGTGCCACATGTCGCCTGGTGTACCTTAATGGGGCTCTGCCTCACTGGCAGCCTCACCCTTACCCCCTTTCCACCTGCCCGTCTGGTTTACCTTCATGGCACTCTGCCTCACTGGCAGCCTCACCCTTACCCCCTGCATCACCTGTCCATCCGCATGTACCTTTACAGCCGCCCCTGCCCATCTGGTTTAACTTTAACACCCCTTTTCACCTGCCCGTCTGGTTTACCTTTACACCCCTTTTCACCTGCCCGTCTGGTTTACCTTTACACCCCTGCCTCACCTGCCCACCTGGTTTACCTTTTTACCCCCATGCCCCACCTGTCCGTCTGCGTGTTGACCCCCACTGCCCCACCTGCCCGTCTGCATTTACCAATGAAACCTCCTGCCTCACCTGCCCGTCTGCATGTACCTGAATGGCACTCTGCTTCACCTGCCGTCTGGTCAAGCTCTAAAACCCTTTGCACCTGCCCGTCTGGTTCACTTTATTCAACACTCCCTTCCCACCTGCCCGTCTGGTTTACCTTTCCAATTACCTTTCCATTTTCCTGCCTCACCTGCCCGTCTGCATGTAACATTAAAACCCCTTTTCACCTGCCCGTCTGGTGAACCTCTGAACCCCCTGCCTCACGTTTACCTTTAAAACCCCCTGCCTCACCTGCGGCTGCGGGGGTGGACACGGGCACTGCACCAGCGGCCCCCTTGCCACCAGTGGAGCTGCCGATGGCTGCAGGGGTGGCGGGGGAGGATGGCTCCTTGCCCAGCCCAAAGTCCAGCTGCGCGTGACCGCATGGCATTGAAGTGTGATCACATGGCATTGCTTGGCATGTGGTAGCGTTTGCATGGCACGCAGGGGGCATGTGGCATTGATCACACCGCACGGGGTTGCATGTGGCAGTGATCACATGGCATACACTGCCCGTGCTGCTGTCTCCTTTCCGCAGGGGCTAAACCCTAAACACTGAAGGGCGTGATGCAGGCACATTGTTGTCCTGGGGCATGTGGCAGTGATCATGTGGCATGGGGTGGCATGCCGCACATGCGGTTTCAAGTTTCACACATGCAGCAACACACTGTACACACGCAGGAATGCACGCAGGGCATGCGGTGCCAAGTGGCAGTGATCACACGGCACGCAGGTTGTGCAGCATGCATCGTGACCATGTGGCACGAAGAGTAAGCCTGGGGCCATGATATGTGTGCATGGGGTGTAGGGGGCCAGCGCAGTCATGCAGGAAACTGTGGTGGCACAACATGCAGTTGTGATTCTTCGCCGAGCATGCGTGATGCTGCAGCGCGATTCAGCATGCAGTCGGCATGGACACTGCAGTCATCCTGGGCAGTGCGCAGCAGAGCATGCAGGCGACCATGTCCGCATATCTTGGCATAAACCATGTCCTCATAATCTGGCATCGTGGTTTTGATAGCATGCTGGTCTGCATGGCATCTTGACGTGCATGGCGTAGCACAGCACGTAGGCAGCCATCTAGAAAACCAGATCTGGCAGTGTGCGGACTTCAAGGAGGCAGGCCTGGCCCTAGCCATGGGCTGCGCACACACATGCACATTCCCTGTGCGGCGGCAACGGCCTGCCAGCCAATGCACTGAACAGCAGCTGTCAGCTGTCCACCTGAATTAGCTCATGCCCATGCCCAGAGCATGGAGCCCTCATTTGGCGGACCTGCTTCGCTGCGTGCTCCAGCGGCGACGCGGGCGCTGGCGAGCCGAACGCCTTCGTGGCGCTCTGCGAGCGAAATTGGCAGCATGCGCGGGAAAAGGGCAGGGTCCAGAGCTGCAAGGAAGCTGAGATCGATCCACGATCAGCTCTTCCCCAGAACTCAGCACAGCCCACACCCGCCACGGTCCTAAGGCGCAGCTATCCAGTATGATGCGCGCACTGGGTGCGTAGGAGCCCCGCCGTGAGTCCCAACTGCAACCCTACGAGCCCCAGGGCCACTGACCTCTCCGGTCGCTTCGATCGCGTCCACAGCCTGCTTGGTGGCAGAGCTGGCAGCGTCGGTCACGGCCTGCTTCACCTCAGCGGCCAGAGCTGCCGAAGGACTGAACTGAGGAGACGCAATAGGGCTCCCTTCGACCATGGTTAGTAGCCAGGCTGCTGCTCCTGCTTGTGGCTACGCGCAAGGCAACACGAAAACCCTTCTTACACAGGTGGAGGTTTCGCACGGAAACCAGGTCTATATGTACTGATAAGGTGTTGGGCTCAGTACTGACGCGCACCTCTGTCTATTTCTGGGGATCAGGAGCGAGTTAGCACAAGATCGTATGAGGTGTAAGACGACAAGTCACGTCCTATCTGCGGGGCATCACGCTGAATAACTGCGCACACGAAGAGTGGGTCAGTACTGCCAGGCAATACATGTGCATTTTATGCACAGCCCATCGCAATGCGCGGACTGATTTTCAAGGCGATGATGAAATGGGCATAGGTGCCACAATGGATCCGGTTGCGCCTGTTCGGCTTCAAGCACATGCGCCGATCGATGTTACCACCATCCACCCTGTACGTACGCCTTATCATCGTCAAGTTTTGATTCGTCGTGTCTACCTGACGCAGCTGCTTGTCTGCTCCCTTGGTACCACTACAGGCGCAAGCGGCCAGCCTAAACCGAGCAGTTCATGCCTCCTGCGTCTGCTTTCACCCTGATTTGCCATACATTGCTGTGGTGAGTTCCCCACAACTAATCAGCCTAGGGCGATGCTGATGCTATAACTGTGGCAATGCTTCCAGCTTGCCAGGTTCTGCTACGAGGTTATTGCGCACTGGGGTTGTGTCAGATCACGCTCTGACACGACCCTTTGAAGGGGTGCTGAATGGGCGACAGTCAGCATTGAGCGCGGATCCCTGACCTAATCGACGCAGGCGACTGGCACCTTCGTGGCAGTGTATGACTTGCTCTCTGGTGCGCGACTTGGGCGCCTCGATGTGAGGTCGACGCCAGTGGAGATGGAGTTTGCCCCAGAGACTCCCACGCTGGTCGTCATCCTGCAGGTGTGGCGCAGGGTTGGTGTGCCCCGTGCAAGCCCTAAGCATGAGTCATAATGCATGACCAGTTGACAAGCGCATGCATGCATGCAAGCTACTTTACCTGTGCCATATGAGCAGTGCGCGCTCAGCGGTCGATGCCCAGCAGCAGGGAGGGGCAGGGATGGCAGCATGAGAGAGCAAACACAACGGGATGCGTAACAGAACAAGTGCAAGGGGACGTGGGTACACAAAATGGATCACCGCAGTTGATCACAGCACTAGGGGCCACACCACACTGGAGGCAGCCCACCTCTTGTTGCCAGCGGCGCAGCATCATGGGAAGGAGCGGGCAAGGAGCAGCCCGGGAGTAAAGCAGGCTCATCAGCCCCACGCTTGGCAGCCAGCGCATCAGGCCAGCACATCAGGGAGTTTGAGCGACGTTGAAGGGGATGGTCAGGTCTGCAGTTTCAGGCTGATTCGGCAGCCATGCTGGCGCTGGCGGGGCGCTGGAACCAAGCCACACACAGGCTCATAGGTCCTCATCGCTCCATGCCCTGCGACAGCTATGCATCTGCACCATGCGTATGCACCGTATCCATACATACACCCAGCTAGGCAGCTCAGGCATCAGGCAGCCCCCTCATGCAGCCCCCTCATCCACTTGTATTCAACCATACAGCCAGGCGGACACATGCAGTGGCCAGAGCCCGTGGTTGCTGCAGCACCAGCCCAGGAGGTGCATCATCCCCGCATGTACCGCCTGGCCGTGCACGCCAACGTACCGCTTGTACTGCCGCGTCGTACCGCAGGACTGGCACGTGCTGGGCATCTCGCTCACCGCGTGGCGCAGCTTCGTGCTGGTGCCGCGGCGTGCCAAGAGTGACAAGCCGCTGGAGGCGGCGCTGCTGGCGGTGTCGGGGGTGAGGGGTGTAATCAGGCGTTGAAACTAGAAACTCTATGAACATCTATGAAACTAGATCAGCACATGCATGTTTCATCAATATCAAGCGTCTAGCATCTGTGGAAGTGTGTCGGGGCTGAGGGGTGTGCAGCATGTGCATGTACCGTATTCACGGTATTAAGCATCTTGCATCTATGAAAGGAGCATGCGCATGTATCAGGCGTCGAGCATCTATGGCAGTGTGTCGGGGGTGCGGGATGTGCAGCGTGTGCATGTGTCAAGCATCGGGCCTTAATGAAACTAGCATGTGCATGTATCAGGCGTCCAGCATCTAAGAAGGGAGCATGTGCATGGATCAAGCGTCTGCCAAGTGTGAAAGTGTATCGGGATGTATCAGGCGTCTAGCATCTATGAAAGGAGCATGTGCATGTATCAGAGGCATTTAGCACCTATGAAAGGAGCATGTGCATGTATCAAGCATCAAGCACCTATGAAAGTAGCATGTGCATGTATCAGGCGTCGAGCATCTATGAAGCTAGCATGTGCGTGTATCAAGCATCGAGCATCTGTGAAAGTGTGTTTGGGGTGCGGGATGTGCAGCATGTGCATGTATCAAGCATCAAGCCTGTATGAAAATGTGTCGATGGTGCGGGATGTGCTGTGTGTGCATGTGTCAAGCATTGAGCACCTATGAAAGTAGCTGGGGTGTGCTTGGGTGTGTGGATGGTGAGGGCATCTTTTTGCTGTTGAGCACAGCTGCGGGCTGGGGGCACCTGAGTGAAAAGTATGCTTGACTTGGCTGCGCTCAACCCGTGCTGTGGTGGTTTTGCCGGTCTGGGTCATGCTGGCCTGGTCATGTGTGCACGCCCGGCGCTGCCTGTTGTGTACTGCCGCACCATTGTACTGCCTTGACCCCAGCCCCATCCATGTCACTCCGTACTGCCCATGCACTGCCGCTGTACTCTGCTGCTGTACTGCGACCGTACTGCTGCTGCACGCTGCACTGACCGCTTCACTGCTGTTTCACGTTGTACTGCCGTACCGCCGCAGGGCGCGCGCCCCCACGTGTACTTCCTGCGGTACGGTAAGGACGCAGTACGCGCGGTGGGGCTGGTGCGCGGTGACGCGCTGGATGCCAAGGGCCGGCCCATCAAGGACGTCAAGGTATGACCTTGGCATGCACAGTGTGACCGTACGGTTCGTACAGTGTGACCTTGGCATGTACAATGTGAAATGTGTGAGTAAGTACAGTGTGACACATGTGAGCAAGTACAGTGTGACATGTATGACTCAGGGTCCAGAGTTGAACCCCCAATCCCAACACCAAAGTCCTAACACTCCAACCTCTAACACCCCAAACCCCAAACCCTAAACAGCCCCCCCCCCCCCCCCCCCCGCGCGCACACACACGAATGCACCAACACTCCAAACCCTAAACACCCCGCAGCAAGACTCGTGGGGCGCCAAGATCAAGCTGGAGCCCGCGCGTCCTATCCTGGGTGTGGCGGTACAGCAGTACAATGCGGGCGGGCCGTACGTACTGGCAGTACTGCACAACGACGGCGTACTGCGGGGCTACGCGCTGGCCGCGTCCGGGGATGGAATCACGGGGGCGGTGTTCCAGGTCACTGGTGCGTGAGTGTTTTGGAATGTTTTCTAGGGTTGTAGGGGGGGGGCTGTTAGGGTTTTGGGGTCTTGGGGTTTCAGGGTTTTGTGGTTTTAGTGTGAGTAACTGGTGCGTGAGGGGGGCCTTCCAGCCAATTGAGCACACTTGTGCTAGATCGTGCTATGATGCATAGTGATGCCTGGCAGCAGAAGGTAATGGTGCTGTTAGGGTTTTGGGGTTTTAGGGTTTCGGGGTTTCAGGGTTTCAGGGTTTCAGCGTGAGGGATTCTTGTGGATGTTAAGGGGGTTTTGGGGGTGAGGGGTTTGGGTTCAGGCGCAAAGATGTTAGGTCCAGGGTGCGGGGTTTTGAGGGTTAATGGTTTTCAGGATCAGGGCTTAGGGTTGAAGGTCCAAGGTTGCTGGTAAGGGCTGAGGGTGCAGGGTCCAGGGTTTGTGGTTCAGGCTTGTAGGGCTCAGCCGTCAGGGCTTTAGGGGGTCAGGGTTTTGGGGTTGAGGGTGTAAAACCATACATGCTACCTTGCATCCTAAACCCTACATGCTAAAACCTAAAAACCCTGAGCCCTAGAAGGCCGACCCCGGTGCATTTGATGGTTGGTGTCGCAGTGTTTGAGGGCGTGCAACCCAAGGTGCTGCCTGCTCCTGGCACGCTGGTGCTGGCACCCCACCCCGCGGCTGCACAGCTGGTGAGTGGATGAGTGAGAGGATGGGTGGAATGAGTGAGCACGCGTCAGACCCGCAGCATCGCGGGTTTTGCCGACGCAAAGCCGTGCAATGATGCCGATGAAACGCGCACAAACTACACACACATCATGCGTATGATGACGTCCATATGATTGGCACCTGCTTGTACTGCTTGTACTGCTTGTACCGCTTGTACCGCTTGTACTGCTTGTACTTGCGCACACCCAGGGCGGGGGGCTGCTGGTGCTGGCCGCCGCGCGGCTGGGTGTGGTGTGTGTGGCGGAGGTGACGGGGCGCGGCGCGTCCCCCGCCATCCTGCTGCGCAGCCGCATGCAGGGCTGGGCGGCGGTGCTGGGGATGGGGCTGCACCAGGTGCGTGGGTCCTTGTTTTGCCCTTCGCATACACTTGGGAATTACGCGGGGTTGTGGGTGCAGGGCTGGGCGGCGGTGCTGGGGCTAGGGCTGCACCAGGTGTGTGGGGGTGGGGT
>QAXD01000196.1:0-10959 GCA_004335575.1 Haematococcus sp. NG2 | reverse complement strand
CACCACCCACCCATCCAATTCATGCCATTCGTTCCCTGCAGGCGGAGATCGAGGCGTGCGACCGGCAGGGCGGGCGGGACAGGAACGTCCCCCCCTCTGAGCTGCTTGAGGAGTGGGTGCAGATCGTGAGCGCGTGCACGAGCGCGGGGGAGGTGGAGCAGGTGGTGGCGCCGCTGGTGGCATCGCTCAAGTGACTTGAATCAGCAAAATGAAAGACTTTGGTCGACGCCCAAGTCTGAAGTTCCAAGTCTTACCTTCCAAGTCTTGCAGGTGGAAAAATAGATTTGGATCAACGTCCAAGTGGTAATTTTCAAGTCTTAACAACTGAAGTTCCCAGTTCCAAGTTCTTCCACGTCTTGCGTTCCAAGGCCGGAAAGGGGTTGCTGCAGCTATCGACAGCTCAGGTGGGGCGGTGGCTGTGACCCAGCAGCAGGCCCTCGTCCACAGCCCCATTCTGGTGGTGCTGAGTTCCTAGGCATGCGTTCGCTCCGGACAGCGAGGCATGCATTCTGGAGCTTGTACATGCATGCCACAAAATTGTGTGCACCAGCTCTGACTGCCAACATGGATAATGCATGCCAGGCACGTGAAAAAGCAACGGGCATTTGTGCACGGGTGAGAGTGGCAGCTGCAGGGTTCACTGCCCATGAATGCAAGCACATGCATGGCGAGGTGTATTTTAGGGGCAGTTGGGATGACGTGCATACCAACTGGAGGAACTACACCTACTGGTGGTGCTAATCACGACCATATCCGCACAGGCAGCAGTTCTCCAGCATCCCCAACCTCTTGATCCTAACCCTAAACCTGAAACCCTGAACCCCTGCCACGATTGAATCCGGTGCACTCATGTGGTGGGGGCGCATCGAAGCTGTTATACGATCAAAAAAAATGCAAACCTTACAAACTGCACGTGGTTTCCTAGTTCCCTCAGCACCCTGCACGAAAGCGAACAATCTGACACGCGCAAATGTATACCGTACCTTTCAATGCAGTAAAAGCAGCTTCAAGCCGCTGTGTGCACATTTGGCGTTGACGGCCATCCCAAAGCCGTTCACGCGATCGCACAGATGCGTGCGGGCTGCTGTGCTAGGCCCTGATGACGCGGGCGCAGACGGCATCGTGTTCGGGAAGCCCCAGGTGCAGAGGAAAGGATAGCTATGCTGAGCACAGCGCTACCATTCAGCAGCGTTCAATATCCATCTCCACCTTGCGATATTCAGGTTTTGCACGCTCCTGCATCTGGTTATACTGCCTTGCGCAGGCGCCGAAGGAGATCTATGAAGGCATCGCGCGTGATGCGAGTGCGTGGGGGAAGGTGCTGATGACGCTCTTGCACCCTGGCCAGGCTTATGTGCGCTGACCATGAGCAACCATGGTTGACCTGAGCCATGCCACCACAGTTGACCTCATGCATGGGACAACATGCTCCAGGCCCAGGGCCAAGGCCATGCGGCTGCAGCCAGCCTGCCTGCGCTGGGTCCCAGTGTGTGCTCTTGCATTGCCTTCCCCTGCCTATGCTCCTTCCTGTTCCTCCCTGGTTGCCTCTACAGGGAATGAGCTGCTGTCAGAGCTGGCAAAGGGTGTGGCGGAGGCACGGGGGGAGAGCGGTGCGTGGCTGTTGCATACTTTTGCGTGTGTGCTGCGTGCGTACTGCATGGTCCTACATACCGCCATGAATTTTCGCGCGCTCTGGTACACACAGCGCTCTGGCCACCATCAGCAGTGAGCCGTGTGGGGGCTGTAAGCTGTGACACGCCGCTGTCATGTTATGTACCTGGCACCACTGGCCCCACACACGCGCACACATGTATAGGCCTTGTATGGGCCTCATATACTCACATACCATGGACAAGCAGGCATGGAGCGGCATGTGCTGACAGCGCAAAGCCATATATGGATGATAGCGCACGATGATAACGCGCGATGATGATGATATGTCACATGCACAGCTTTAGCCAATACGAAAAGGCAAACGCTGGTGCACACACATTATGGATGCGGCAGGGCCGCGCATGGATGCCGTGGTGGCGGCGCTGGCGGTTGCATCAGAGGACGACGCGGTGAAGACGCGCACACACATCCCCCTGCCCACCGCCAGCTTCTCAGGCCGCCTGGACGCCGCCATCGCGGTGGGGAAGGGGGGGGTTGGGAGCTCAGGGACCAGGGTTTAGGGACCAGGGCTCAGGGTTTAGGGACCGGGGTTAAGGGCTCAGGGTTCAGGGTTTAGGGTTTAGGGACCAGGGTTCAGGGCTCAGGGTTTAAGGTTTAGGGTTTAGGACTCAGGGCTCAGGGTTGAGGGTTCAGGGTTTAGGGCTCAGGGTTTAGGGTTTAGGGACCAGGGTTCAGGGCTCAGGGTTGAGGGTTCAGGGTTGAGGGTTAAGGGTTTAGGGACCAGGGTTCAGGGACCAGGGTTTAGGGTTTGGGGCTCAGGGTTTAGGGCTCAGGGTTTAGGGTTTAGGGCTCAGGGTTAAGCTACTGAAGGCTCAAGGATCGGAGGTTAGGCCCGCCCTCCGCGCTAAACCTCATCCCCTCACCACCTCATCCCCTCACCCTTCTCACCCCTATACCGCAGTACTGCGTGTGCTGCCTGCCCTCTGTACTGCAGTACTGCCTGCCCTGCCTGCCATCTGTACCGCAGTACTGCCTGTCCTGCCTGCCACCTGTACTGCAGTACTGCGTGTCCTGCCTGCCAGCTGGGGGCAGCCCTGAGGAGCAGCTGGCAGGGGTGGTCAAGGGGCTGTATGAGGTGTGGGGCCTCAAGCTGGCCAAGGTGGGTGTGGGGTACGAGGTTTGGGTTCAGGGTTTGGGGCTTAGGGTTTAGGCGTTTAGGGATTAGGGTGTACCTCTTCTTGCTGATTATAATAACCCACCTGAATGCTGCCTGCACCTGCTCTTGGCTTGTGACCGCACACACCAAGAACCTGTACTGCGTGTGTACCGCTCACGTTCCTCACACCACGCACACAGGTCTGCACTGCTTGCACCACAGGCACTGCTTGTACCGCATGTATTGCCCACACCACATGTACTGCCTGTACTGACTGTACCGCAGAGCATGGAGGACGGTGCATTCTCCCCCTACCGCGTGTACATGCACCAAGTGCTGGCGCAAAAGTGTGGCACCCAGGTGGGTGAGTGTGTGAGAGTGCGTGAGTGAGTGAATCGGTGAGCAAGTAACAGAGTGAGTGAGAGAGATGCTGGTGGGAGTTGAAATCACAATCATATGTCAGAGTCGCAGTGATAGGTGCGATCCACAGCTACAAAGGCCAGGGGGCATGGCCTAGGCTCGGCTGCACACAACACTGTAGACATGATGAGGGCTTCAGGGTTGAACTCCCCTTGCCCTGTTTTAGAGATCCATGGGTTGCAGCAGGAAGCAAGGGTTCAGTTGCATGTTAGTTACGTGCCCCCCCCTCCCCCCCTCCCCCACCGGTCCATGCGGTCCATGTGGTCCATGCGGCCCATGTGGCTCATGCATGCATGCAGGCGGCGGTGGGCGTGGTGCTGGACGCAGTTCTCACACGCATGCACGCAGCAGGCCACCTGGGCTTCCGCGCGCAGGTGTGTAGGTGGTGCTGACTAATTATAATAACAAAAATAAAATTAGTGATACTTTAGTAAAAGTTACCGTAACATGTAATGTGAAATGGTTACATCGTCATAATTTGAATGTTGGGGTGAACACTGTAGATGCCGCTTTGAATGCCGAGCTGCTGTTATTCTGGCTGTGCGTAGCAGTAGCGCTTCAATGCTGTCATCCACTTCAGAGCGGTTGCTTCGCATGCTGTGAGCGTTAAGAATGAATCCAAACGTCTCCGTACACTGTGCACATTGTCATTACGGTAGTTATGAAACATTTTCACACAGCAATGTTGCTCTTCTTGATTCCACAGTTAAGCCCTAAAATCCTGACAACCTAAACCCTGAAACCCTACAGTTGCTGCCACCGACCCTTGGACGCGCGCGCAGGTCGGGCTGCCCGCTGACCCCACGCGCATGCCTGTCGCGCGTGTGGCACCCACCGGGCCGTCCAGTCAGACTGGGGACGCGCTGGCTCAAAGTGTGACCGGCGTCTGGGACGCGGACGCGGGCGTACGGTAAGTAGCGGATGCGGTACAGTGCGGTACATGTGCGGATGCGGTACAATGCGGTACATGTGCAGATGCGGTACAGCACATCGGCAGTACAGCATAGGGTGGTGGCAACAGACAGTATAGTACAGGGTGGTGTCGAAGGAGGGTGGTGGTGGGATGCGCATGGGGTGGGGTGGTGGTAATGACCTATTGCTGTCAAGCAAGTTGGTGGTAACAGCTCATTATCACGTGCTGCCACTGGCACACTACTCTTGATCCCACACAATACATGTGGGCCTGCGCAAACTGCAATACTTGCGTCCTGCTCAACACACATGCTTCTGCACATCACACTTCACATGATCCTGCACATCACACTTCACATGATCCTGCACATCACACTTCACGTGATCCTACTCAACACACATGATCCTGCGCATCACAATGCACATGATCCTGCACATCACACTTGACGTGATCCTGCTCCTGCTCAACACATATGATCCTACTCAACACACATGATCCTGCACATCACACATCACGTGACCCTGCGCATCACACTTCACGTGCTTCGCGTGATACCTGCGCTGGTGTAGGTGGGTGGGCCCAGTGGGGCTGGTGGCTGAGTGCCTTGACCAGCTCAAGCGCTTCTACTGGTCGTGGGACTGGCCGCTGGTGCGTGTGTGTTGGTTGGCCATGTGTTATTAGTACGGTATTAATAACATACACGGCGTTTCACAGATGTTTCTGCATGCCGTGTGTTATTCCCATGTATTATTATGATGTGTTATTATTGGTAGCAGCCAACAGCAACCACGGCCAACCACTCCCAACCACCACCAATCTCTGCATATGCACAAATATCATGCACATTTGCGAGCGCAGAGTGTGGCGAGCGGGTTCGACGCGTGCGCGCGCGGCCTTCTGGGGGCGGGCGGTCGAGCGGGGCGCGTGAACGCAGCGGTGCGCCCTGGGTTTAGGGCTTAGCGTTTAGGTGTTCCTTTTTAGGGTTCACGCCTCAGGGTTCACGATGCAGGGCTTGGGGGTCGGCTCTGAGGGTTTGGACTGTCCATTAGCTAGTGCTTAGGTCTACGATAGAGCTTGGGTCTTTCTTAAAAGCGAGCGGGCAGCGTGGCTCAATGTGACCTGCGACGACCTGCACGTTGGGGTGCAGTATGTCTGGCTTGCTGCCCGAGTGCTGGCACGCCATTGCCCCCGCCCCCCTGCCCATTTCATGTTGTTTTTGTTGTTGTTTATGTTTTTGTTGTTACACTGCAAGCTAGCCACTGGCCCATTGGCGGCCCCTGCCAATATATCCCCCAACCTCCCACCCCTTGATACTCTGTTGGCCTCACCCACACCCCAGGGTAGGACAGCGTGGAATGGATGGAGCAGAATTGTAATGCAACCAACTAACAAGCACGCCGGTGCGTGCATCCAACAGGTGGGCGTGATGCAAGCCCGTGGGCGGCCTTATGGCAATGTAGAGCTCGCGCTTCTGGCCACTGAACGTGCTGCGGCGCTGACGGCACACGCGTCACACACGTGGGCACACCAGGTATGTGCAACAGGATTGTGTAACAGGCGTGTGTAACAGGGGCCTTACAAAGGGGTGGATTGTGTTGAGATGGGGAAGCAAGCGTCTTTCAAACTTTCCCCTGTCCTGTTATTTATTGCTTGGGCGGTGCGGGAGGTACCCACTCCTCCCTTTATTTCCTCCAGTATAACGACCTTCATTCAGTCTAGAGCCCGCCCATGCCGCGACTGTACACGGTCCAGTCCGCATGCAGTGCCCGCATGCATGCATGCGTGCCTCGCACCCCGCTCAGTTGTGCTTCATTGCCTCGCACCACGCTAAGCTGTGCTCCAAGTCGTGCTTCCACGCGCGCCTGCACTTGCGCGTCACCTGCAGGTCCATTTGCGCGACTACGGCGTGCAGTTGCTGCACACCGGCCGCAACGCAGAGGGGCGCGCGGCGCTGAACGCGCACGCAGCATGGCTGCGCTCCTCCCCTGCGGCTACCAGCAGCCCCGCTACCGCTGCCAACATGACGCGTGCTGCGGGAGGTGCGCCTCCCTGCTGCACCTGCTGCACCACCGGGTACCCACCAGCCCAGTTCCTGCCTTGTCTTGCCTTGCTTGCTTTGTTTCTGCAGGCGTGCTGTGGGGCGGTTGCTGAGTCGGGCCTCTCGCGCGCTCTGTGGTGTTGCGCCCCGTATCGCACCTTACAAATGCGCCGCTGCTGCCTTTCTCACTCAAGTGCAACACCCCTTACCCTTACCCACCCGTGCGCTGCCTGCTGCAACATCCTCGGCTGCAGGCGCAACGCCACCCCAAGCAGCAGGTGCAACGCCCTCCGCTGCAGACGCGGCGCCCTCCGCGGCCTCATTTGTGTCGGCGCGCTTCACGTCCGCTGCGGCGTCCCTGGTGGAGGAGCTGCTGCTGTGGGAGGCGCGGCGCGCGCTAGAGGGCGCGTACGCCGCAGGTTCCGCCACGGAGGGTGTGGCGACGGAGTCGATCTTGGACCCGGAGCGGGACGCGTGAATGCATGAATGAATGAAAGACGTTACACTGGAGGGAAAGGGCGGGAGGACTGGGTACCTCCCGAATGAGTCAGCTGCAGCCTCACCCTGCATGTGCGTGCCCGTGTTGCTTTGAATGAAGGAAGGTCATAACATTGGAGGGAAAGGGAATGAAGGTCGTTGCACAGGAGGGAAAGGGAGGAGTGGGTACCTGCTCCATGAGTCAGCAGCCTCAACCGCAACCTCACCCTGCATGCGCGTGCTCGTGTTGCTTTGCACGGACGCAAGCTGCTGGGTTCTGGTCGTGCTTAGCTTCCCACGCACACCACACGGCGGAGTTGTGTTGCAGCCATGCCAGGGCATTTAAGTAGTGTTGCGGCACCGCTGGCATACCTCACACAGCTAGGAGCTGCAACTGGAGAGATCAGGGCGTGGAGGTGGAGGGGTGAGAGTGGCGAGAGCAGTTGATGGCGGTGTTGGCATGCACTTGTACTGTATGTGCCTTGATTGCCTCTTGTTGCTGTATGTGCTAAGCACTGCAACAGGCACAGGGCGGCATGCTAAGTGCTTGCAGCCTTTGGCCACTGCAGGGCGACGCTCAGAGAGAAGTGACATGTTCGTCGTCATGGCCGGTATAGTTGGAACCGTGTTGTACAATTGTGAATGAGCTGACCATTCTAGGATGCCGAACTCAAAATGATGCGTGTGCATGTTGGGCACGCTATTACGATACATCGGACATTATGATGTGGGTGTCATCAACATGAGTACATGTGTGGGGTGGGGAGGCGCATGCTGCCAGAAGATAGACAACCATGTGATGCACATGTTTACTTCACACGAGGGATGGGCTACCACGGGGACTGTTGTATGTACCGAAGATGGCACAATGCGAAGCACATACATGCTTATGAATGACATGTATAATATGATGTTTTGGGTGCAACACGCATGATGTGAGCACACAACTGTCCGGTTGTATGCAGGAAGGCGTGTTTGGTGGAGCTTTGATGCTCCCAACCTTTGGTTGGTGCCTCAACAATACAGTAGTGTAAGAATTACGTGCATTTGGATGTCATGTGTTCACGCTTTGTTTGTGCTTCCCTTACACAGCTTGTGCAACACTGTTGATGCCAGTGGGCGGTACATTGCAACAGCCTCGTGACGGCGTAACAGGGCAGGCAGGCACAGCGTGTGTACTGCATGTATTGCTTCGCCGTGTACCGCCAGCAACACAGAACGGCACCAGGCCCCAGCGTCTGATTTACGTACAGCCAGCCAACTTCCATGAGGCCAATATCAGGCGACCCCAGGACAGATGCCAGGGAACAAAGATGATGATTGAGAGGTGCAAACGCGAGCGCTTTGGGATTGAAGGGTTGACAGGGTATGATGGACCGGATTTGGTGGGTGGACATGGGGCTCGCGTAGCTCAGTTGGTTAGAGCACTCGTTTAGTAAGCGAGAGGTCTCGAGTTCGAATCTCGACGCGAGCATCCGTTTTTGCGATTGAAATCATTGTTTAATCGTGGTGTCTGCCGCCAATCTTTTCGTCCTCCGGCGTTGCCATCGGTTCTGTCGCTGCTTCAACCGTCGCCACCGCTTCTTCTTCGTGTCAGTTGGTGCGGGACTTGCCACCGGGTGCGGTGTCCCAGCGGGTGCGCGAGGACGCGACCTCTGCAACACGACGATTCAACAATAAATTCAATGGCCTGTTCACCTGCCGATGGCCCGTTCACCTGCCGCTGATCTGTTCACCTACTGCCGGGCTGCTCGCCTGCTGCTTGCCCGTTCACCTGCCGCTGGGCCGTTCGCCTACCGCCGGGCCGCTCACCTGCTGCTTGCCCGTTCACCTGCCGCTGGGCCGTTCGCCTGCCGCCGGCCCGTTCACCTGGCCGCAGGTGGGGGAGGGGGGGAGCCCGCCCACCGGCGCGGCAGCCGCCAAACTGCTGCGCAACCTGTCCTCACGCCGCCGCTCGATCGCAGATGGGGCTGCATTAGGACTTAGGGTTTTAGGGTTTAGGGCTTTAGGGCTTTAGGGTTTTGGGGTTAGGGCTTAGGTGTGCACACACAGGTGGGGCTGCCCGAACCCTGAACCCTTTCGGCCCCAACCCCTAAACCCTATACAGGCCCTGGACTCTAAACCCTAAACGCAGGTGGGGCTGCATCAGGGCTTAGGGTTCTGGGGTTCAGGTGTTTAGGGTTAGAGGTTTCAGGGCTCAGGGTTTTAAGGTTTAGGTGTTGAGGGTATGGGGGTTTAGGGCTTAGGTGTGCAGGTGCGTGGGCCTGGGGCAACGAAGGCCCCCCTAACATGATAATCTTTGGAAGCTTCAGGATTCACGGTTCAGGGGAGTGGAAATGAAGTTGGGAGTGGAAATGAATGAGTGAACTTGAATGGGTGAACCCCGAAACCTTAAACCCTGAGCCCTAAACCCTGCACCCTAAACCCTCGACCCTAAACCTCACCCTCACAGGGGCTGTGAGGAGCCGAGACTTTGGACGGCCTCCCCTCCTTTTTTTGGTTTAAGCTCTTGTCTTTTGCAGGTCTGTCCGGCTTTCCCTGTTCAGTTCTTTGTTGCTTGGCGGTGCGGGAGGTACCCGCTCCTCCCTTTCCCTCCTGTGTAACGACCTTCATTCATTCTACTCTCAAACCCTAAACCCTAAACCCATACTTTGCCCCAGCCCCTCAGAATCTCAAACTCGGTCTGCCCCTTTGCAGGGCGGTGAGGAGCCCAGTCACATGGACGGCCTACACACGAAAAACCTAAACCCTAAACCCTGAACTATCCCGCAACCGTGGATGCGCTGCGACGGCTGGAACTGCCTCTGAGGCGCTTGTTTGGGTGGTACACAATGCTCGACAACCCACGGTGGGTGTGGGGGATTCAGTGTTTTGGGGCTTTGGGGGATTTAGGGTTGAGGGTTGAGGGCCGAGGGTTTTAGGGGCATGCCTCTGAGGTGCTTGTTTGGATGGTACGCGACGCTCGACAACCCATGGTGAGTTTGCCAGATTTGCCGCATATACACAAAAAATGCAATCAGAACACACACTCATACTGCCCTACTATGATGCCCTATATACTCAGCTATCAGCCGCACATGTGAAAATTGAGCAAACAGTCGGGAATACTCATGAGCGATATCAGGTTGGCAGCAATATGGTTGCGCATTTGGGTTTGCAACTTTGCATCTCACCTGTCCGACAACGGATTGGCGTGCCGATTGGTGTACATGGGCAGCCTGTACTGCCAATTGTTTTCTGGCAGTACGGCGATACCCACTGCCACCTGAATCAGGGCAAAGAGGCTGAAAAGGTGACGTCATCCAGATCATGGTTCAACTGCAGATGTTGGATCAACAGGTACACATGTGTGGAAAAGAGTGAGCAAATGGAAAAAACCGCGCGGGAAAACAAGTAAACCTGAGCCCCTAAACCTTAAAACCCTGAACCCTGAAACCATAACCCTGAACCCCAAAACCCTAAGCCCTGATGCAACCCCACCTGCATTTAGGGTTTAGAGTCCAGGGCCTGTATGGCTTAGGGTTTAGGGGTTGGGACCGGTAGGGTTCAGGCTTCAGGGTTTAGGCAGCACCACCTGCGATCGAACACTAAACCCTGCACAGTGTGCACAGCCAAGCCCTAACCCCAAAACCCTAAACCCCTAAACCCTGAAACCCTAAAACTTAAGCCCTAACGCAGCCCCACCTGCGGCCAGGCGAACGGGCCAGCGGCAGGCGAACAAGCCAGCGGCAGGCGAACGGGCCAGCGCCAGGTAAACGGACCAGCGGCAGGTGGACGGCCTGCGGCCAGGCGAACGGACCAGCGGTAGGTGAACGGCCCGGCGGTAGGTGAACAGATCAGCGGCAGGTGAACGGCCCAGCGGCAGGTGGACGGCCCGAGGGCAGGTGAGCGGCCCGGCGGTAGGTGAACGGCCCAGCGGCATGCGAACGGGCAAGCAGGAGGTGAATGGAGGCAAACGGGCCAGCGGCAGGTGAACAGGCCATTGCATTTATTGTTGAATCGTCGTGTTGCTGAGGTTGCGTCCTCGCGCACCCGCTGGGACACCGCACCCGGTGGCAAGTCCCGCACCAACTGACAAAGAAGAAGCAGTGGGGACGGTTGAAGCAGCGACAGAACCGACAGTAACGCCAGAGGACGAAAAATTGGCAGCAGACAGCAGGATTCAACAATAGTTTCAACCGCCAAAACTGATTGCTCACGTCGAGATTCGAACTCGAGACCTCTCGCTTACTAAACGAGTGCTCTAACCAACTGAGCTACGCGAGCCCCATGTGCTCCCGGAAAGAATTATTACACATATCAGGTTGCCGGCGGAGAACACCGTCCTCCCCGGGCCTGGGA
>QAXD01000195.1:9523-50238 GCA_004335575.1 Haematococcus sp. NG2 | reverse complement strand
AGCGTGACCGTCGATGACCGCTGTACTTCAGCCCCTAATCCCGAAATTCTCATTTCGGGGACTGTTTAGAATGGAGGCCATGGATGTCAAGCAAGAACGCAGGCATGTGTATGAACTTGCAGATCGGAGTACTATGGGTTACCCGCACAAAGATAATGCATCTATATTCTGTGAAACATTGCTCGTTGCTACAGGCAAGCTTCGGAGACAGATGTGGGGTGCTCCAACCAGCAGCGATTCATCATCGAGCTGGAGTTCGTGCAGGCATTATCAAATCCGCATTATTTAACATGTGCGCGTCTGACATATGGGGTATTGACATAAAAATACGATTGCATGCATGGCTTGGAATTGAATCATGTCTGCTGACCTTGTCCAGCAGGTCCGGACCAGCTGGCTGAACGACCTGCATGCATGCTGCATGCATTGCGCAGGCAGCCAGCGCAAATTGTGTGCGTACTGCTTGCTGCCACAAACCGTGCCCATGCACTGCGCGCAGGGCTAGCACAAAACCGGTATTTTGAAGACCCAGCCTTCATCAAGTACCTAAAATACTTAGAGTATTGGAAAGAGCCAGCATATGCAAAATACTTACAGTGAGTGCAAGCAGCGGAATGTGTGAGCTGTGTGGGAGCACATATATGCAGGCTTGTCCAGGCAAGGTTGCCTTTTAATGCTCCACATCTGTTGTTGAGCGCGCATTAGTACCGTAGCATGTATTTAGGCCTGGTTTCGTTCTGTTCAATGATATTCTTTGATGCACGTGTGACGAACGATGCAGGTACCCACATTGCCTGTTCTTCTTGGAATTGCTACAGAGCCCAGAGTTCTGCAAGGCACTGGAGCGCGCACAGACAGCGGTGCGCACTATCAGGGCACTGATATGCCATGCCATTCGCGCCCTGTTGGCTGGTGCATGAGCGACTGTTGCATGGACCTGTTGTGTGCCGTGCTTCTCCAGCAGCAGTGTCATGAGGCCATGCCATTGTATGAGCAGCTGCATGCTGCCTGCCAGGGGAACTGACCGGCAACCATGCAGCTGACAAGAGCAATGAACTCCAATGTGCATGTGCAGGAGTTCATCCACACACAGCAGTACAGGTTCTGGCAAAATTATTGGACGCAACGCTTGAAAGAGAACGCTCAGACGGATGGAGTGCAACGCAGCAGCTGAGGAGCTTTGCTGTGTTGCAGTCAATGAAATGCAGCTGCAGTGCTGTTATTCTTCCATTTTTTACTCTGGCACAACTTGGACGCACTTTAGTTTATTGGTCTGTTGGGGGGTGGTGGCCATGATTTGCATGTAATCAGAAGCTCCCATGCTGGCACACTCACGTGCTGAGTGGGGGCCGTTGTCCCTTAATGGCAACAGTTACACACGGCAGGAGTGCGTCCCAGCCACCACTCTTTTGTCATCAGCACAACCCCCCTGTGCCCACAGCCGCAACTGCCAGCTCCGGCAGCAGCTGACGCATGACAGCTGGGCTGGCAGCGCTGCAGTGCCCACAGGAACGGTGAACGAGCGCTGCGCTTAGTCGAACAGGGAGAAGCCCATGTCCTCCTCAGCAGACTCCTCCTTCTTCTCCTCCTTCTTGGCCGCGGGGGCGGCGGCGGCGGCCACGACGAAGGCGCCGGGGTTGGCCAGGATGTCCTTGACCTTCTTGGACAGAGGGAAGTCGTAGTCGGTGGCGATGGAGATGGCCAGCACGTTCTTGTAGCCATTGATGACGGAGTGGGGGATGGAGGCCAGGGTGGGGTAGCCAGTGGCCAGGGACAGGGAGGCAATGTTGGCGATGGCAGCAGACACGGACGCGACCATGTCCTCGTCGGTGATCTCCAGCACAGCCGGGGCGAACAGGCTGCCGTTGTCAAACACCTGCAGGTCAGGATCGCGCCAACACGCGCACACGTCAGCCGAAGCCGGTGGCACAGTGCACCGTAGCGTGAAGCAATTCCCATCACAGCATGATGTACAAGCCGGTCCAGCCAGTTCCTCGCATACTGTCCTTGAATGCTGCAGACTGGAGTACGGTATGTCGATCCAAATGTCAGATGTCAAAAGTCCATCCACAAACCCAAACCATACACCTTCAAGGCCCCCACTGCACAGGACCCTCCTGCCCCATCTTGTCACCAAGCCACGAGCAGCCGCACATGTAGTGTACAAAACCCCGATACAACACCACGCTGCATGTGCACATGTGCAGGCCCAGCACTCCCAACCTGCCAGCCCTAATATATTACATAACATATACGCACCTTCAGGATCTGCAGGCCGTACTTGAAGGGCTTGATGCCCAGCTTGGCCAGCAGGGTGGCCTGGGAGGCGCCCACCTTGTCACCGGTCTTGATCAGGTGCACATCGGACACAATCTCAATGGTACCCTTGTTAATCTTGGTGGCAATGCCCAGGGCCTGGAAGAAAGAGGTCTGGGAAGGATCCATGCCAGTGGAGCCGGCAGGCACCTTGACGTCGTTGGGGGCGACCAGACCGACACGGGCGGGGGCACCGACCTGAGCACAATAAGGCATGAGGGAGGGCACACGTGTGGTGCGTGCTCAGTGTAACATGCCAGAAGCCCATCTTTTGGTGACCAGCAGACATACAATCGCTAATCGGTTGCTGGGGCTGATCCGAATGAAGGGGGCCGGGCCATGCACAGGCGGCCATCCATGCAAGACCCTCCCCATGCAAGACTTGGCTCCACGCGCACTGCCAGGCCGCACCTTGTACTTGTCGATCTCGGCCTTGACCTCAGACAGGTCGGAGTTGGTGAACACCACACCAACGTTGCCGACCAGCTCGTCCAGGATGCAGGCCCACTTGTCGTTGCCGGTGGTCTCGCAGTACAGGCGAATAGAGCGCTTCATCATGGTGTTCTTGCCCATCAGGATGATAGCGCCGGGGCGCAGGCCCTGCATGGTGGCATGGGCACATGGTCATGCAAGGGATCAGCGCTGAAGGGCCCCGGGCTGCACAAACTATGGTAACAATGGTGCTGGATGGCCACCGGCTGCCGCTGCAGGCGGTGCTTCACATGCCCATGACCGTCGGCGCACACCTTGCGGATGTCCTGGAACTGCTTGGAGCCCACATTGTCCGCGCCGACGATGAACGCCTTGTCAAAGGTGTCCAGCAGCTTGCACAGCTTGTTGTGGTCTGTGGGTACAGAGCATCAGCATGTAGGTTCAGGCAAGAAGGCGATTTTCATCTTCCCAAAGCGTCAACAGTCGCTGCACTTACACTCCTCCTTCTTGGCGATCTTGCTTGCGCCGGGCATGGTTGCGTCTTGTCAGGGACCGACCTACAAGGTGTTGTAGGAGGGAATTTAACCCTTGAAGAGGCAGAACCACGCGCGGCCAGGGCTTTTGTTCACGCACCGAAACAATGACAGGTCACATATTTCGCTATTTTTGTGCACTCTAGGCTTGTCTCGGTGCAGTTCCGTGCGCGCAAAAACCAAATTCAACTGGAGCCGAAAGGTCCCTGAGCTCATTCACCTCTGATCTTAGGTGTTGGATCGAGCTTGCACACAGGCAGGGAAGCAAGAACGCAGGAAAGGTTTTGAGCTATCATATCTGCATGAGCTGTCTCTTATACGTAGAGGTTTGAGGGGCTGTACTGGACAGCACATCAGTTCTGCAGCATTGTGCCACATGGGCAACTGAGCCCGGGCCATCAGCAATAGGACAAGGCCAGTCAGTTAGAGGTTCGCTATGCTGCACAGCGTGTGCAGCATGGGCATGCTGCAAGCGTGCTGCATTGCCATGCTTGCATGTGGTCTGGTACTGAGCTCTGGTGCGCGAGCCAACGAGGATGTGCATATCGCCTTCCTCACAGACTGCAGCATGTACTCTGGTGAGTGAGCGCATTCTCAATGCCTGTACCAGCACTAGCCACGGCATGCACCACAAGTTGCTTCGTGATGTTTTTACTGGCAACAGTCTGCTGAGTTCAGTCCGCTACCATCTCAGACTGCTGGCTGGTGCTGCCATCCCCATGCAGATTGGCAGACGGTGGGCATGGCATTCTCCTACAAGATGTCTCAACAGCCAGGGGCAATTACACGTGAGTGTGTTGCTTGGCTGGGGAAAAGGACTCTGCAGCATGCTTCCGACCCTCAGCTCCTCTCCTATGTATCAATACCTCAGCTCCTCTTGCACCATCTAACCAACCACAGGTGTGATGTGCTGCACGGAGGAGGAGCGCAAACGCTACAACCACGAGCTGCTGAACCTGATGCCCACACATGTGGCTAAATCGTTTGCCCACAACGAGAAGACAGGCGATGATTATGCCGCATACAACAAGCCAGGCGCTGTGGTGGACTGGCTGCAGCATGTCACACCACAGGAGAACTGGATCCTGGTGCTGGACTCAGGTGAGCAACAAGCGGGCAGCTGCGAACCAGCAAAAGCTGCAGTGAAGAGCTCTTGGGTGACCTGTGTGGTTTGCAAGGTCGTGTGGTGGGTGTGCCTGTTCCTGTGCAAAGCACTTGGCGGCATGAGATGGTGTGGATGTGTGTGCGTGCTGTGCACAACATGTCCTTGCAGACATGCTGCTGCGCAAGAAGTTCCATCCAAATGATTACAACGCATCCATCGGCTGGGCGATCAGTGCAGACTACAGGTACCTCATCGGCGTACAGGTGTGGGAGACAGACAGCAGCTTGTGCAAGTGCGTCTGGTGTGCCTGCACATGTCATAGCTTGGGTTGTACACCACACATGTGTTCCCAGACATAAGCATGCCCAGCACCATCATATCACATCTCTCATCTCTCATCACCATCACATCACATCACATCTCTCATCAACACATCTTGTTGCTGCACAGGTCAGCTGCGCGCATGAGCACCACTTATTGCTGCGCTGACAAACTCACCTGCTGCACATTTGGGCCCCTCTTGTTCCTTCACACATTGGGCGGCTGCTGCGTCCACTGCAGAACGATCTGTGGAGGCGCCACATCCCTGAGATCCCGCAGCGCAACGACACACTTGCTGGGCCTTGGGGCCGGCATGCTGACCAGGTTGGCGGCTTCTTCTTCATCCACCGTGATGATCTGAGCAAAATGGTGTGTTCACAGGGGGATGTCTGACTGTCTGCAGTCAGCATCGCTGCATAATTGTGAGCAGGACACAGGCAGAGGGCCCTGATGTGGGGTGCACACTGCCACAGGGCTTATTCCCCTGACTGCTTCACGCACACTGACAATTCACAGTCGGCCTGCGCCTGGGTTCAGCTCCAATGTAAGGTATCTGTGTGCACACTGCATGTGCCTTGTTGAGTTGCCACACACCAGCAGACAGCAGCTCTCACTCTCTTACATCACACGGCACATGGATACATGCAGGCACCTCTGTGGTTGTCAATCACAGAGGATGTCCGTCAGGACCCAGAGGCTTGGCGGCTGTCAGGGGACCAGTATGTGGAGAAAGGTGGCAAGCCATGGATCTCAGAAATGTACGGGTGAGTAGTAGGGGGTCACGGCAGGTGTTGCGCATGTGGGGAACAGCACAGAAGTACATGATGCTATGTGTGGAGGCTGGCATCAATCTGCAGAAGCGACATGGTATGGACTGATGGTAATGGAATGCATGGACATATTCATGGAAATGGAGTGCATGGCTGTTCAGCGATGTTCAGTTGGAGTACGTGCTCAGATGGTAGTGCTTTTGACTTGCAGGTACGTGTTTGCAGCAGCGAAGTCCAACGTGTGGCACAAGTGGCACCTGACCACGGTACGTCTGGAGGGTTGGAGGGCCCATAGATTGCTTCCATGCTTTTTGTAGGTTGCCGTTTCCGTGGTCACAGTGAGCCATTCAACTTCTGAAGGCGGAGCTTTCACGCTGCTTTTGCTTCTCCTATTGTGCCGCAGATGCACTATCCCACATACTCGCCTGCCGGTAAGTTTGACTACAACTGTGCATGCCCTCGTGCCCATCCGCTTGCATGCATGTGCAAGCACATGCATGTTCCTGAGCAAGTCGCGTACCCAGCGTTTATGCTTGCATGCATGCATGGCAAGACGTGAGTTGAGTATGTTGCAGGCAGGCCGTTGCAGACGTACTCATGCATGCAGATGTTTCTCGCACCATGAGGAAGACATGCATACATGTTTACCTTCTCACTCGCTCCCAGTGAGGTGGGCCAGGTGCCCTCAAATTTTCAGATCGCGCATAATTGTTAAGGGGACACACGGGCTCACGCTCGCTCAGCCATGGCTATAAAGCACCTCGATCGACGTTGATCTAGACATGGCAGCACGGTTGTTGGCCCTCATGTTGGGGGCCGCTGCGGCCCTCACACCGGTGCACGTCGTGTTTTTGACCGACTGCACAATGTACAGCAATTGGCAAAGCCTGGGGATGATTTGGTCCTTCAGAATGTCCGGGCAACCCGGCACAGTGAGCCGCGTCATGTGCTGCACGCCGGAGGAGAAGGCCAAGTATGATTCGACGTTGCAGAATGAGGTGGATACCTGGGTGGCACCATCGTTCACAATACACCCAGTAACGAAGGACCATTACGCAGCCTATAACAAGCCAGAAGCAGTGATTGACTGGTTGGAGCACGTCACGCCCAAAGAGGAGTACGTGTTAGTGCTGGACTCAGACATGATCTTGCGAAAGCCGTTCCTGGTTGAAGACATGCACCCCAGTCCTGGCTGGGCCGTGGGTGCACGCTACACCTACATGATTGGGGTGGCCAACGAGCTGGCAGTACGCCACATCCCTGAGGTTGCGCCCCGCAACGACACGTTCGCCGGGCCGCTGCATCGCCGCGCGGACCAGGTCGGAGGCTTCTTCTTCGTCCATCGTGACGACCTGAAGCGCATGTCCAAGTTGTGGTTGAAGTACACTGAGGACGTGCGTGCCGATCCTGAGGTGAGCTGGCATGCACATGACAGCTGACAGCTGTGTGTGCTGCACTCCTGCAACCACACTAAATGCTGCTATGTCTCCCTCGAGTGGTATCCTGCCTGCAAGCACAGCGCGTTATCATGAGCGCCTGGCACATATGCTTGCTCGCCTTTCGAGCAGGCTGAGTTAGCCACACTGCCTTTGAACGCCACATGCAGGCATACCGCCTGTCGGGTGATGTGTACGCCACACACCCGGGTGACAAGCCGTGGATCAGTGAGATGTACGGCTACGCATTCGGTGCAGCAAAGGCGAATGTGTGGCACCACTGGGACTCCACATCAATGATCTACCCCCAGTATGAGCCACGCGGTCCGTCTAGCAGCGTGCAGGCAGCGATGAATTTTGTGCCACAGATGTACAAAAGCCCAGAGCAGCGAGGGGTGCAGGGAACATCACTAGAAGGGGCGTGCGTAGTGCACGCCTTGAAACCGGCTGCTGGTACCAGCGGCGGGCGGCAGCAAGCAGCTGAAATGTCAGGGATAGGTCACAGCAGCAGGCGTGTGTAGGGGATTGTTTGCAAGGCTGAGTGCGCAGCGCATGTGTAGATTGTGTATGCATGTGACGTGCTTACGTCAGCGTCTTGCTGCATGCATGTGCCACCTGTGCACGAAGAGCAGGGTGCATGATGACGTATGAGCATACAAACACACGCCCGTTTCCTTCCTCAGCTGCATCTGCTTGTCCAAGCAGCCCCCCCTTGCGTCCCGGTGGCACGCAGGCATCCCCAAGCTGCTGCACTACGGTCTGTTGTTTGAGGTGGGCAAGTACAAGTTCGACAAGCATTGGCACTACGACTTTGACGTGACCAAGTGCGCACCGTGGGATCTGTCCAACCCATCCCGTGCAACAGGCGGCGTTTTCCCGGCACCGCCCCACCCCAGCACGCTCACCAACAAGGCAGGGGCCGGGGCTGGAGTCGGGGCTGCATCGGGGGCGGTTGCTGAACAGGGGGATGGCGGCACGGGTGGTAGTGGCGAGGGCGAGGACACTGATGTGGGGGAATACATTGTGGTTTGGGTGACGCAGCTGGATATGAGGCAAATGCAGGCGCAACCACTGCAGCGGGTTTGATAGGTTATGGGCGGTGCAGCTGTATGGCTTTAGGTTGGGGCATGGGCGGCGTGATCAGCTGTCAGCAGGTGTCACGCCCGTATGGATAACTCAGTGCACTCCCCACACTCGGCTTGCATCAGCTCGTGATTTTCCAGCGGCATGGCCCTTGTCCTGATACTTTTCTGTGCGCGTGCTTGTGCTGCTGCTGCAGGACCAGCAGACCGCGTACTATCGCGACCTGCTGTCCATCGAGACGGTGGCGCAGCTCAATGCAGGCTTCTGCGACTACCACCTGCGCCATTGCCCGCCGCACCAGCAGATGCTGGATGTGTGCACAGAGGTGAGTTGCGATGGGGGATGGGCGTTCCGACAATGAGGGGCGTGGCTGTTGTGGGTGCCTTCATGGCAGCTGCTGCAGCGCTGGGGCAAGCCCAGTGCGGCGTGCTGTGGGTGTTGGCCAACATCCAACCTGGGGTGGCATGCGTGCAGGCGCTCAAGCTGTACATCGACACGGAGAAAGAGATCGCGAGGGTGGAGGAGGCGTATAAGTGCCGTGACTGGCATGTGAGTGGGCCGTGGCACCCAGTTGCCCGAGGAGTTCTTGGGCAGCGTGGGGCCATGGGCGCTGTAATGGCACGGGACTGTTGTGATGGTGTTGAGGTGGTGCTGTCTGGTGCCACACGCAAGGTCTGCCGAGCAGGGCTGAGGCTGGTTGTGTGGTGGCTCTTCGTGTGCACCTGCAGGCCAAGTGCCCTGACTGGAAGGCACAGGGTGAATGCGAAAGCAACCCGTCGTACATGGAGGAGAACTGCGCCAAGTCGTGTGGCAAGTGCTCCGTCATTGGCGAGGGCCTGACTAAGCCAGAGCCCACGGTGGGTGGCAGAAGCTTGCATGCTTCTCGGCAGACATCAGCACAGCGGCTGCTCATGGCAGCTGTATGGCCCCGAATGCATGCCGGCTGCATCCCCCCTGCGCCCACCATGTCTCTTAGGATTTAGGTTTCAGGGTTTGGGGGATGCTGTGTCAACCAGGCTAGGTCTGCCCTGGCGCCTGAGGACGTCATGCGTGCCTGATATGGGGAGGGGGGCGAGGAAGTGCAGCACCTCCTACGCCTGCGCCCGCGCTGCTTCGACAGGCACATTTGTGTCATATTCTCATATTTCACAATCCGCAGGACACACTGGAGCTGCTGGAAAAGCTGCGCAAGACGCTGGCAGCAGGCACCACCGCAACAGGCGCCATGAACGAGTCGCCGAGGGGTGCAAACGAGAAGGTGCCCATGGACGATGCCAAGACCACGAGCCACGGCAGCAGCAAGGACCCTGACACAGCGGCCAAGCAGGAGGCAGCCAAGAAGGTGGGTCTCCCCACAGGTGCACGCATGGCCCACACCCCCAGTGGTTGTATGTCCCTTGTTGTGGGCCTGGCGGCTGCAACTTGCTGGTGTGAGTCCACTGAGCAGCACGAGATGCGAACACTTCCCGCAAATCCGTGGCTGCTGGCATGCTGCACCCAACTGTGCATGGTCGGACGTCCTGCGTTAATCCTGCGCAGGCGGCACAGGAGGCTGCTGCACCTAAGTCCAGCCCTCCTCCCCCAAGCCCGAGCCCCAGCCCCAGTCCCAGCCCTAGCCCCAGTCCTGTGACAGCCCAGGTGGTGGAGGATCAGCTGGCTGAGCTGAAGAAGGTGAGGGCTCATCAGCACAGCCAAGCTGGCACAGGCCTCAGCTGTACTTGAGGGAAGGAACGTTGGGGTTCGTCATCAGAAGGGCGCTTTTGTGCGTGTTTGATCCCAGTTGTTTGTCAGCCTGCACAGGAGCAGACCTCCTTGTGAGGCCGCCTGTGCTGCCATGAATGTGCAAATGGGCAATTGACTAATAAGAGCGGCCACATTGGGTTTCGTTTTCGTTTGTGTTTACTGCACGCATGCTTCCTCCGTGTGCTGTCTGTGCTGCCTCCTGTGCGCTGACGATGCACACATGTCTCGTGCTTTCTCCCTGCCTTCGATTCAGGTCCCACCTCCGTGCGATGGGGTTGACCCATTACAAAACAAAAATTGTGCGTGCGGTGCGTGTGCAGAAGCAGGAGGAGGAGGTGAGGCGCAAGGAGGGTGAGAAGGCGCGTGCAGAGCTGCGTGGAGGCGGCGGCAGGAAGGGCAAGGAGGCTGGCACCATGCGCAAGGACTACCTTGTGCGCTGCTACCGCATGGTGCTCTCACTCGACGAGGTGTGTGCGCATGGCACCTGGTCGTGGACGTGTTGCTTCCGCGGATCTGTGCACGTGCTGCCTGCCGGCTGCAGCTCAGTGTTGCAATGCAGACGTGCGCTGTGGCCGCTGGCAGCGTTGCTGCTGGCCCCAACAAGCTGCACTGGATGCCGCCCTAATTCCTGAACCCTGAAACCCTGAACAAGTCAAAGTTGTGTGCCACCTGGCTCAGTGGATTTTGCACTCACTGCTGCAGCTGACAGCATCCTGGTACACGCCACACACAACTGACTGCAGGTGAAGGAATGTGTGGCGGCTGCCCGTGAGGGCAAGGAGTATGTGCGCCGAGGTGCCCAGCCGCCCCTGGTGATTGGAGAGAGTGATGAGGCAGCAGGGGGTGGCACTGGCGGTGAGGATGAGACCGGGGGCAACGACGCAGCTTTGGAAGACGACGCGGCAGATGCACGTGCACAGCGACACGCCAAGCACCGGCTCATCAAGGACGACTTGGGCCGGGGTCGCACCCTGGGCGAAGGGGCAGGTGCAGGTGTGGACACCCCACGCATCTCGCGCAATGGCGTGGCCACGGCCATGTCCCACTTGAGCACCTGGCAGGCAGCTGGCCTGTGGGTGATCGTGCTGGTGGTGTTCCTTGCAGTTGTGCCGCGCCTGTTCAAGCTACGCAGGCGCGCGCGCTCAGGCATGCGCACGGAGTAGACACGTCACAGCACGCAGTTAGGATGGCGGGGGGGGGGGGGGGGGGGGGGGCGGCGGCGGCGATGGCAGCAGTTCCAGAGCAGCAGCACAGCGCACGTGTGGGATTGTTTCACACTCCGCGCCCCTTACGGAGCATGCAGCTTTGGGCAGCGGCCTTGAACAATGGGCTGCTTGGGACGAAGAAGCTGTGGCAATTGTTGGGCAGGCATTGCCTCGCACCTTGTCAAGCTGAGCTGTAAAGCGCCTAACACTGGACAAGCAGCTGACATATCCCTCTCAGCTTCAATGCACTGAGCATGGCCTTGCTGGCAATGGGCATGGACTTGTGCTAATCTTAACGCAGTAGTGCATGGCCACTTGCAGGCTGCCACATGTGCATTGCTGGGTGTGCAATTCTGGTGAACTGGTGTGAGTGCATACAGGCCAATCTTGCTGCATCTGCGCCTGATGCTGCAACATGTCAGCGAAAGGCCACGTTCCACCATGCCAGCAGGCATCTGTCTGTTGACACTGAAACAACATGTGGCAATTGTGTGGGAGTTGTGGTGACTTCATGCTATATCAGCGCTATATTTGGTCCTGTCATAGCTTGAATATATTACACGCATTCTCAACGTCACTGTCAGTCGGCTAGCGATCGATCTGTCACCTGTTCGGTTCGGCCAGCTCTTAAGCGATTATATTCAAATCATAGTTGCAGCATAGTTTAAGAGCCACGATATGGGGTTGCTGGGCACAGGCAGCACCAACTTGGCGGGGCGATGGGGGCGGGTGAGTGGCACATGGTTTCACGCTTTTAGTCTGCATTATCTGCTTGCTGACGCTTTGCTGCGCATTGAAATACATGCTGCAGGCTATGCCATCGCAGCAGCAAAGCAAGCAGAACGCTCGCTGTCAGCGCTGTTTGCAGGTGAGATGCGGACATTCGGTCATGCCTGCTCTGGGCCCCATGTACACATGGACTGCATGCCATGCGCACATGCTGACTGATTCAACGATGAACCCCTTCAACAATGAACACAGTACGGCCATTTCACGTACGAGTGCAAGAATGAGCCGGCATATGCAGCCCGACCATCCCGCACACAGCAGTTGAAAAACCCCAAGGTTGGTCAGGGCAGTGTGTGCTGTGCTGGGACCTGCTAGCACTGATGCTGTCTTTGTTCTGGGCTTGCCTGGCTGCTTGGTGTGTGCATGCTTCACGGTACGCCTTCAACAGCAGCACAGTGTGCGGCAGATGTGCTTCCATAGCATACTGTGTCGTGCTGATGGTCGGCCTTGTGCATCAACGTGCTGACAGGCGCGTCAGCGCTTCCTTGATGCATCAGAGATCCCTGAAGAGCTTCGTCCCAAGGAAAAGAAGAAGCCTGGCCAGGTACATTTGGGTGTTGGTTTACGGCAGGCTTCACCACTGGTATGCATGCTGGAAACCCTGAACACATCAACATGAGAAAGTGCACGTGGACCTACCAGTACAGAATTTGGTGCAAGATTCGAAGCGAAAAACAGGCGGCCCCCGGCCATTATGGCAATCATCCCCTCATCATGCATGCTGTGCATGCTGTCCAAACCTTTGGTGCTGCAGGAGGGCAAGGACAAGGAGGAGAGCAAGAAGGCCAAGAAGAAGCGTGCCCGTAGCCCCTCCCCCTCCTCCTCTTCTTCAAGTGATGACACCTCGTCCTCCTCAAGCAGTGACGACAGCACCAGCTCAAGCAGCAGTGATGACTCGGGTTCTAGCGGGAGCAGCTCAAGCAGCGGGACCAGCAGTGGCACCAGCAGCGGCTCCTCCTCCTCCTCCTCCTCCTCCTCCTCCTCCTCCTCCAGTGGGTCGTCTGGCAGCACCAGCAGTGGCAGCGACACAAGCGACTCTGCCACTTCCTCGGACAGCAAGGGCCAGCAACCCAAGAAGAAGCAGGCCAAGGAGGTGGACAAGAAGGAGCAGGCAGATGGGAAGGCGCAGGACAGAAGCAGGGACGGCGGCAAGGGCAGAGAGGAGTACGAGCGCGGTGGCCAGGCGCGCAGCCCACGGCAGCAGCAGGAAGAGCGGGGCAGGGGTGGGCGTGAGGAGCACGGGCGGGGTGCACAAAGCTATGGCAGGGAGGCACGTGGCGGGCAAGGGGGCAGCGGGAGTGCACGCGACCACGACAGGCGGGAGCGGGATGGCGGTAGAGGTGATGATCGGAGGGATGTTGATCGGAGGGAGGTTGATGGGAGGGATGTCGACCGGCGGGGGCGCGATGGGGACCATGCTGCGCGTGATGTGCAGCGTGACGACGGCAGGCGTGAAGTTCACCGTGACAACGGGCGCAGCAGGGACAGCGACCGGGGCCGCCATGCATCCGCTGGCGCTGATGACCGCCGGCATGGGGACAGGGATTCACACCGTGAGGATCGGGACGCAAAGCAGCCTGACAGGGTGCGGCACGGGTCTGACCGGGACTTGCACGGCGACCCAGATCGGAGGTATACCCGCGATCGGTGGGGCGACGGGGATCGGTGGCGGGATGGCCATCGGGGCGAGGATGGCCATGCACTTGCACGCGGGCAGGACCGGGAGCGCGATAGAGAGCGGGGCACAGATGGGGAGCGTCGCCGCGACCGTTCGCGCTCTCGCAGCCCCGCACGCAAATCACGCAGTGCATCACCCTCATCAGGTTCCTCGTCATCCTCTTCCTCATCGTCAGATGGCAGCTCTGAGACCAGCTCTGGCAGCCACTGATCCATAGGTGCATTCTCATGCAGTACATGTGCTGTAAACTCAACTCGAGTCCACCTGGCAGGTGCCTTCTGCTGGATGTTGTTGCAGCAGCCTGTGCGACAATGCCCCCATCAACTCCCATGAGTCATAAAGTGTGGCAAGCCATACAGCGAGCAATCGCAGAGACCTTAATCTCATTGAACAAAAGAACAGGCGTAAGCAAGGGTATTTGTTGCAAGTCTTGATCCAGGTCCCAACATACTACGACCTACATGGGCTTCATCGCAGTTACCTGAACATGACGTAAACTAGGCAGCCCGCATCAGGCGCCACGATGAACTTTATCACCAGTGTGCTGAACCCCGGCCGGGACAATGGCAATGCAGTGTTTGGGCTGGGCTCGCAAGGCAGCTTATCTGGTGGCGAAGTGAGGTGAGGGACCCTGGCAAGGCACGCCAGCATTCGAAGATTGCAACTGCTGAAACTGGTCTGGGGCCGAGTTGCGTGTGCACAGGCAAGACGGGCGCGTAAGCTATGGCTTTAGCTTGCTTCGCGGGAAGCGTCCCAACATGGAGGACTTCCATCATGCCTCTGTGAGTCTGCACACATTGCACGGTTACTTACGCATGTTGCAGCCAGTGTGCTCTGAACGGTGTGCAGTGAGACAAGAGCAGTGTGGCCTGCACTGTGCTGGCAAGAGTGCATGTGGCACATGCGTACATTCCATGGTACCTGCCACATGCATACTGGCTACGTCAGCGCCAGCCTGCCACTCCAAGCGTTCCATGTAGCCAGTGCCTTGCTTACATTGTGCACCCATCAACAAGCTTCATGTCTGTACTGACTGGAATTAGCTGAAGCCTTGTTCAATATGCTCATGTGCCTTGCATACGTCCGCTGAGCCTGCGTGCATGCACGCGTTTTGCTGCAAATGCAGTTTAAGAAAGACTCCAAGTCCAACGATGTGTGGGGCCTATTTGGGATATTCGATGGTGAGTTCAGCTGAGCAGGATGTGCCCACGATGCAACATGGGCAAGAGGCAGTCAGGGTTGCAGGTGCAGAGCAGCTGGTGTGCAGCAGTGTGAGAAGCTGGATGCAGCAGCAACCCAGGCTGTCCTGCAGTTCCACACATTGCAAATACAGCATCATGCAGTCCCTTTGTCATGCATCTGCACTAAATGCAGCCACTTGCAAGCTCCACACAAAATGGCCATGTGACTGTGTGCGCAGGACATGGGGGGCCAAACGCAGCAGATTTCGTGCGCAGCAACCTGTTTGTCAACCTGTTGCAAGCAGTCAGCTTTCCCAGCGATCCAGCCAAAGCATTAGGTGAGGCTGAGGCATGCTGCCTGCTCATCACATTTGGGATTCGCCGCATACCAGGCCTGTGGCACACTTGCCAGTATTCACCGGCACCAACTGAGCAGCACCTGGCCAGTTGAAGCGGTGTGCTTTCCCATGTTGGCTGAGTGCTGGTGCCTGAGCCATCCCACTCACGAAGCACGTGTGGCTGCTGCTTGGGGGGTGTGTGTGTCCTGGTGCAGTGGAGGCTTATGAGAACACTGACGCCCAGTACCTGCGGCAAGATGCGGCGACAAACCGCGATGACGGCTGTACGGCCGTCACGGCAGTGCTGCTGGGCACTCGGCTGTATGTGGCCAATGTGGGGGACTCGCGTGCAGTGCTGTGCAAAGGCGGGAAAGGTGCGTGGTGCATGGGAAGTACAGCGCGGTGTGTGGCACATGGGGCAGGACGACACATTATGCACATGTGCAGCTGTGAGCTTCAAGGAACAGCTGCCAGCGGTCGTCAATACAAAAGCGGGTTATACCTGCAGCCAGCAGGCCGAGCAGCCTTGCTGGTGTCCTAGGAGACCCAACCTGAGGCTCAGAACATGCATGCATACCATAGTGCACGTGTCCTTTGCATCCGCGCATCTTCGCCAAGGGTTCAGGGTTCGCATCTTCCCTTCGCATCTTTGCCCAGGGTTCAGGGTTCGCATCTTCCCTTCGCATCTTTGCCAAGGGTTCAGGGTTTGCATCTTTGCCAAGGGTTCAGGGTTCGCATCTTTGCCAAGGGGTCAGCCGCAGCAGGTGGCTCACATTCAGCGCGTGCTGCACCACATGGCCGCAGCTGTGGCCCTGAGCGTGGACCACAAGCCCAATAACAAGGAGGAGCGGCAGCGCATCGAGAACGCAGGCGGCGTGGTGGTGTGGGCGGGCACGTGGCGTGTGGGGGGCGTGCTGGCCGTGTCACGCGCCTTCGGGGACCGGCCGCTCAAGCGCTTCGTCATCCCCACCCCTGAGCTGCATGAGGAGCAGCTGACCCTTGAGGACGAGTTCATCATCTTGGCATCTGATGGGCTGTGGGACGTGGTGTCGAACCAGGTGAGGTTGCTTCAACCCTAGGGTAACGCCTTGATTACCGGCATATCAACCTGAGGGTAAATGCTGGGTTATAATACACATGAGGGCACCGTGCACCCTAGATCCTCAAACTTTGAAAAGGCTGGGCCCGACCCTGAGTGTGGTTGCAGCTGTGCCTGGCGTGGTGTGCAGCTCAACCATGTTTTCAAACGCAGATGTCACTGCAGTACAGGCCCGGCCATGTGCTGGTGCAGCACATGCTGGCAGCTGGGACTGCCTTTGCCACTGCACCCTATGTCGTGTAGCCTGCGACTTATCACAGCTTGGCATCACCTGGACGCAGCTATCCTCGCAGCCACCATGTCTTCGCCCTTGGCCACATACTCCCTTGTGCGAATGGTCCCTCACGCTAACTTGGTGTGTTCTCTCACTCCCATGCCACAGGATGCCGTGGCTATGATCCGCGACATCCCTGACCCTGAGCGCGCAGCCAAGAAGCTGACTGAAGAGGCGTACACTCGCGGCTCCAATGACAACATCTCATGCATCGTTGTGCGCTTCAAGCTGTGAGGTTTTGCATGGTTTCCTAGGCATGCGTTCGCGTCATGCCTGCCCAATGCATGGGCGCATGTGGTGCTGAGCACAAGGCGGGGTTGTGTGATGGTGTGCTTGATCTGCGTGGGACGGCACCAGCCAGGGTGCAACTGTACAACTGCCACGCTGCGCTGCCCGCTCGCAAGGGTGCAAGGTTGTGTGTGCACTCAACAGCACTCTGTGTATCTGGGGGAACGGGGGGAGATGTTGAGGTTGGGGTTAGGCAACACCTGTTGTACTTGGTCGTGCATCCAGCGTCTCGTATGTGGCGCTGATCTTGATCGCATTTCATTTGGTTTCATTAGCCTGCACCAGCCCTACGTCTGCGCATGTGCCGTGCTGCGCTTTGTATGTGACCCGTTGGGACCTGCCCTTCATAGAGGGTGGTATGGGTGATGAGGACTCGCTGAGCGGTCGGTTTTCGCAGGAAACTGGAGTGCTTGGTCATCACATGAGTGAACTTGTATGGATTGGGTTCAGTATCCCAGACCACCGGTGAACCAATCCACCAGGCAGAATAAGGTGCGGTGACACCTGTGCTCATTGAGCCCCTTGTGTGTAGCAAGACCCCATTACAGCCAACATTTCAACAGCATCTGATGCCAAAATTCCCTGGCCAAGTTTGTCGGCATTGCTGGCCCAAACAGCCAAGCTCACCTCTCAACCTTGCAGCGGCGCAGTTGCCTGCTTGGTGCCATGTTCATGTTACATGAGCCTTCAGCCAGACACGGGCTGATCAGCAGTGCATGCTTAAAAGCACACCTACAGGGCGCAACGTGGAAGCTGTAAAACTGTCGCTGCAGACCACGGCAACCCCTACTTGAGATTTGTGCGTATTTGAACACCCAACTTCAACTGGGCGCGCCAGGGGCAAGGACAAGTGGGGGCGGGGGACCGCAGGGCAGCAAGTGCCCAGGGACCTCGGCTGGCAGGGAAAGGACTGCTCAGGTCATGAACAAACTGCGGCAGATGTGCACGCTGGCAGTATGTACATCAGCTTTTGCAGCTCCAGCCACAAAGCCTCCCTCGGCGCCCTCAATCTGTCTTGGCTGCTCAACAGCATGTGCTCTACTGATTGATGCAGGATGTGGAGCGCAGCCGCGCACACTGCACAGGAGGAAGGGCAGTTCATGGGGTTCCATCACTTCGGCCTCTGCAATACATGCAGCACACACCACCAGTGTGCCTTGCACTTGCCTGGCTGCCAATACCATGGCAACAAACACAAGTGTGTTGCTCATGTCCTCAGAAAATGCGCTTGGGTGGAATCGAGCGAGGCACAACATGCAGAGGTGCCGCCTGGTAGAAGTGGCACGTGTTGGGGCATGTCAAAGAGCACGGCCTGCTCAACTCCTGCGCACATGACAACATGAGTTTGAGGTGCGTGCGCTGCGAGAAAGGTGGTGCCTGTCACACTCCTTGGCACCAGGTGGGGGGGCCCTGGATGTTGCTTGCCGGACATCAGATCTATTGCACCCTGATTGAACTCTGCAGGTGCCCGTCGTGAGGGCCTTCGGTGCGCTTACTGCATTAATCATGCTCGCTTGCCAACAGAGCACAGACAGCACACGGGGTGCAGGTACGTGATGTTCCAGCTGCAGCTTATCCTGCTCTCATCACTGTGAGCTTGATGTGGGTGAGGGTGCTGGCAAACGAGCTAAGCAGGCAGTGGGCGTGGCGTGAACAAGTTGATTACAAAATGAAATAAGTGGATCCTCACATGTGGCACAACGGCCACAAGCATGCGCGCGCTTCCCCGACCCCCGCTCCATGACCCCACCAAATCACCCATGGCCCCCCAACACCAGCGACGTATGCACTCAATTCTCTCTCGCACACATCTTATGGCATCATGGCCTGTGCAGCCACCCAAAGGCAGCCATGCTGCGCTGCGTCACACACAGGGCTGCGCAGTTGCACTGCTTCACGCGCCCTGAAGAATGGTGGCAGGCCAGCGCTGACCCGCGTAAAATCATGCCGCCGTGCTTCAGCTGCAGCAAGCTCATGCAGCCCACTTGACATTGCCGGACATGATGATGCCAATGATGACACCAAACAGGCCCAGCGCACTGCGAAGGACACAGCAAGGAGACCACACACATGCGGTGTTCACATGCAAGTGCACATCATCTTTGGGCACATGTACTACCTGTTTCCTAATCCTGCGCACCTGCCGAAAATCTCCACCACCAGAATCTTGACGAACAGTGTTGCGTTTTGGGCGTCCGACAGGGCGCAGCTGCTGCCCACGATGCCCACACACATGCTGCACAGCAGCACCAACGCACGTATAGCAGTCAGCATGGTTTGAGGCTGCAACCCTGCCCCAGAGTAGCTGTTGAGCTGTATGGTGGATCGCAACATGGCACAGTGGACCATGCGCCCCATGTCATGTGAGCTCCCCCCAGCCCTGGTCGCTCACCCGCAGACCAGGTTGGCGAACCCGCATGTGACTCCAGAGCCGAAGATGGAGTAGCCAGAGAACATAGCGTACTTATCATACACCCCGTCCACAGGCTCCACTGCCTCAATCTTGGTTTGCAAGATGATGGCCACGATGACACCGTAAATGGCCACGGCCTCGCAGAAAATCACGCTACGGGCAGCAACGCGGAGCCAGCGACAGGAAGGTAGCAAAGTCAAGCACACGCCCAATTGCGTGCATAACCAGAACAGCTGAGCTAAGCGCCTTCCGCCTGGCCGCACCTGATCAAGTTCTTGGAGGTGATGCGAGGTACCCGAATGGCAGCACCCACGAGGCTGCTACCAGTGATGAAAATGCCCCTGTGCCAAGCCAATCAAAGCACTTTCAACATACGAGGTTGCACAACAGCACCAGAAGCACCATGCAAGTGCAGCATCAACATGGTCCTCCATGCAAGTGGACCAGGAGTGCAGGTGGTCGCTCAATGCGCCAATGGAAACGCTGATTGTGTGCTCCTGCAAACAAGATGATGCACGCACCAAGCTGCACCCAAAATGGACATGCCGACCGCTAGCGCCACCCCCAGAGCAGCCCAGAAGTAGGGCGTAATGTGGCGAAACAGGAACCATAGCCAGTTGTAATCGATGAAGCGATCAGGGCTGCCCACGCTAATACAGAAGCAAACCCATGTGATTGCAACTGGTGCATATAGCCAATAGACGGGACTTGGGAACCCCATCTTTGGCGGGTCCTAGATTCGCAACTGGGCTGTGTTTCCAGGACCCTCCCAAGCCACCGTCTCAATGATAACCAAGCAGTTTGGTTCAATCGCAACGGGGAAACCAGCTAGGCAAAGAGGGTGAGAGGTGCTCGCTCATGGTGTGAGGGTTCATGGCTGCGTTCATGCACCTGTGCAGCTGTTTGCCATGGATGCCACTGGACAGTACTGACTGCGCTCCTCCAGAACTTACAGCAGGCATGCACGCACTTTGCAAAAGCATCTGTAGCATTCTGCCCCACATGGCCAAAATAACACAGCTGCTGAGAAACAGCTGGTGAAGCAGCGCCATGCGAAAACCCACCGTTTTCCATTCCTTCCTGCGTGCTCCTTGTGGTGCAGCTGCAGGGCTCCCCGAAACTAGAATACAGGATCCCTCCCATCCAGCTCCTGATGATCACCAACACGTTTTGAGTTCCAGCCCAAAATTCAGGACCCAGTAGGAAGCCAACCTCCAATCAAAGGGGGCGCCGTGTCCTTGTGTAGAACAACCCATGCACAGGTCAAATAAGATGCTGCGCAGACAACCCCACGTGGATACTGTTGGTCAAGTCATTCTATGTCTCCGTGTCACTATCCCATCCTACAAATGCCAGATGAAGAGCAGGTCAATGTACGCTGCAGGTCCCTGAAGCATGAAGATCACATGTAGCTATGCTTAACTAACAACATGAATGCACCACAGCCATCAATCAGGAAGCGTCATTATTCCTCAGCATGCGGGGCAGCATCAGCTGATGCTGCGGCTGCCGCAGCCACTGCTCCACACAACAATGCTCCTTAGTTCCTAGGCCCCAACAAGTGCTGGTTGCCTGAGCCCTGCTCCCTCAGCCTCTTCCGCAGTAACCGCAGTAGCCGCAGCGGCCGCAGCTGCTGCAGCGGCTGCCGCTGCTTGCGGCACAAGCTGGTCCAACACCTCAATCTGGCTGACGTATGGCTTGGGAAGAGGCGCCAGCCGTTCCAGCAACTTGTGGTCCAGACCATTAGAGGCCACTGCCCATGCACGGATCAGCTTGTTCTTGGGTGGCTTGGGCAGCTCCTTCTTTGGGCTGCGGCCACTTGCACGCCGCCCTTGCCGCCCTGTCCCATCTGCTCCCAGTTCCGGTAGGGTGGCGGGTGTTTGCTGGCCTGCAGACGGGCTCAACGGCTGCTCGCCTCCCAACCCAGCGCCAGGTGGAAAGCTGTGAGGACGGCCACTGCTTGCACGCTGTGGCGACTCCAGCGGCCCACTCACGACCTGGGGTGCAGCACTGGGCGACAGTGGCCCACCTGCGATGCTGGCTCGTGAAGCAACGGTCACCGCCAGGCTTGGGCTGGCACGAAGGGAGCGCCCGCCCTCCATCCCAAAGCTGGGGCCTGTGGGCTTCAGCCCTGCGGCAGGGCTGCGGGGGCTTGATAAAAGTGAGGGAGGCAGCATGCTGCTCTCCATGGTGAGCCCATTCCCCACTGAATTGGGGCGGGGGGTGATGGTCGCTCGCGTTGAGGGGACACGAGACGGGGCGCGTGCTCCTGAGGTGCTAGTCCCTTCCAGCCTGAAGCTTCGCCTCGCCCTGAAGCTCATGGCCCTTTGTGCCAGCGCAGCGGCGGCAGCTGCAGCAGCGGCAGCGGCTTTCTCGGCGGCCACCTTTTTGCGGTGCAGCTCGATCGCCTGGGGCGCTTGTTCCACGATGGCCTGCTGCTCCTGCAGCGTCAGGCGCGTGCATCACGGCAGCAGGACCGCGTCACATTCAGCCTACAGACTGCAGCGTGTGCTGGCCGGGGGCGTGTGTCGCAGCAAGGCACACTCCAGGCTACACACTCCAAGCTACACATCACGCAGGCATGCACTTGCAGAGGCCAGATACTGGCCGCAGAAGGCAACAATCACATCTGTGGCTGCACCCATCAAGCATCCATTCTCCTCAGCCCCGAGGTGCGATCCAAACAGACCTTGGGTCGCAGGGCATCAGGCGGCGGGTGCCACAAACGTGATGAGAGCACACTGGTAACACAGGGCAGCTGCTCCATGGTTTCCAGCTGCTCTATTGGCATGCCTACATGGCCAGATGGTGAACAGCAGGTGCAGGGTTAAGTGCACATCCCAGGGTCTGCCGTCACGCAGCCACAACTGCTGCACACAGCAAACACCATGTGCATGCAGCCCATACATGAAGCACGCTTGCAGAGAACATTGCGTACCCATAAGGAGCGGCGCAGGCATGTTCGGCAGCGGTGAAGCAAGAGCAGCTGCCACTGGAGACTTAGGACGTAGTACATCAAGGCCATCGCCGTCTGGCATGCCACCAGTGGTGCTGGGCCGGGGCTGCAGCTGCATCCAGCTGCTGCCGCCCAGCTGAAGCAACGCATCAATGCCCCACAGGCCGTCGCTCACGCGCCGCTGCTGCCGCTTCTTCTGGTCGTGGTAGTATGCGTGCCGTGCAGCTGCGCTGCCAGAGGGGGCAGTGCCTGGTGGCTGTGGCTGGCCGTGTGTGGCTGGCCGCGCCCCACCACTGGCCCGCGAACCTCCAGGAGCTGTGGCTGGGGGCTGGTACACCCGGCCTGCGCGAGGGCTGCCAGCCCGCAAGCTGTTGCAGGGCCGCTGCTCCGTTGAAGCAGTGGCTGCGCGGCGGCCCAGGTTGGGTCCCAGTGCAGCTGCCACAGGGCTGGTGCCACTGGTTCGGCTGCTGCCAGGCCATGCGGCTTGCGCATCCATCAGCCGTTCCTCGATCTCCTGCTGCACATCTGCCACATCCATCTCCCACAGCCGCAGCAACGCCGAGTCAGCGAGGCTGCGCGTAGGGGGCCGCTCAGGATACCTCAGGCTTGCGACGCGCTGCTTGTCGATGCCGCCCAAGCCGAACGCATGCCGGTCGTAGCCCACGGGTGACTCAGCAGACTGGGTGGCCTGCGATGCTCGGAAGGCCGTCGCATTGGTGCTGATCCCCCCTGGGGCGTCAGGGTCCCCCCCACTGCTGCTGCCGGGCTCCACCCTGCCAGTACTGCTGGCGTCCTCGAATGTGTCACCCTCTCCTGTGCTCTCTGCCATGCTGGATATACGGTCGATGCGGTCAGGCGCCTTGTGAAACATGTCCAGAGCAGGTGAGCTGCTGTCGGCTATGTTGGGTGCAGAGCCATCAGGTGAACCAGCCTCGATCCACTGCGGGCTTGCACCAGGAGGGCTCATCCCGTCTTCCGTGACCTGGTGCGGCTGGATCACGAGCAGCCTGTGGCCATGGCCGTCAAGGCCCTCGTGATGTGCTGTTGATGCTGCACCTGCCTGGGGGCTGTCCAGGGCTGTGGTGCTGGAGAGCTGGCTGGCAACGCCGTGTGGTGCATGCCTGCTGGTTGCAGGGGGGCTGCTGTCGGGTGCAGTGCCGTCTGAAGAATCAGTGTCTCCATTGGCACCTGTGCTTGCCGTGTGGACACGAAAAGCACACATCAGGCACGCACAGCAGGCCAAAAGTGTGCACGGCGGTGGTCTGTGAAGCGTGAACGCACAGGTCGGGTCAGGCACTGTGTATGGGTTGCATATGCACAACGCGCACTTTGGTATGCAAGGATCTCCTCCAGACTGGCCTCCTCCTCCTCCACCATCGAACCCCTGGCATGTCGGCCTCTGGGCACAAACATCGACTTTTTGCTGCGTGTCGTCTGCTGTATCGCCATGTTGAAGATCTGCACCATGGCATGCACGAGGAATGTGCTTGGCATGGCGGTCGAACTCCGCGCTCTGGGGACAGAGTGCAAGTTATGCAAACTTATCAGCTGGAGCAGGATAGCCCCCAGTTGATAGTACCTCAGAGTAGGAGTAATGTGGCGTGTTGATTGCCGCAACGCGCAGTGCCTTGGCCTGCATGCAAGTGCACGCCATGCAGAATGCTGACATGGCCGTCGATGGTTGATGAGGCCGTGTGCACAAAACAGCAACAAGTGACAGCATTCTACATGAGTATGCCGACCTGTTTTTCAAGCTCCGCCTTAATCTTGGCCGTGCGAGCTTTCTTGTCAAACTTGAACAACAAATCCCGTTCACCATCTGCTTGAACCTTATTACCAGCATGAAAATTGGCCATTCGCGACCCGTGGGCCCCCCAGGCACCCCAGCGGGCAACAGCACAATGAACGTGCCTAAGACGCAGCTCCTAACGTGCTTATGTCGAGGCTACGACAGGGCTGAAGCCGTTGGGTAGAGACCATTTGTACTTTTTGCCTGGCTTGCAGCACATCGCAAAGCTTAGTGCCAAGAGCTGCGATTAGTGGTCTTCTTAGCACCGCAAAATCACGCACTGCGAAACAAAACGAAGTACGTAAGTGAGACTCTCTCGATTCAGCAGCGGAAGCCGGCACAGTTTCCTGTGTGCGTGTTGTGCCCTTGCCATCAGCCATGTCCTACAGTGCATACCTCAGGTCACTGCCGCTGCCAGTGCCCCAGGGCCTGGCTGTGATGCTGGCTGGCTATGCGTGGATCAACATCTTCAATGGCAAGCCTGCCCTGTGGACTCGCGAGGTATGGTGTCTGTTTGATGCAGAGGACCATCATGATGGTCAGAGTCCATGCGCTCCTCACGCATCACAGCAGAGCAAGGCTGGTAAATCCTGAAAGACCATTGAATGTTCCTGCTCACTGAGGGCACGCGATGCAAACCCTGCATCTTCGCTACACCTGATTGCTTGCAGATCTCGAAGTCGGAGTTCAACGCCACTCCTTTGGTAAGCAGCACCATGCCAAGCCTCTGAAGCATGGTTAGCCGAGCATTTCCATAGGCTGGAAGAGTTCGGGTCCTGCACAGAGAAGGCGTAGCGATGATGCGTTCGTTCCATAGGCATGATCCTCATCTGCGATGCCTGGCATGGTGCTCCATGTTTGCATAATGTTGCATGGGTGGCGAATGCATGCATCTCAGGGAGGCTTGCCCATAAAGACCTGCAAGGGCGTACCCTGTAACTTGCACAAGTACAACAGCTTTTCAACATGTTGAAGCTTGCCAACTGTGCATGTGCAGGAGTACTTGGTACACCCTGATCACCACCATGTGGCCTTCCCCAAGGCAAGCATGTTGTCTGATGGCTGATCTGGCATCCATGCCTTTTCATGGAACACACTTGTGTCATGGGTTGCTGTGCTTGGGTGCACAGCTATGTGTGCATGATGTTTCAGATGGGTGGGGCTGCTCGATGCTGACGCACGTCTTTTTGCTGTAACAAACATACCTGCAGGTCCCTGGCCAGGCCACAGTTGAGGATGGTCTGAGCGCGCTGCACCACAAGGCAGCCCATGCCAAGGGGCATGCACACCACCATTAATGCTGTGTGGTAAAGGACGTGGCAGCACCAGGTGCTGAGCGTAGCACGCTCCTGGATGGCATCTGGCGGTCAGCAGCGCCAGGGTGTTTGTGCTGGCAGCTGGTTGGCGTCATGATCATACCACAGCTGTAAGGCGAAGGGGTTAGAGACCATGGGTTATGGGATTATTGCACCAGGCAGGTGGTGCTGGCTTGTACATCATGAGGATCACTGAATACATGCAATGATGCAGCCGCTGTAATATGCCTTGTTACGAATCCTGCCAGAGCACAGCCTGCACATTACAAAGCTGGACAGCCAAGTTGTCTTAACACTTCAGCATTCATTGCACTGAACCCAGCAGTTACTGATCCGCGGATCGTGTGCCACTGGAGCAAATCCGGCATGCACATGAACGTTGTTCATCCGCCCCCTGACCCCGCCTCGGTTCCTATGCTTGCCCCTGAACCACCTGCTGCTGTGCCCCTGCTTCAGCTGCTGCAGTCCCAGCACCTGCACTTGGGGCACCGGCAGCACCTGTGGCAGATGGCCCTGTGGTTCTCTGCCATACCATCCTCTTTGGCAGCGGTGGTGCATCTGCAAGCTTCTTCACCCCACCTGCCCCGGCACTGTTGCCACCAGCAGCAGCGCCGGCTTCCCCACCTGCTGCAGGGCTTGGCTGGGCTGTCGTGGGGCGTGCTGCAATGGGTGCTGCCCTGTAGCTCTGCTTGGGCATGAGTGCTGATAATAGCTGCACCGGCTTCAGGGCTACAATAACTGGCATCCCGAGGAACAAGGAACCAGACAACGAGAGGGCTGTGCAGGCCTCGTCATGGGAACCAAACTCCACATACGCTGTGGCGGGCGACCCGTACATGTTGCGCAGGATGGTGACGCGCTTGAGTGTCCCGCAGATGCTGCGCGCGCAGGCATCAAGGGGCCGCAGGGCATGAGCTCATGACGCAAAACGTGCATGCAACGGCGCTCAGCGTCACCGCGTCAATGAACGTAATCTTTGTCCTGCATCGCCATCGTAGAAGTAGCATGAACTACTGCATGGGGCAGACTGATGATCTGGTCGGGGGGCTGCCGCTGACGCTGATGCCCCGTGTGCACTGCAGCAACTGTAACATTTCACAATGCAGGAGCACCGAAGAAAAAGTGGGGCACCCACCTGAAGTGTGCCGCCAGCACCTGCTCCGTAGCCTGCGGGTTGACCCCCTTCACCACCACCGACCGCCTGTCTGCGTCCTGCTTCCGCAGTGCAGCCTCATGCGCATGCTTCACAGCTGCTGCTGCCTGCTGAGCGTTCATGCCCTGCTTGATCAGGTTGATCTCCAGCTCCTTCCGCATCAGCTCCTCCTTCAGCTTCGCCATCTCATCAGCTGCCTCTGGCACAGACGGCGCCGATGAAGCTGCAGGCTTGACTGTTGCCTTACCTGCTGGCTTGGCTGCAGCAGTCGGCCCTGGCGCAGCCGGCTTGGCAACGACCCCTGCTGCAGGGGCCTTGGCAGCTGCTGGAGTGGCTTTGGGGGCAGCAGGCGTCGCAGTAAGCTTTGGAGCCCCAGCAGGCTTTGATGCAGCAGGCAACGCAGTGCCTTGTCCTGCACTGGCTTGTGCAGCACGAATGGCGGCAATGGTGCCTGGGACAGGGGCCTGGTTCGACGCCTGCTGTTGGGCGACTGCACCCATAACAGCTGAGCCGCGAACTGGAGCCTGCAGCTGCGGTGGTGGCGCTGCAGCCCCCCGCCCTGTGCCTTGTGCCATCTGCATGCGTGCCTGCACCTGCTGCAGCGCCGTGGCGGCTGATTTGCTGGCCAGCTGGCGCAGTGCATTGGCAGCTGTGGCCCCGGTAGGGGCTGCAGCAGCACTGCGGGGGAGCTTGCTTGGGGAGGGGGCGGCCGGCTCGTCCCCGTCACCTTGTGGGCTGTCTGGCTCATCGCTTCCGTGCACGCGTTTTCGGGGCCCTGCATGTGTTGCGAAAGAAGGTCGCAAATGTCGAGATAGACCTGAGGAGCACACTGTGCAGGTTGCGCACAGGTGCACTTGCGCGCGCCGCCCTGCAGCTCAGGGGGCAGCACAACATGCAAAGATGGTGGCATGGAGGGCATGCCCAGCACCAGCGCTGTCCACCCACCGCCTGCAAGCCGGTCAAACACTGAGCCACGGCCTCCTGCGGCTGCTGCAGATGCCTGTGCCGCTGCACTTGCTGGGCCCCCGCTGATGCGGTCAAACACGCTGGCACGCTTGCCTGGCTGCTCGCCTGGTCCTGGCCCCGACTTGAGGGCTGCCAGCATGCCAAACAGGCGCTTTGGTGGTTGCGGCGCTGCACCATCTGCACCGGCATCAGCGGGGCTGTCCCCGCTGACCTGCACCGCAGACCGCAGCCGCTGCCGCGGCCCCTGCTGCACCCCGTCCCCGTGAACTTGCTCCCTGTCCCGGTCCCGCCCCCTGCCCTCTTGCCCCGCTGCGCCGTTGCTGCGCCCATCTGGTCTGACAGGGGAGCGTGACCGTGACCGCGCCCGCCCGCCCTGCCCTCCCTGCTGGCGGTGCTCACAGGCAGCCCGAACCGTGCGGCGCGGCGTGCAGCTGCGTCCAAATCACGGTCCCCAGCCTCACTCTGTGAGCCGGGCCCACGTGGGTCTGCCCACTGGATCGCTGACCTGACGCGGGAAGGCCTGCGCTCCTGCTGCTGCTGCTGCCCGTCTTGTTCTTGTGATGGTGGGGTGCGTGCAGATGCACGTGGGGCACCCCGATCCTCTGGCACTGACTCCTGCCGCTGCTGCTGTTGCTGCTGCTGCTGCACCTGCTGCTGCTGCTGCTGCTTGGTGGCAGTGCTTGATGCACCAGCATGAGTGGGCACGGGCTCTGTGTGTTCCCGGGCCTGTGGCTCCTCTGGCTCAAGCTCTGTGCCACCAGCATCCCCAGCCTGTGCATCATCTTCGCGCAATAATGCCTCGACATCATCTGGGCCCTCCTGCTTCTGACTTGCAGCTGGTGGTGCAGCAGCTGGTCCAGCTGCCTCTTTTGCAGTGCCAGTTGTTGCAGCAGGCCGCTGCCTACACAGGCAAAGCAGAGGTGTCAGGGCCGGTGTACACCATGCAGGACACATGTATATGCATGGATGCATTATGAGGGTCATAGATGCATCGGGATCCCTCCGCTAAACTCACTTGGCAGGCTGCACTGAAGCGGCAGCAGTAAGCTGAGGACGTCTGTGCTTCACAGTCTTGACAAGCCTGCGCAGCATCGAGGCAAGCTGGTGTGGTTGCAGCTGATCTGCAGGGTCGCAGCGCAGCCTTGTATAAAGACCTTCACGCACCACTCAACGACGTCGCTTGCGGCTTCCCCAAGGACAGTGGACAGGTTATTGAGCAGCTTCTTTTGATCACTGCCCCTTGCAGCCAGAGCCACTGCATACTGTGCCACAGAATCATCGGACAGCGATTCATCCCAAACTTGCTTGAGCTTCTCTAAAGTGTCCGCAACAAGCGCTTGCGCAGCTGCCGTCTTCACATCAAACTTGAAAGTCCCGCTCGACATCGGAGCTGCGCGCTTTTAGCCCCAGCAGACTATGGATCAAGGCATTTACTGCTGCAGCGCCAGTCGGTTTATAGCCACAAGTAGAATAAACAAGTTACTGCTCGTTTTGCCGAAAGAGCAACCCAGCGCAGCATCACTCCGTGGGTCCGTTCAGTTTCTTTGCAGAATGCCCCTTGGTTTCATTTATGAACATGTTGTTGTGAGCTATACCGTAGGCTTGATGCTGTGGTGCGTCAAACGTTTGCATTTATGGTGTGGCACTCGCGGGGCCAGTGCTGAGACGAGGCAGGGCCACCTTAGTCCATAGCAGGCAGCTTCAAACGGCCCTGCTGGACCAGGAATGCGGGGCAGCTTGTATGCAGCCCCTGATCTAGACGCCCCCGCGTTCCACGTGGCTCCTGCAGAGGGCTGGGTGAGTGCATAGCACAGTGGTGCATGTCCCACAGCTCCTACTGCCTGTGCACCTGTTTTGTGGATGGCGGCGGCTGATAACAATCGACTGTGCGCCTGTGGTGCTGCTATGCATTGCAGCTGAACGACCCTAATGTGCGTGTGTGGGGCCCACCCAGTGGGGGCGTGGCAGGTTTGAGGGGGCACGCATGCAGGTTGAGGACACGGTGCATGCATCATATAGTTTGAGTCTCGGTGCTCAATCATGGTGCCCTGCTGCCCCCTCCTGCTGTGCAAAGAGTTGACCCCTTCCATTGTGCAGGGGCCTCTGTTCTATAACGGGGCGTATCACATGTGGGTGCTGCTACAACCACATGAGGCTACGAGGGACAGCATAGCCAGACATGCATGCAGCACCACACATGCGTTGTTGTGAACCCATCATGCATGCATGCGTGCATGCCCATGCACGAGCAGCAGGGTAAGCTGAGCACTCAGCAGCATGGTCCTGCGCAGTGTCTTGCAGTGCCATGCACAGCGACATCATACACACTCTGTCACTAGCCGCTCAGCATGTGCTGGGTTGCTTGTGGCTGGTGATCCAGCCTAACGTGCCCAGCTGCATGCGCCGGTGGCTCGACTGGCGATGCTTGATTGACCCTGCTGCTGCAGCTTCTTTCAGCATCTACCCGGCAGCTCCATCTGGGGCTTCAACCTTGTTTGGGGCCATGCTGTCAGCAAGGTACTGAGCAATGCAGCCTGGAGAGCAGGGTTGCACAGCACACACTTGCTCTTTGCGCACTAGAGGACCTGTGCGATATTCATACTAATAACACGGCGTTTCACGGAGCTGTGTGATGTCCCAGATCAAGCACCGATCTGCAGTTCAGACTGTCAACTGTTTTCCTGTTGCGCGATGGCTGCTCGTGGCCAGGACCTGGTGCACTGGGAGCTGCAGCCTCATGCAATCGAGCCTTCCTTTGGAGGCCTGGATGCTGATGGCTGCTTCAGTGGTTGCGGTGCCATTGATGTGGATGGAACGCCATGCCTGTTGTACACTGGGGTGCGTTTGATCTGCGCCATGCCTGCTGTACACTGGAGTGTGTTCGATCTGCAGCCCATGCACAATAGCTTGACTTGCGACAGCGTTTTCCGTCAACCTCGGTGCTGCGACTTTACCAAACCGTGCATATGGCACATGGCTGGTGCACAGCTTGTCGGACATCTGATTTCTGTAGGCTTCCTTTGTGGTACTTTGGGCTTGAGCACTGGCGTACGTGACAGTGTTCAAATGTGCACCAGGCAGCTCATGTCTGTTATGCTTGGGCAAGCAGTACAGATACATGCATGCATTTGTATGTATGCGCAGGTGCGGCTACGAGGCAACACGTCTGCAGGGCCCCTGCCCCCACAGGAGTGTGACCTAGGGCTACCCTTCATTGAGAGCCAGTGCATTGCTTACGCAGAGGATCATCAAGACGGTGGGTGGCTCTCCCTTGCTTGAGCTGCAGCCTCTTGGTTTCAACCACACGACTTGCCCTTGCTTGCCCACCCTAGGGCGGATGATCCGGCTGATGTCACAATCACTCGATGTTGGTGGTGAAACAATTGTGCTGCAGCCTTGCAGGCATCATCTAGTGGTAAAGAGCTATACATGCCGTGCCTCAGCCCTGCAGCAGTGTGATGCCCACACTTTGCTGTGCAGGTGACTGGCGGCTACCTGTGTGGCGTAAGCCTGCAGTACCCATCATCACACTGCCTCCACCTGGCTTCAGGCTGGCGGGCTGGAGAGACCCATATCTGGTTGGTGAGTGACACGTGCCAGGCAAACATTGGAAGTGCAAAGGCACACATCGGCGGTGCGAAGGCTCTCTGCCGTGGGCGTGGTTGCGTGCAGCGGTGTCTGACGTGCAAGAGTGAGCCGATGGAGGCCAGGGTAGGAAAATCAGATGGTGTGACATCAGGCACTGCTACTAGGCTGTGACCTGTAGTACAGTTGATTGTGGGGCGCTGGTTTTGAAATACAGGGCTGACCCTAAACCCTAAACCCTAAATGCAGGGCCCCCCCATCGGCACCCTGAGGAGGGCTGGGTCATGCTGATTGGCAGCGGCATCAAGCAGCAGGGCGGTACAGTGCTGGTGTACCGCTCGCAGCAGCTGGCCCAAGGTATGTGCGTGGCCAAGGCAGTACAGCCAGTGGTCATTGATTCGTGATGTAATGTGCAACGGTCACAGAGGCAGAATTAGTGCAAACTATGATTTACCTGATGGAGTCACCATAACGTTTGAAATCATGATGCCACGTGGGTAATTTTGCACTTTTTACTGTGATGTCGCAGGCTGGCGGCTGGTAGGCGAGCTGTGCAGTGGGTCATCTACAGACGGCATGGGCACAGGCATTGTGTGGGAGTGCCCGGTATGTTGCAGCCCCCACATGCTTGCAGCGTCATCTGATCTGTGAGGGCACTCAGTTGTTTTGCGAGATTACTGCTCAGCATGTGCTGCATGTCTGGTTGCACTGCGCATGATCCTGCAGACCAGCCTGCATGCGTTTTGGCTGTTAATCAATCCAATGCAGTTGCTGGTGGAGCTGCCGCTGCTGGATGGAGGGCCATCACCAGATTGCGTCAATGCACACCAGGATCACATATCAGAATGCACTAGCCAAGAGGCATGCAACAGCAATGGGGCCGGGCTCAGCAGCCGACAGCCTGGTGCCTGGGCGTCAAAACAGGCTCCTGCTGCGCCGTTCAGCAGCCCACAGGCAGCAGATGTGGGCGCAGGCAATGCACGTGAACCGGCAACGAGTGTGGGCGTGGCAACGCCTGGCAAGCCCAAGCGGCACTTCTTTTGCATTTCCCCGGATGCGTGCACAAACCCCACCCTCTATGTGAGTCTGGGACAAACCTGTGGTGTGGCTGGGAGTTGACGGCTTTGAGTAGCAGGGACAGTTCTGTGTGCTGCTTCCCTCCCGTCAGCCCATGTTATCCCCTGATGCCCGTCCAGTCCATTGACATACCTCGGTTGATCGTGAGATCGGTGATGCTCGACTGCAAGGCACGCAGCGACGATGCCACTCCTCCCCCACCCCCTCCCTTGCAGTTCCTGGGCGACTACCTCACCCCACACCAAGTGTCGGCCGCGATGTGCGACTCAGCCACAGCGGCCGCTCTCCTGGCTGCCACCACAACCTTGCCAGGCGGCCCAGCCATCCCAGCGCTTGCGTCGCCAGAGGAGCAGTGCCGAAGCAGCATAGCCTGCCCCGCCAAGTTCCTGATCAAGGAGGCTGCAGGGCCATTCCGCCTGGACCTAGGGGACATCCTGTACGCACCCAACACCCTGCTGGACCAGGCCAAGGTGTGGAGTGTGTGATGTGCTGCATGGACGAACTTGAGCGGTGCAGGGTGGAGGGTGGATGCCATGCGATGCCGTGCCAGGTGGGGGGCACCTACAGCTGGGGCTCCACCACCAGCCTCCTGCAGCCTGTGTCATTTCTCATGGCACAGCACCTCAGCTGCTGCTGACGGTCCCGGAGCATGCCCCTGCTAACGCGTCCGCATCGCCTGCCGGTGTGAAGCAATGAGCATGCTGGCGAGAAGCTGATACCAAGCTCACACCATCTGGATGGTTGATGCAGGGACGAGTCCTGCTTTGGGCATGGCTGCAAGAGCGTCGGGAGGTGGGCGGGACATACACGTATGCCGGCTGCCTGTCCCTGCCCCGGGAGCTGTGGATCACGTATGACCGCGAACCGCAGGCAGTACACACAGGCAGTACAGTTCACAGTAGTAGCAGCAGTAGCAGCAGTAGCGGCAGCAGTTCTACGTCCTTCAGGCTGAGCAGTGCTACAGCACAGGAGCAGGGCAGCACTGCCGGTGCTGCCGCGCTGCCTGCCGACGATGATGATGATGATGATGATGCAGGCACCAGGGGGTTGGCAGTACAGGAGGTCCCTGCAGGCAGTACGCCTGATGCATCATCAGCACCCTCTGGTGCAAGCACTGGGCCCATGGGCGGGAAGGGGCCTGGCTGGAGCAGCCAAGGCGCAGCCGAGCGTGGAGCAACTGCTGCTGCGGATGGTGGGGCTGCACAGTTTGTGTTGAGGCCCCGGCTGGTGCAACGGCCAATCCCTGAGGTCAGTGCACTCCGGCTACCTGGCAGGGCATGGGTGTATGAGGAGAAACACGGCGCTGCCACGCCACCGAGCGCCAGCAGCGCAGCGGCAGCAGCAGCAGCTGTCACAGAGGGCACATGCGAGGCAGCCCCAGCGCAACCCCAGGCTGGGCATGGACCAATCCCTCAGCCAGCAGTGCGCTCCAAGGTGGGTTGGTCAGGGCTGACACCAGGCCTGGTGACTGTGCTCGAGGAGCATGAGGGCGGAGCAGCAGGGGGTGCTGAGAGTAGCCCTGGCAGTGTCAGTGACAGTGGGCCGGACGCGGGAAGCAACAGTGAGTGGGACATGGACCGCGGAGCAGGTGTGCTCTCAGATGGTAGCCCACCCTCAGGACCCTACGCACGCAGCTTCCTTTCAGCCCCTGCTGGCGGGGCCACGGCCAATGGTGCTGCTGCAGGCAAGGCAGGGGCTGCAGGCGGCCCAGCTGCACCTCCCAAGCCCGACATACAAGAGCGGCCGATCCTGATTGGCCCTGGGGGAGCTGTGCCCATCCCTGTGGTGCGTGGGCCCTGCGTCGAGCTGCAACTCAGGCTGAGCCTGGAGCCCGGCAGTGGTGGCACCATCAGCCAGTACGATGATGTGGTCATTGGTCCTCACGGCCTGCCTGATCACTTCAAGCCCCAGCCATGGGCGCAACCACCCATGGCCACTGCTACCGGCCCTCCCACTGCTGCTGCTGGCCGCTTCCCCACCCCTGCGGACTCCGCATCTGCTTCTGAGCCTTTCATGGCTCTAGGCCGGGCAGAGGGGGACCACCCTGCAGCCACAGCCCCCCCGCCTGCAGGCGCGTGCTCGGGGCTGCTGCTGCACTCATGGCGTGGCTCAGAAGGTGCTGCAGCAGTGCTGTACAACTGGGAGTCGGGGGTGTTGGAAGTGGTGTTTGAGGCACTGGACCCGCAGACACATAAATTCAGCCTGGCAGCACCTGGGTGCAAGCGTGTGGGAGGCACGCTGCGTGCACGCCCGGGGCCTGGCTGTCCATTGGACCTGCACGTCTTCGTGGACGCCAGCCTTCTGGAGGTCTTCACAGGTGCTGCACTTAATGGCAGGATGAACACGCATTGCCATGGCATGATCACCACGCATCAATGCACGCCAGCGCTCGCTTGCACCCATAACAAGGCACGTGCCACTCAATCAACATGGTGTGTTTGGTGAATGACCATGATGTGGTGTGATGTGGTGTGATGTGGTGCGGTGTCGCCTGCAGGTGGTGGTGAGGTGCTAACCACACGTGTGTATCGGGGAGTGGGGCCTCCTGAGGATGGTGTGGGCATTGACATCATCTCTGCGGGCTGTACAACGCGCGTGCTGTGTGCATCAGCGTTTGAGTTGTCTCCGTGCTGGGTGGCGCCAGGTGCGGAGGCACCCGCTGCTGCTGCACCTGCAGCTGCTGCCGCATATGCAGATGCAATGGGGATGCCGGCCTTTGCAGCCCCCGGTGCTCCACCAGTTGCAGTGCCAGCTGCCGGTGGGTTGCAAGCCCCTGTGACAGCAGCAGGGGGGCAGCTGGCGGAAGAGGAGGCGCAGGTGCTGTTCCACAAAGCTGCAGTCGCACTTGCACAGGCAGCGGCAGCTGAGGCAGCCGCCACAGTTGAGGCACCCCTGCCACTGATCACAGCTGCCATGGCGCCACCAGGGGCTGTGGCTGCGCCCTTTCCAATGGCTGGCATCACTGGAGGCCCTGGGCTTGGTGAGGCCGGCACGCCCCAGCTTGTACCGCCATTTGGTGGCTTTGTGCTGGGATCACAGCCAGTGCCAGGCCTGGCTCCCTGGATGGATGTGCCTGGTGTAGCTGGCACAGCGTTGTGCAGCCCTGCAGACCAGATGCCCGATCTAGGGCCCTTCGGTGCTGCTGCGCCTGGGTTGGGTGCTACAGCGTGCTGGCTAGCTGGCCCTGCCTCTGCAGCTCCCCAGCTGCAGCTAGCAGCAGGGCTGACCAGCCCCAGTAACCTGGAGCAGCAGGTGCTGCAGCTGCTTGGTTCCCTAGGGCTGGAAGAGGAGGAGGAGGAGGGAACGGATGGCATGCTGGGCCTTGGCAGCGTTCAAGCATCGCCTGGCCCACCACGCATGCTGACGCCACCCATGCCTGTGGGGTGATTGGTCCAGAGCAAGGTCTAGGTGTAAAACCAAGGCACCGAGGTGTTTTGTGTGAAAGCAACGCGCTGAGTGCGTGCGAGAAGAGAGGGAGAGGAAGAGGAGATGGCAAGGGAGGAGAGCAGATGGGGCAAGCCGCCAGTGCAGGAGGGCCTGCCATCTAGCTGTAGGGGCTGAAGGCTGTGTCCCTCATTAGACCAGGTGCCAGGAGGAGGTCATAGCAGTGGGAGGAGACCAGTGAGATGGAGGATTGAAACAGTAGTTCATGTTCTAGTAGGCTAGCGCACATTGACAAAACTTGGAACGTGTGAACAGGACATGAGTCCTTGCTAGAGCATGTGTCGGCCAGCAGCCATGTCCACCCATCAGTGTTGTCTGTTCCTTTTTCCATGAACGCAGCTTTGGTAGCCACAAGTACCTTTACAAACTGTGTACCGACCAGATGAAGGTGTGAAGCAGGCAAGTAGCATGTTCTGATGTTTGAGCGTACGCTAAAGATGGCGAGTGGGGAGTGGGCACAGTGGACCTGACGGTGTAAATCGTATGTTAGTCAAGGTCATACACTAGATTCACGTGCAGCGTATTATACCGTAATCAGACGAACATACAGAAGGAGGCACAGCCTAAGACACCTTGTTACATGTGAACAGTACAAACGTGCTTATTGCAGCACCTGTTTCATGAACACTCGTCCGTGAACACTCAGTATGTACAGGTTGAGCACCCAACACAACCCTCGCCCTCGATGCTGAACTTCTGGTATCCTCTGATCTGAGATGTGTCTGAATCCTCGATTGCTGCACATAACGTGACCATCCGACAGCCCGACCGGCCCCACAGGACTGCCAGTGGTAGGTGACTGTGCTTGTTGCTGTCATGTGGAAGGCCCAGCAAATGGGCTACAAGCTGCAGCAGCCTCTGCCTCTCAAATCATCGAAACTTACTGTACAAAAAGCTGTACCTGCACCTCCACAACAGTACGAAGCGCAAAGAATGAAAAGAATGAAGTCAACGCAATCAACCGAAGCAAGCAATGAGCGTCGCCAGCCGGTTCTGAGAGATGTGCAGCTGCATACTTAACACTCTTGTTGATGCAAGAGCCTTGATCTGCCCACATACGCTCAACCGCGAGCAGCATGCTGCTTGCAACGTTGAGCCCATTTGGGCGGACCCTGCATGAGCCCTTCCATGCACCTCGGGTCCATGACCCACCACCGCTGCTGACATGTAAAGAGGACTGTGCACCACACCGGCAGTGTGCCATGCAACCTCAGCCCCACCACACCATCACGATGCAGCCCCATCTGCCGCTGCTCGCCGCCGCCAGCGGCCCCCTGCCAACACCGTTTCCCCACCCTGACGCTGTACGTTGGCACTCGCTGATGAGCTGGTCACCCTTACAACTCTTAGGGCTGGTATTGGTGGCGGGGCGAGCGGCGGCGGCGGCGGCGGTGTTCCAGCGGAGCATTGAATGGGCGGCCCTTCCATTTCCAGGTACCACAGACCCACATCCTGCAGCTTCCTCCGCTTGCGCGCATTACCGCGGCACCAGTTGGCATGCACCCACACCGGGTTGTACTGCTCCATGTGCTCCACTGTCAGCCTCCTGCCTGCAGTACAGAGTGAGCATGGGGTGCTGGTTGAGGTGGTTGCTGGCAGGTGGTGTATTCAAAGACTGGCTTTATGATGAATGCCTTCCATAGTTGTGCGCATATACGCAGGTGATGGTGGTTGAGGTGGTACACGAGTTTGGCATCAGGTCTTGCGTGGGGGCCGCGTGCATCCTGGGCACCGCTGGCCACTGCCTCTTACAGCCAGCTCAGTGGGACCTATGCTCAGCAGCTTGATTGGGCATTTGCCTGAGGTGAACGAATAACAACAACAAGAACAACAAGAACAACAACAAGAACAACAAGAACAACAACTTGCCTGAGGTGAACGTTTCCCAAGGCAGGCGGATGTCTCTGAACCACCTGCTGCGCCGTAGCCGCTTGAGCACCATGCGCAGATGGTTCTGCGCGGCACATGAGCATGCAGAAGAGCGGTTAGCGAAGTACAGGGCATGAGCGTTGCACATGTGCGTGAAGCACCACTGCAACCTTCTGAAACTTGCTCAGGTGGGGCGCCATAACTTGCGGCATTGTAGTGCAGTATGTGGCAGCCAGAGTCGCTCCAGGTGCTGGTCACCGCACACTCATGGCCTGCACAACCACACCATTTCAAACACTCCCCACCTGGTCATCTACCAGGCCTGGCATGTGCCAGGAATCAATGTAGACATCCACTAGCAGCATCGTCTTCAGTGTGGGGGGCATCACCAGCAGGCACCCACACTCCCCCCCTGGCATGGTTATGTTGTGGGGGGAGTCCATTTGTGTGACGACGGTGTGCGTCCTCAGCAGCGGCAGTACAAGCGGTACGGGATCCTGGATGAACACAGAGTCGATGTCGACGATGAAGAGGGCCAGGCCAGCTGACAGGAAGGCGCGCCAGTAGAACGGGCGCTTGGTCATGGCCAGGCGGTATTCGTGTGACCCATACGTGAGCTCATGGCCTGATGAGGCAAGCAGCGAGGGCGCGTCGGGGATGGTGTGATTTGGGTGGGCGTGCTGCAGGTACGACAGGGCGCGCTCATCTTGCGCCACCAGCAGGACACCATCCACGCCCGCCTTGGCAACCCCTGCCATGTAGTTCTCAGCAAAGTCCAGGAACGCGCAGTTGACCTGGGACACGATGACAAGCCGCGCGTGGTGTGCCCACTCGGGCAGTGCAGGGTCTGCGGAGGTACGCATGCAGCAGCAGGTGCGTAGGTTTTAGGGTTCAGGGTTCAAGGGTTTAGGGCTTGCTCCAGCCCTGCCGCTGGTGCAACCAGGGGTGCGGCCAACCTGACTGCTCAGATGCCAGCCCATCATGTGGCTGCACCATTCCCTCATCCCAGTGGCCATTGCAGCCAGCAGATTGACCACCCAGAAGTACAGCCACACCAAACAGGGTAACGGACTGTCACGCATGTGAGCTGCAAGCCACTCACAGGGCCACACTAGGTCCTGGCCAGAGATGTGCTCCGCGAATCCATCTGTATGGGCCTGCAATCCCAGCTCAGAGACCACTGGATACAAGGGCGATGATCCAATGCTGCTGCTGTTACTGGGCACGCCCAAGTTGTAAAGCAGCAACCTGCATCGGGTTCAAACGGTGCCAAACACGATGCTGTTGAACCGGGGCGCTGCAGCCGGTGAACAACCAGCAACAGGTTCCAAACCAACGCTGTGCGCATCAAATCCAGCACTGCTGACGGGCCATGAGCCCAAGCAGTCAAACCCTGCACAATGCTCGGTGACTCACAGGCCGCAGCACAAGCCAGTGGCACAGTATCGCCCACACCCCCCCCCCAACACACACACTAACACTCACTTTGCGAGGTCGCTGAGCTGGCGCTGATGTACCGGCAGCTGTAGCGCGTGTGCCTCTGCTGCAGTCAGGTTCAGGGTGCTCGCTGGCAGTGATCTGAATGTGACCTTGATGCCCTGCGCCGCACCAAACCGCGCCCATGCGTAACTCCGCCAAGCGAGGGCAGCGCTCAACTGCCTGCGTGCACCGAGCAGCACCCCATGGCATGGAAATGATGTAGCCAGTGACCAAAGAAGCACCCAGCAGGTGGCAAAGACAGCAGCGCTGCCTGCTCAGCTGTCTGAGCATGCATGTGAGGCCAAGAGAGCCCTAAACCCTAAACCCTGACCCTAAACCCTAAACACCAGCCCATGCACCAAACATTTGCCCCATGCTGCATGCACCTATGACACTGGCAAGAAGCAACACAGGGCTGAACCCACTCCATCCCACAGGATGCCACACCTTTGCATAAGTCCTAATGCAGCCCCAGGTGCCACTGTGTGGTTCAAGCCCACCAGCTGCAGCTGCATGACTGACGCCAACAGGTACTCCACAGTAGGGCAGTACACAAGCACATGTGGTGTAGTGCCCCTGCGGTGTGGCATGCACCACGCTTGTGTTGATGGGTGCACTATGTAAGGCGCCTTGGGAGCAGTGAAGAGTTGTGGTGATCAAACAGCTGCACGGTGTGTTTCGTGAGCGCGCATACACTGTCTGCACGGAAACACGCTTCACGAGCGCATCAGCCTCTCTGCACTTCGCCCACACGCAACAGCTACATGAGCTGCAAGCAGGATGCATCACACATGCCCAAATGCGGCCAACTGTTGTGCCCATACACACTCACTCCCAGCCAAGGCCGTGCGCTGCCCACAGTTGCTGCACCTGCTGCAACGCCGCCCGTCCTCTACAGACAGAACAGAGTGAATTCACACCATGTCGTTGATGGCAGGTTTGTAGCAAGTGAGCCCTGCACCTACACCCCTTGGTTTCCATACCAGGGCATTGCACCACACATGCTAGTGAAACTTGACACCCATAACGCTGGGCACCCTTCTCCCGGCGTCAACGACTTACTTGCTTCCAGTGTCCTGCAGCAGCGCAGCACACGCCTCGGAAGCCGCAGGTGTTGCAGTCAGCTTGCATGCTTCCAGTGATGGTGTGGAACCTGTATTCGTGCAACATGGTGGGGTCAAGTCCGTAGGCGCATGGTGCATGCATGCAGTGCAAGGACAGACCAGCTGGCAGAAGCTGTGTAGACCCTGGTGTTGAGTGCAGAACCTGCGACGTCCGCACCTGACCTCACTAGCTGTGCGACGTTGGGCGCAGCAAGCACATAAGATATGGGCGTCCCGTCAGATGCGTTCCATAGCTGAGGCACGACCTGCCATGCCTCAGGCCCTGAGCGAACAATCGTGCAGTTTGATGAACTGGAGCGCATGCAGCCTCCGCGTTGGATGGACGCCAATTGCTGAAGCACTGCATCTTGAACCGCGGCTGTGCACGCCACCAACGCCACCAACGATGCTAACACAGCAATCACGCCATTCGCCATGTGCACCGGGAAGTTTGGGGCTGGAGACAGTGCGGTTGCATTTTCACGATTACATACTAGTGCTGTCAAGGGATGCTGATAGCTGCTCACAACCACGCTGGATGTATTTCAGCAGCACATTCCGTGCGGACCCGTCTTACAGTACGCCGTGCAGTGGGTTGTGTGATGGGGAAGCTGGTATGAACCCGTGTTGTCCATCCAGTGTTTGAGCACCCACTGCGCAGGGAGCCGCAAGGGCAGACAATGGGCCCATGATGAGAGCTATAAGTAGGGGCAGGATTCTCACCGGCTCCCACACGGCATGTTAGTACAGAAACACACAATCAAGCTGGAGCGGCTTCTGTACATGCACTGGCCCACAAAGGCCTCTGTGTCCTCATTTAACTAATTTGCCATAGTAGCAAGCTTCCTGACACAGCGGTCTAACACAGCAATAACACAACGTCGGTGGCGATAATCACAGACAGCTACAAACATGTCACAACACATAGTGTAGCATGCTGATTCTGTGTAGCATGGCTATGCAAGCATGCTGGT